>CM053787.1:920894915-921482415 GCA_028749045.1 Cupressus sempervirens | reverse complement strand
GACTTCCTTTTGGCACATGGTTGTTGTCATGAGCCCTAATAATGATAGATAATATATAATGACTATAAAATATAAATTCATATGATTAATGTTTTGTCTAATAATATAACGTATTACTAATATAATAATCATATATTAAATATATTTAAATATAGTAATAAAACTATATAAATATAATCTAAATCAACAAAGAAAAGAATGATAATTAAATTAAATTAATGCAATAAAATACAATTATTTCAAAAATAAAATAATTATAAGTCTTACAAACATCAATTAATAAATAAGACTAGGAAAACAAATATTCTTTTTTTTTTTATCGATAAACGGCCAGTGGCCTTGATAATTGATTATTAATTACACACACACACACACACACACACACACACACACACACACACAATAGTGTTCCACCATTCAAATGAGCACTGGTAGGAAAGAACGAGGAAAGAAAATCTCCAGCCTAGCCCAAGACCATTGTCCTATATTATTACACCATAAAATGGGCATACCCTAGTCAAAATATTCCTATCATATCTATTATAAAATCAAATTTATAAACAATTCTTGGAGCATACACTCTTTGAAACATTACATGTTTCGTTAACGAAGATCCGTCATATTCTTTACATTTTTGCAAAGTTGCCTGAATTGAGCTTTCCTATCTAACCAAATTGCCAAACAACATGGTTAATTATAAAACTTACAAAGTTTCTAAAAAATCTACACTATATAGATCCATATATATATATATATATATATATATATATATATAATGATCTTAAATACCAAAGCTCTACATTATAACAAATATACTAAAAAACTTCCTTAAACATGTCAAAACATAAACCATAATTGAAACTATCCTAAACCAAACCAAAACCAAAATGAGTTCTTATAAAAGCCTTCCACTATGAGTACAAATCAAGAGCTGAACTGGATTAAAATTACCATAGCAGCATCTCCACTATTAAAAGCCAATCAGAAAGAGTGAGATGAACATGCCAATCTCACCTATCTTCCTATTATAAAAATCTATTACGTATCAAAGGGTACCAGACGGTATGAGAATATTACTACCACCTATTCTCTTTCCAATATGAGGCCATCAGAATTAGGCCCCTTAGCAGTTGTAGACCATCCTTTGTTAAAGCCATCTAGGGGATTTTATGAAATTTGAATATCAATTCTATCCTACTAAAACATGTCATCAAATACTTCAATAACCAAGCATAAACTAAGCCCTTACCAATACTGTTAACCATTACTCAAATAGTAATCCATCATGATACATCTCTATTAAAGTAGTATTAATAAGAGAATCAAATGTCATCCTAGAAGTGCTCGAACAAACTAAAAACTAAGATGAATACTTGCTAAACAACATGCATAGTTTCAGAATTTATAACTTGTAGTCCCCATGCTGATTCTTGTTATTGGACTACCATTTGTATCCCTAGATATAGAGATGACCAATCTCATAGCTAGCATGTTAATCTCTTTCAATCATTAGAGTAATTAAAACCAATTAACAAGTGAAGATTGTAATATCTAATTTGAAGACATGAGAAAGGAAATTCTAACAATGGCTAAAATCCATAAAATTAATATAGTTGAGAATGTTGTCATGAAAGGAAAGAACAAGCAAACCCTAAAATTCAGAATATATGCATACAATGCCTAAAAACCTTTAACCCCCATGGGTGTCCATTCATCTAAGTCTATAGTCTTCTTACATCTGAGATTAACAATCATATAGTGGGATATCATAACCTATTTTTCATTAAAAATACCCAAAATATACACATCAATTTATATGAATTAATCTATAGCCATATTACTAACCCTGTCACAAAAATAGAGCAAAATTTCTGATAGGACACTAGTGGTGACATCTTACTTCCAATACACCATGATAACTTCAGAGATATCATTAGGGTTCTCAACATGGAAGTTTAGAGGAAATTCAAGGTTAGATTTTTCCCTACTAGTTTTCTCTAAGTTTGGTGTGCAAAAATTTGAGGCACCAAGATCGTCAAAGACAACTCCGAATGAGATATATGCATTGACCAAATTGAGGTACTTTGTTAGCCAAGTTCTACTTTTGTCCACAATAATTCCTCTCTAGCGAAGTAGAAACTAAATGTTAGCCTCCATATTGGGCCATTCTCGGTAAAAGCCATAGTTCTCATGAATTACCAGTGAAGGGCGTCGATAAGATGTTTCTAATTTAGGAGACTCCAAAGAAAGATTCATATATTTCTCTAGCAAAGGGATATAGAGCTTGTCATCTATACTATGAACCCTTCATACTGGATCAAATATGTCTCGACAGAGTCTGATAATGTCCCCTGCCTCAACCTTTGCTCTTCCCATGCAACCAATGAAGGAGCCGATGATATTTGACTAAGAAAACAAGTATATAACCTATAACCTAGGACAATTTAAATTAATGATATTATTATAATGAAAAAGATGCACATCGACTATTACCAATGTGTAACCACACCTACCTCAATTTGGTCATATTATCATATAAAGCTAACTCAATTATTGGAGAGCAAAGACTATATATCAATGGTGGGAAAAAATAACAATACAAGGAAAAATTAAAAAATAAGTGAATGATGTATTTCATATGGGAAAGTGACAATATATATATATATATATATATATATATAACATAAGAGTAAGACCATTTCATTCATTGTAAAGGAAACAAGAAGGAAGTAAAAAGCATACAATAGATAGAAGGAAAAGTCAAATAGTACTTGCATTAAACTATAGTCAAGGAGCATTAAAGGTGTGATATCTTCAGTATATTTAAATAATAGATTGTAATTAATGTTTTATGAAATAAGTTAAAATAATAATAAAATGAACAATCTAATAACGATAATAATATTAAAAATTATAATATACAACAAGAAGATTAATCTAAGAAATATGAGGGTCAATAATATATAATAATTATATATATATATATATATATATATATATATATATATATATATATATATATATATATATACATACATATGGGTGTGTGTGTGTGTGTGTGTGTGTGTGTGTGTGTGTGTGTGTGTGTGTGTGTACATACATACATACATACATACATATGTGGTTAGAAGGGATAAAGATTGGAAAATATAAATTGTGTCATAATAAAGAGAATGCTCTAATATTTGTAGTTGTAATGATTTATATGAATATTTTGCATGATAAATAAATGATTGGTATGTACATATAATTAAGTATATAACGAAGTATATATGTGGGCTGATAAGAAGATATACATGTGATATGTATATATTTCAAATTCAAGATTATAAAAGAGTTAAATTTATATTTGTTTTTGAATAAAAAAGTAGCTAAAGCAATGGTATTGGCCCATAAAATAGACAAACTAGTAAACCACCAATAGATTACCACCAACCAAAATTACCCCCTACCACTTTTAACACAAAAAAATTGTTCAAAAGAACAACACTAAAATTATCAATGAGCATTAAACAACTACTACCTCTACTAGAACTACTCAAACTAGGAAAGCATAAAAAAAAAGGCACAACCACCTTAAACCTAGCAAAGTTCAACAACCAACAAATTAAAAATACAGAGAGCTAGGAGGAAAAGCTAGAGGATTTTTTCTTATACTTCCACAAGGAATTCACACAACATTGAGGAGTCCTCATTGGTTAGATCACCCTCTTGGTCCTTTACTAGATGTAATGATAGTAAATTTAGTCAAACACACATTCTTTTCTAGAAGGCATAGAATTTCTCCCATGGCTCATTGCCAACCATCTTCCAGACCTCCTTAGTGACCTCTTGCTTGTTGCAATTGTAGCCATCCACCTACTCCTTACTGACATTCTACACAATCGAGGGGTTAAGTATAATATTATCATTGGAAGAAACCCTTGTAAGAGAGGAAATAATAATAGGGTAGGGCACTCTATCCACAATATCAGGGAACTAGTCCCAAGTTAGGTCCACACATCCAAACCCAATAGTTGCCAAAACATGTGTCATTTCTTTCCTCTCTTCAATCACATCTCCCAAGCTAGACCTTGAGGAATAAAAAACCTCCACTTCCTCCTCCATATTCCCCCCAGCAAAATTTGAAGCCTTCATTTTAATCCTTTATTTAGGATGACCCATTTCCTCCTAATTTGAATCTTCCTTGTGTGAGGCCTTGGATCTCAACTTCCTTTTAGCATTGGATTTTGCAATCCTAGCCAACCTCCTCCTACCACCTCTCCCCTCATCCTCAGATTCCTCTGGTTCCTTCTCTTTTCATTTTTCTAACTTCACTTTTCTACCTAAGGGGGAGATCTTTATCCCAATAGGGGACCCACTAGGCAAAGGTTGTGGGGTAGGGGCTATGGGTCTTTGATCCTAAGGGTGATTTGTTGGGAATGGGAATTGGGTGGAGTAGGGATATCAATCTCAAAAATTCTTGCGGGGGCCAAAGAAAGGTGGAATTCATAGAGACAAAACATCAACCCTTGATGTAGAATGGTATAATTAACTTCCTTCCTTATTTTTTCCTTAACATCAAAAACTGTATCAACTAAATCATGCAACAGAAAGAAAGGAATGGAAATAAAATCATTGTGGTGAAAATTCTTTAGAAGAGGAAAATAATAATAATAACAAACACCATACCTCCCTTCCAACATTAAGTACTTCATCAACACTAGACAAACTTCATTCCAAGGCTCTGGGAGCTTCTCCTTCATAAACCCTCCTCTGTGGCAAATATGTTCCTCACCCTCTAGGAAGAAATGATTCAAACTCACTTCATTAGCCACCCTTATCACGTTTTTCCATTGATGATGAGAGTTTTTCCATTGATGATGAGAGTTTTTCCCTAAAGTTTGTTAATTTTTGGTAGGATAGAAGAGTCACAATCAATGGTATCCCTCTTCAAAATTCCAACACTTGGAAATCCTAATTTCCCACTAATTAGGGGGGCTTTCCAGTTTCCTCCACTTGTAGCTCTTCATATTTTTGACCAAAAGTTTGTAGATCACGTCCACACCAACCTCCTCACTTCTCTCTTCATTCCTAAATGCCCTATTATTTCTCTCCTTCCAGATACCCCAGTAGACATTGGGGGGATTACCTTCCACATCCAAGCAATTAGGGGGTGGGTAAAAGGGCCTTGCCAACTCTTAACAAATTACTCAATTCCCCTATTAAATGCCCAATTCAAATCTAGTTTCTATAATAGCCTCCCCCATACACTAGAAGCATAATTACAAATAAGGAACTTATGGGTAATATTCTCCTCCACTTTCTTATGCAACATCTATTGGAAAATTGGAATCCCCTTTTCATGAGATTGTCAATAGTGAGGATTTTCCCATGAATGGTGGTCCATCAAAAAGTATTAATCTTAAGGATCAAATGATTGAACCTAATTAGGCTCTAAGGCTTTGTCAAACATTAATTTGTAAGTAGACATGACAGAGAACTCCCTTGTCAAGGTAGCCTTCCATATAAAATTATCATTTTGGGCCACTCCTAGGATTCTATAACCTTCAAGCAGGCCATTAAGCTCCTTAATCAGCTCCCCACCATCAAAGGTGTTCTATTGCAATTCAACCTTTTTCCACTTCCTCCTTGGGCCAATAAAATTGATAACCTTATTCTCCACCTACTCCATTAGGTGATCCTAAAGGGACCCATATTTCATTTTCATAAGAATTTTTCTAGCAAGCCACATGTCCTCCTAGAAATTAATCTAACTACCATCACCCACCAACCACCTCATACTTTCTCTCAAAAGACTTCTACTTCTCAACATATTACCCCAAACCTTAGGTCCCATAGGAAGATCATCTCTCCATATGTAGTGAGAGAAATTCAAATTTCCTAAATACTTGACTTTCAAAATTTTACACCAATTGGCCTCCTCCTTCATTTGATTCCACCCCACCTTTGTGAGGAGAATATTTTTCAAATTAGATATCCTTCTAACTCCCAAGCTGCCTTTACTCTTAGGTTTACAAACTGTGTCCTAGCTAACGAAGCCTAACCTATTCTTCTCACTTCCTCCTAAACAAAAGAAATTTCTATTGGATTTTCTCCAATTTATCTACCATGCCCTAAGTGATTTTGAATAGAGAAAGGAAATGCATAGGAAGGCCTTAAAGGGATGAAATCAAAAGCTGAAGCTTACCCACACTACTCAGGGTTTTATCTTTCCACTCGATCAACTTCTTTTCCATTTTTTCTAGCATGGCATTCCAAAACTTATTGCTTACATCCTTTACACTCAAAGGGAGCCCCAAATATATATCAAGGAGCAAGGCAGTATTACACCAAAAAATATTTAGGATCCTTTGCTAAATTTTTGGAAGAGTGTTAAAGAAGAACACCTTGCTTTTATCCAAATTAAATTTTTGTCCTACATTAATTGCATAAACCTCCAAGACAAATTTTCAAGCCTTAGCTTCCCTCATAGACAATTCCCCACTTAGGAAACTATCATAAAAAAATTGATGTATCACCTCTAGTGGAAGTGTGGAATCCAACTTAATAAACAAGCAAGGATAGATAGGATTCCCCTGTCTTAATCCCCTTCCCCCCCAAAGTTCCCCCAAAGTGAACCATTCACCAACATTGAATAATTAATAGTCTCTATCATTAATTTAACCATCCTTATAACCTTTTGACTAGAACCAATTTTAACCATAACTTCATACAAGAAGGTCCTATTGATCCTATCATAAGCTTTTGAGATATCAAGTTTCAAAGCCATATCTAGATTACTACTCTTCTCCATTGAGTGAAGGACCTCATGCATAGTTATGGCTGCATCAAGGATTTCTCACCCTAGAACAAACCCATTCTAGGTTTTCCCAATAAATTAATGCAGCAATGATTTTGACTTCTTCACCATAATTTTAGAAAAAATATTATAATTAGTGTTACAAAGGCTAATGAACCTAAAATCAGAGAGGGTCCTTGGGTCCATGACCATAGGGATTAGGGCAATAAGCTTTTTATTGAGTTGCTTGAGCAGCTTCTCAATTCTAAAAAATTCATGGGCAGCTTGGAGTAGATCTAGTTTAATCATTTCCTAGAAGTGTTGGAAGAAAACCAGGGGGAAACCATCAGGGCCAAGGGATTTATAGGCTTTCGTAGAGAAAATAACTTTGAAAACTTCCTCCTCAGTTACCAACTTTAGTTCCTAATTCTCGTCCACCGAGATCACTATGGGTATCGAATTAATCAGCCATCATATGTCCTCTTGAGATTTCTATGCTCTTCTTTATAAGAGTTCTTTAAGTAAGCAGTAGCCCAACTACCTATCTCTTTAGTTTTTTTAAGCTTCACATTATTATCATCTTTGACAACATTAATAGTGTTTTTCCTTTTATGGATGGATGAAAACCTATGAAAAGAAGTAGTAATCATATCCCCTAGCTTGAGTCATAAAACCCTTGATCTTTTCTTCCAAAAGGTCTCCTCCCATATCATCATATCTTTCTAAACTTTCCTAAAATTTTTCTCTTCTAGAATCAGATCTTCAAAGGCTCTGCCCCATTCCATAACTTTCTAGAGCTTCTCTAACTTCCTTTCCACCTCCTTCTTAGTCTTAAAGATATCCCCAAAGTATCTTTTTTTCCAAGGTATTTTTAGGGTAAGTTATATTTGTTTTAAACATGAATTTTTTTTATCTCTTACTCCAAACTAGGGAATTTTTAGATAGGGATTTTGTGGAAGTGAAAGGTAGAGTGATTTTGGACACATGTCATATTATTCCAATACTAGGGTTAGGCCTTAAAGTATGCTACATGTAGCTTGTTTCATGAAACCTTTGCACAATGAATCTACCACTAAGAATGACCTTAGTAAATAGAGTAAGTAGTGGAATTTTCACATAAGTGATAAAATTAAATTAGCTAATTATAATTCAGATTGATGATTTGTTTAATGATCCCATAATAAAAATAACCCTAATATAAAGTGAGCACTACAAGTGGTATCAAAGCATGATTCTAACATCAGTACGAAGAAATAAAATATAGATGAAACAAAAAAAAAGCTTTTTTTGTGTGTATAGTTCAGGTCTGATGTAATTTTTTAGGCACACTACCTCATGCTTCAAGTGTCTAATGTGTGTGTATTTCCTTATGTACACTCAACTTTGTTCCCTACATGAATGTTTAATATGTTGATGTTTTATGTATACACTATATGGTTGTTTCTTTCTTAATACTTTATGTGCTACATGAAGGCATAATCTATATTCTTGATGTTTAATTGAATCCTTCACATTATATATATATATATATATATATATATATATATATATATATATATATGTATGTATGTATGTATGTATGTATGTATGTATGTATGTATGTATGTATGTATGTATGTATGTATGTATGTATGTGTCTATATATATATATATATATATAAACACACACATACACACATATACATACATGCATATGTACATACATACATATGTGCATATATATATATGGGTATGTGCAAGATTATGGTCAACCAAACTATACCCTTAAGTGGCGATGGAAAATTAATAAATTAGGGTTATGTCAACTTGACATGTAATTTTCAACTTGTTTTCAACTTTCTATAATAAATTTGAGACAAAAGAATTCCTTGGAAATTGAATTTAGTTTCTAAACTACTAGGCCTTATCTAAAAAAACTAATAATTTTTGGTCAAAATGAATTTTAATGAAACAATACATAAATTTTAGGATAAAAATAAAAAGTAGACGTATGTCTAACCACTTTAATCAAAATGGATTGATAATATTTTTCAATAATATTCTAGATATAATAATTAGACTCGTGCTTGGATTTGACACATATTTTTGGGTATTTTATTCTAAAAAAACTTAATTATGAATTTTCCACTATAGTATTTTTAGAATAAAAAACTCTTGTGTCCAACCAACTTAACTAAATCAAAACTATGAAAAAATTAATTTAATTTTGTTTTCTTATAGTATAAGAAGCATAGAATGTGATACATCTTTTGGATTTCAAAAACATTGTAACATTTGAAAGTTGTAGTAGTTTTTCAATTGGTGTATCAATCATCACTTTATATGTAACTTTATTAGAAAATAAGTAATAATTACTTACTAAACTTGTAATTTGATAGACATTATATTTATGGAAAGCTAATAACATTATTAAGAAACCATTTCTATTTCATCAAATTTGGGTTGAAAAAAGTTGTCAGGCACATGTTTGAAGTAAAAGAAATACACAAGAACAGGCCAAAATCATGTTTGGGGGATGTTTCTAAAGTTGAGCATGTAGGGTTGGTATCCAAATATATATTAGACCTTATAAAGGTATTAATTTTTTGGTATGGTATAAGGATGGGAGGGAAAAAAAGTTGGAATAGATTTTGAAATGCTTAAAGGCATTTTCAAACTACATATTTTTTGAGATCACCACTTTTTGGCACACCACGATCCTACACACGTGCACACACACACACACACACACACACACACACAAACACACACACACACACACACACACACACACACACACACACACACACACACACACACACACACACACACACACACACACACACACACACACAATGGCTAGGGGGCCTCCATCCCATACCATAGCTAACCGAACCTAACCTAAATAATTATATGCTAGGCTAGGGATAGGCCATCCTATTATTTAGAGGCCATAACCGTAAAATTTTAGTCTAGGGGGCTATGTGTGTGTGTGTGTGTGTGTGTGTGTGTGTGTTCAATCTCAAGACATGCTTATTATGTACTACATGAGTATATTATTGCATTACTTTTTATATCACATGTTTGGCATGTATTTTAGTAAATTCCTTCATGATATACAAGTTTCGTATGTATTCAACTATATTGTTTTATGCTTTACATGTTTGACATATACTCAAGTGTATTTCTTCATGCTTATGTTTTGCATGTTCATTACTGCATGACTTATATGTAGGACATATATTTATAATTTACTTATCTAATGTCTAATTATTGTTTTCTTCATGTGTATCTAAATGGTGTTCATGTGTATGTGTTTATGACTTTATATCTAATATGTATGATTCATGTTTTAGGTGCACTTATATGAATTAATGTATGAGTCGTGTTGTATGTGTGTTATTATTCCATGATTTGAATGTATTCATAATTCATGCCTTCTCTATGTATGAAGTATATGTATAATCATGTGCATACCTTATGCTTGTGTACCATCTGTATTCATATGTATGATCTATGACTTAAGGGACCTTATGTGTATTAATTAAATTCATCTTCTATAGGTATGCCCCATTGTACTCTTTTAAGATTTGACTAAATTCAAGTGTATACACAATTTGTATTTATGTGCTTTTCATAAATTCATTTGTATACTTCATGTTTCGTAATTGTTTACATATGTTGACTTGAGTGAATACACTAGTATGTTGTGTGTATGATTCATGATGCATTAATTTCTAGGAGTCATAACTTTTGACTCAGACCTAGGTTTTCTCTCAAATTTTTACGGTGGCTTTGTTAGGAGTTTGGTGGATTGATGATTGAGGATTTTCTTTAGGTCTCAAACAATCTGTTTAGACCCCCAAAACTTTGTTTCCATAATCTTTGTGTCTTTTTTAGAGTTTGTGTTTTGTAATAACTTCAAATGAGTATTTCCAAATTCAAAGATTGGTTGGCAGGTCTAGTTGTCGTAGGTCAAGAAAAGTATAGTTTTATTTTCAGCTTTCTAGGAGTTAATTTTGAAGGTTAACAAAAAAGGAAAATTTCAAGATTTGTAAATATTTGCCAAAAAGGGTAAATTCTCTATTTATTTTTTTAATTTAGGGTTATTTTTGGTTATTTAAGAAGTTGTAGAATGATGTAGAAGGGAGGATGGTGAATGGAAACTATGCGAGTTTCAAAATATGTGTATTGTATCTATATTTTTCTAAATGTAATATTAGGAAAATATACTTGGGTACTACATTGGAAGAGTGAAAAGTTGGTAGCATGTAATTGGCGGTTTTTTTTCAAATTGAGTTTCCACATTAAATATTGGTGCCATTTACTTATGTAAATGTTATTTATGCATGTTATTTCTATTTTACTATTAGTTGGCAAATATAGGAATCTAAGAGTTGAGTAACAATATGAAAAGTTGATTTATTGATGATATTCTATATTGAACAAGTGGGTTTATGAATTGGATAAAGTTGTTTGAAGCTAGTTAAAGTTGAATTGGTACATCAAAACCTAAGGATAACTAATTAACCTCTCATGTAATTTATTTTAAATCTTTCTAACACATACATCATTACATGTATTTTCTTTTTCATTAATTTTTATTCCTCTTTGTCATTCTAATGTACCTTATATATAGTATCTCGATGTTTTCTTTAAATCACAAAAAAAAAGAAAATTATTTTTAGATAAATTGAAATGTAAACTTTGCTTGAATTTTTAGAGTATGAACATAAATTGGCATGCATTGCATTAACTAAACTTATGTAGGTTTAATGAGAGGTGTTTATGTTACTATATAATTGAGGGGAAGAAGAAGATTTATGCGCTCGCTTTTCTCCTTTATCAATCAAGAATAATAACTTTTTAGTTTTAATGATAGAACATACAATACCATTTTAGTAACCACTGGTAGATATCATGTTGAGTTTATTTAAGTAAATATTTCTATTTAGGTGAGAGAATCTCTCTTTCTTAGAAGTGGTATTATTTTTATTTCTTAAAGTTTTATTCCTCCTATATTAGTAATTTTTTATTTATTCCTATGATATTTGAGACCTTTTACTCTTCTTATATGTGGCTAGAAAGAGGTCTCTAATAAAAACTTGGTTAGAGCATTGGAATTTTTCTTTTGTTCCTTTTTCTCTTCAATTTATGAAAGGAATACTTTTTAATAAAAATTTCTCTCTTTCGGTCTTTCTCCTTCCCTTGATAAGTCTCTTTCCTTTCTAGGTTTCATGTGTTTCTATATTTTTTTACCCTTATTATTTTATTCCATCTTCTTCTCTGGCCCTCTTTGAGTCTCTTTTCTTTCATTTTTATAGATTGTTACTATGGGGCTATAGTGGCCTTGGAAATCTATCCAAACACTTATGAAATATATTTCAAGGATAAATTATCCCAATGGCATGAATCTAGTTCTAATTTTTTATTCTAAGTCTATTTTGATTTAGTTTCTTTCCAAATGCATGAGTTTGGGTTTTTCTACTCATCTCTTGGTTTCATTTTTTTGTTTTAGTTTTTTCCTTCTTAATCTCTCTTAGTTTTTTTAACATCTTCTTTTCCTTTTTGAATAGATCTATTTTGGATTAATTCACAGCTATGTGCTTTCAGTTATTTCCTTTTTGGATAGATCTATTTTGGATTAATTCACGGCTATGTGCTTTTAGTTATTTTACTAATCATTACACAATATTTACATGGTATGTATTAGATAATTATAAATCATTATTCTCTTTCCTTTTAGGATATAGCATTATTGTATTCATACAATAGTAGTTGATCTGATTAGAATCTATATATAAATAATAATTAATCCTTTAGCTACATTCTTTAATCTATTTACTTCTTAATAATTGGGGACATTGTAGCCTTCATAATCTTTATTTTAAAGGCTAAAGATTATAAGGTTGAATGATCTTCCTATGTTAAGGTTAGGTTGGGTTGGTCATCTACTCTTAGTTTTTCTTCCTTCATCATTGATTCATTAATTATGTTTTGGTGGATAGGATAATTAGATCTCGAGGTTTCTTAATTATTTTGAAAGCTTCTTCCTTTCATCCTACTATTCCATCTTTTTTACTTATGAAAATTGTAGCCTACATAATCTATATATAGTAGGATAAATAATAGTAGGCCACAATCTATCTGAGGGATCCTTGTCTATCACATTCCTTTTCTAAGCTATCTCCATTCCACCCCTTTCTTGAAATTTTGTAAGGAATAAAAAGTTAGGTAGCTTTTCTATTTTCTATCTTTATGACATTTTATTGCATTGGCCATTGAATTATGCAATGTTATTATTTTTTCTTTCTAATCTCTTTTAAATTTAATTGTTAAAAGCTCTTTCAAATGTTTTGTCAATCTAACTCTCTAAAATTTAGGAGATAAATACCCAAGCATGAAATTTATAATCAAATATATATTCTAATTCAATGAATGTGAGATTAAAAAAATCATTATAATCTGTTATACTATAGAAATGATTTGGCAAGTTGGCTTGAGCTTTTGACATTTTTACCTTTTATAGAGACATTAACAAATAAATGAAGGAAGATATATGAAGGCAATACATAAGGATGAAGGAAATTTTTTATTTTGACAAGTTAAAAAAACTCTATAAAATCACTAAGAGCCCATTTGGTTGTTGGCATAGGAATTGGAAATTAGAATATAAAATGGGAATGAGAATGGGAATAGGAATGGAGAACTAGAATTGAAAATGATGATTCCAATCTCATTTGGTTCACCTAGAAATTGATCAGAAATATATTAATCAATTGTTTGGTTGTATTAGAATGAGAATAAGTTTACAAAAACCTATAATAAAAAATTGAAACAAGATTTATATTTGGAGTTTTAATCCCTCTGATAATAATATACAAAGAGTGTGAGAGAACACATAAAGCACTCAAATTGTTTGACAAATGCATCAATAAAAAGTGTTTTCATGTGTTGCAATCAAAGTTGGATATGTAAAATATTGGCTTGTTGAAAACCTGACACAATATCTGGTAGCATTGTTCCAACCTTTGCAACACTTAGAAGTTTGAAACCACTATGTATATTTCCAACATTATTTAAAGAGAATGAGAAAGGGAATGAGTTATAAAAAATTTATAAAGAAAGATCTGTTTGTTTAGAAGAGGAATGACAAAATAGTTTGGGTGTAATAGTAATGTGGGATTGCATGGTATGACAATTTAGGTACTAAAAAGAAAAAAATAAATTGTAAATCGCATGTTCATAGCATAGGGATTCTGTCAAATATTTGCATTAGCAAAACATTATGTGATAATTAGTTTTATCAGAGTCATAACATAAAACATCTTTCTTACTGAATTACCAAAGAATAAAAAAATTCATAGAATAATAGCATGCAAGGATCACCCAAATATTTCTATCAAAAACTTTCCTAAAAAGCTTTGTATATAATAAAATATGTTCTTATTCTGTATATTATAGCCCACTAAATAATCTAGAAAATGAGTTGAAGATAATTTCAATACTTGCAATTTCTTTTACATTTAGATAGCCTAAGTAAGAGTGGTTTAGGTTTGCAGGAATTTAAAACTGAGAAATAAAATTATATAGTCATTTAAACTTTTTTAGTTTTCTAAAACAAGCATACAAAAAGGATAAAATATTATCATATTTTAGTGATATCTTCCTCAAATAAGAACATTGACTATAGAATTCTTTTATTAGAGTCCACATCTTAGAAAGTATGATGTGGTATATACTTCTAGGATACTCGTTCTACAATATTTTTATGCTTACTATGGGGAAGCTCATACCTAGCTATAGAAGTATAGGCCATTATGTAGAGGAAGGAAAAGAGAAGTCATTTGGTTCATTGGATCATGATAAAAATAGCATAAAATGAAAAATAGCATTAACATGCATGTGAATAGGAGAATTTATAGAAAAATTCTCATATTGCTTTTCCCATAATACAGTCTTCTCAAAGTGCACAAACTATTCGCAGAGAAAATACTCTTTGTATAACTTTTTGGATGGAGTTAGATGTGACATATAGTTTCTTACAAATGATAACACAAACATGTAATAAAAAAAAATTCTAAAACCACTTTCGTAAAATGCTAAACAATATGACTACAAGTTATTCTTCCAACTCAAAATACACTCGCGGGTAACTATTGAACCAACAAAATTATGAATTTTGGAAAAGTCATATGAGAAAAGAAATAGCCTATTCAAATAACATGTATTTTTTGGAATGGATAAATGATCATTTTTCAAAATAGCTAATTACATTTATGTGCACCAAATGAAAAATAAAAATCATATTATAATTTTTAATGACCATTCTAGTTGTATTCCAACAACCAAACAGGCTCCAATGTAATTGAAGGTATACCTTCTAGCTCCCAATTGTAAGGAAAGGTCAATTAATTAATAATGCATTAAAACTGGATACCTTTTTAACAAGATTAATCAAAAAAATTTGTCTAAATGACACAACACAATATTGGGAAATTGTATCTCATATAGGAAGATATATATTAGACTCTACCATGGATTATCATCCATATTCTTTTTCCCCTTGTACCCATAGTTGAAAATTGGAAAATTTCAAAAGATGTAAATTATTTAAACAATAAGAATAATAATACATGTTAAAAGCCCTTTTTTGAGAAAAATATATTATGTATTTATGATTAACAAACATTGATTTTATTAAAATGTTAATTTATTTTATTTTTATTTTCTTATGAATATTCATCCCTAAAAATTGGTAGATTTTTTCTAGTGCACATATGGAGTTTGTTTTTCAGTGGTAAATTATTTTTGTTCTTTCTCTACATGAAAATATAGCCAATGAGGGAGGTTTGCAAATTTTGTATTTGTGTAAGTGTGAAATTTAGAGTGGTTGGAGGCTATTTTGAGAACTTATTTGCATGTTCTTGATAATTAAACTGGTTAGGGCCTAAACCCTGATAAAAAATAACATCAAGGCTTTAAGACACAATGATATCTTCATGAGTAATGGCACCAATAAACCAGAATAAAACAATAAAAATTACGAAATCAAAAAGACAAAAAAATGGTAGAACAAAATAAGTTGGGAGGCTAAAAGAATCCAAGTAATTTCCTAGAAGGCCAAAAAAAAAAGACCAGGGTCTAACCAAAGAGACAAGCAACACAAACCAAACTGAACCAACAAACAACAACTAGAAATAACCAATTGAACCACATTGAAACTAAAAAAACCCAAAAACATCAAATACCAGTCATTTGTCACCCAAGATCAATATCAAGAGATCAAGCCACTGATTCTATAGAGATCCTTGTTCCTATTGAGGAATGAACACTTGGGTTGGATGAAAGCGATAGCCTTACTCATACTTAAGAGCTTTGTAGATTACCCTCCTCCTTACTTTGGGTTTCCTCCTTGCAGTTTCAGTTTGTCAACCTTTCTTCTAACTAGAGATTTTGATGCAAAGCATCCTATAAATCAACCAATAAATAGGATCCTTTCTAATCCTTTCATAGTCAAATCAATAATTTTATTATATAGAGGCATCTTACAAGGTAAAACACAACATGTTTTAATATAAAAACATCAACCCTTCTCCATTTGCATATCATGATTTCTATATCTAATTCCATTACTCATAATATCTATTCTAAATGTCTTTTTGGAAAACCCTCTAGTGTAATTATTCCAAATTATACCTATTAAAATGTATCCAAATCTTAGTAAAATTAAATACACCAATTAGAAATTGTGTTGTCTACTCCGAGATCCATTTTCTCTATCATAAACCAAAAGTAAAATATGCAATTAGCCTAGGGCATCAAATATCTTTCACAAAAAAAATTAAAATGACACCAAACTAGTTCAACATTATCCATTTGTGAAAATAGTTTCCAAATCTTTAAGCCATCAATTTTGCCAGTACATAAATCATTATTTTAGCACAATTTTTTTTGCAAATTCTGCAACATGACTATTTACAAGATTTCTCAAATCTAAAAATAGTAACTTTCACCAAAATGATAATAACTTCCTCAAAACTGAATGAAATTATTCCAAACCAAAGAGAGAAGAAATAAAATTCATAAAACTATCAAAATATACATATTATATAGGGTTTCTAGGCTGTACATGGGCGTACAAGGATTGAAACCAACACAAATCCAAAAAAACCAATCAAAATAGCAATAGTAGAAAACACCAAAATTGCTCCAAAATGATTCTTTCTTCCCCTTATTGTCACTAATTGATTTGTAATGACCATTAAAATAGTTTTATTGGATTTTTGATAGTTTAAAACTTCCCAACCAACTTTTGAACCAAATTATTACATTCTTTTACCCTTTTTTGCAGTTTTTGCAAAGTTTTAAAGTTGGAACATTCAAGCAACTTTTACATTTTAATAATCTTAACCTCAAAACTTTGTTAGAACATTAAAAATATGTCATAATAGAATATTCATAACTATTTACAATATGTTTACCCTTCCTTCGATTTACAAACACATTTTGACCTCTTTACCAATTCATGACCTTACTAAGACAACTAGGGCAAATTGATTACTTTTACAATTTATGACAAAATCGCTTCTTAGCCTTTACGTCTTGACCCAAATAAAAAGTAAATGACACAAATTTATTTAAATATTTCATATAAGGAATCTTAACCTTCTCATTTTCTTGTACTTTAGGTTCTCTTTCACCAACTTTAGGTAGCAAATTTCAGCCTCCATTTTGGCCTACACAGAATTGTGGAGTGAAAATAAATTATTCCCCCTAGTTTATATTTAATTATTTTTGTACTCACCTAGATCCTATGAATTTCATATTTTTATTCTTTCAAAAGCACCCTTTTCTAAAATCCCAGTACTCACTCCTCAAGCTTCTCCTACTTGTATAATATATCCCCTAGCACTTAGCTAACTTCCTACTAGACTTCATCCCTTTGACCCATTGTAAGCATAGAACACAAAATAGGTAGGAATTGAACCACTTATACCTACCTTCACAAGTGATGAACTAAATGAGTACCTAAACCACTTTCTACCATACCCACTTGATATATTCTATATTAAAATTAGAATGCAATCTACAAATTTTCTCCATTAGGTCCAAAAAGTGTTCAAAAGCCTCTTTGTAAAACATATTTGTATTGTATGAAATCATCCCACCTTCCATACTTTGACCTGTAATAGCCTAAATTGATTCCAAGGTCATAATGATGGAAATGACACTTACTATAACCTTCTTCACATCCCAAGATTCCACAATATCCTAACAAAACTCTTAGTTGAACCTATCTATTTTGATAATGTGTTTCATATTACCTATCCACTTGAGGGATTCCTATAATTATAGATAATTTTATTCCCCGCACTCATCACTCTCAACTTGAAAACGATCACCCACATGTTGTTCTGAATGTAAATATTTCTACAACAATTAAAACTTCAACACTACTCAAACTACTCAATCAAAAAAGAAAAAAGTGTCAATCTTCAAGCTTTATGACCAATATATATAACCCATAAAGATAATGAACACTTGAATCCCAAACAAGGATGAGGGAAATAAAAGCAATATTATGTAATAATCACATTATCATAAATGTAGGATTCCAATTTGATCTTCCATGATTACTTTGCACACTTATGCAGGGATAGACAAGATGTCTTCCTAAATTTTGAAATCTTCTATAAACTCACCCACACCGGCCAACCTATCTACAACATGATTACCTTCATTTTTAAGTCTGAATGAATGAAACCTCTTCCACTAACCTCAAGAAGTGTGTTATCAAACTGATTACATCATTTTCATGTTCAATCCAAAATTTTCCACCTTCTTTGAGATGTTAATTATGTTTAGGGCATTCCCTTCTATGTCCACCATTTGTTTATTTATAAAATGTCAACAACACTTGTTAGCATGAATGTTGATGATATTCCTTTGGGGGAGTATCTTGAGCATTGCAAAGATTATGTACATAATCATATAGAGAATAAGGTTGTACAAACTATACATTGATGATCAGGTCATGCACATTTTAGGATGTATTCTACATTGTGTCCTACTGAAGTGGATAATAGCTTGTATAGAGAGTTGAAAACATGCAAGACTTATTCATGAATTATAGAGTATAGTATATTGGTAGAGTACCTAAAAAGCAGTTTGTGAAGTTTTGATTGTATCTCCTAAAAGGAATAGAATAATGATTACAGAAGTTAGACAATGATAGAAGACAATTTTTTTGATAATGTTAGCAAGTGTGAAAGGTCAAATGTTGCATGTGTGAGAAGTTTTGAAGACTCTGAGCCAACAATATTGTGTAATTTTGAAAAGATTATTTATTTTATTGAGTTCCTATTGTAACTAATTGGGAAAGCCTTAGGGTCAACTCAAGGAATTTTTTAGAGGATATGAGATAAAGGAAGGTTATTTTTCATTTTCAAAAAGTATGTGGAAGATAGAGATAAAGCCAGGAAAGACTGGAGTATTTGGTAAATGCATGTAAGCAATTCAAGGGATTATTGGATGCAAAGTTTGTGATCTAGTATTGAGATCAAGAGAAGAGGATTTGTCTAGTCACGATAACTAATATAAGGATTTTTAGCTATAAATTTCTATTATTTTGCAAGGAATAATATAGAGGCCAATTGGATAGTGAGTTCAGTGGCCTTGCCCTAAAGTTGTTTGGATAGTGGGTTATTCTACCTTCTACAAATCCTAATAGGGTTGGAATCTCTTAATAGGGATTCAAATTCTTCTAACATGGGCTGATATGTACTGAATGCATTTCATTGGCTCCTAATGGAGTCTATCTCATTAAAAGAAACTTTAATATTAGTACATCATCCTTGGGTACCATCCCTAGTGGGGTTTTTCCTTTAATAAAGGGTTTTCCTAGTTAACATATCTAGTGTTATTGTGTATGAATATCTTCTTATGGTTGTTAATTATACTATTCATATGGTCATGGATCAATAAGGTTGATAAGTTTTTTAATAGTTTGATAACTTATTCAACCCCTCCACCTGCACTCCTTCTTAGTTATCTTGGTGGAATTTACTTTCTAACAGAGCCTCATGTCATTGAAGAAAAATATTAACAACTTAAGGAGATCAATGGTGGGTCTCTTTAGAAAAGAAAGACATAAATTTGATGGAGTTAACTATGATAACTAGAAGGAAAAGATGAAGACTCATTTTCTATGTATGGGTCCAGGGTATTGGCCAATGAAAAAAATGGAAAGAATATTGTGGAAGAAATAAAACTTGAGAATTGCAGTGAAGTTGAAAGAGATTTGTTTATGCGAAATATGCTTGCTAGAGAAGCATTATTGTCGACTCTTCCTAAAAATGAATATAGATAGGTAAAATCATTTAAAAAATCTCATATAATTTGTAAAGATTTAGGAACTACATTTGAAGGTGATCTACATGCTAAAAGAGCTAGATTATATAATTGGACATGTTTATTTCAAGATGTGAAAATGACAAAAGATTAATTTGTGAGAAGTTGTATATGTACAATATCATAAATTGTTACAAGAATTAAATCTTACCAAGGATCTAAAGAGGATGATGATTGAAATAGTTATACCCTATAATGAGAAGTTTACAAGAGAGACTCTACTTGGAAGATTAGTAGTAGAAGCAAGCTTGAAGCAATCTAGGGACCCACATAGAATGGAAATAGCCTTTAGTGAATTAATTATTCATCATTCCTTATCAATAACTATAAGTACTAGTGGAGATTATGCTAGAGGTAGTAGATCTAGGTTTGGGGAGGATAGAAGAATTGAAGAACAAATATCTCTACTTGCAAGAAGAGAACCATATGGTAAGATTTTTATTTTAAAAGTTGGCCTTGCAATGGATTTGGTCATTATGCTTCTAAGTTTTCTAAAATAGAAAAAAAGTATAAGAATAATTTCAAATCTAGAAGGCCTAGGTATTTCTTATGTACAAATGAAGATGACGATTATGAAGAAAGAGTTTAGAGTAAAAGTGATAATGAAATAGAATTTGCTTCTATAGAATAGGAAAATCTTGAAAAATAAATTAGAGAAGGAAAATCCATTGTTTTGCATGTTGAAAAGAAACCTAATTGGATTATAGGTAGGGGGTGTTTGTATCATATGATTGGAGAGACATATAAATTTTTTAAGTTTAGTAATTATGATGGAGGAATTGTAAGAGTTGGAAACAATGTAGCTTGTCATATCAAAGAAATAGGATTTATTGCTCTTGATGGAAAGACTAACATTGATGTTTTCTGTTTTTTGATGGGCTAAAGCATAATAAATTAAGTGTTGGACAATTGGTTGATAAAAGTTATTAGCCACATTTCCCAAAGAAGATGTGTATCATCAAGGATATAGATGGTAAGTTGATTGGAAATGATATAAGGTCCAGACATAATGTGTTTCAATTGAACCTTATAGGGACTACTTGTTCAGTTGCAAATGTGGATAATAGTTAGTTGTACCATAGAGGGTTTTGTCACACAAGCTTTGATAATATTGTTAAGGGTAGTAGTACATTTTCTATCAAAGATCTACCTAAAATTTTGAAGCTTACTAATGTTGTGTGCAAAGAATGTGTTATGGTTAAGTAGAAGAAAATTTATTTCCCTGGTAAGAATTTCACTACCACAGTGAAGTTGGAGATTGTTCATAAATATTTGAGTGGTCCTACCAGAACAAGAGGATTCTATGGTGAAAGGTGCTTTATAATTTCTGTTGATGATTTCATTACAATGATGTAGGTAGCATTTCTTAAAGAAAAGTTTGATGGATTTGAAAAGTTTAAGTTCTTGAAGAATAGAATTGAGAAAGAATCTAGAGTAAAGATAAAATGTTTGAGATCAAATAGAGGTGGAGAGTTTACATGAATACATTTTTAACACCTTCTGTGAAGTAAATTGAATTAAGAAACAATTATCATCATCCAAGATTCTTGAGCATAATGTGATTGCTGGAAGAAAGAACAAGTTTGTAACAGAAGTAGCAAGAGCTATGATTTTTGAGAATGATGTATCCAAGATAGTTTAGAGAGAAGCATTCAACACATCAATATATACCATGAACATAGTAGAGATACATAAAGTTACAAACAAGACTCTATATGAGCTATGGTTTAGACATGCACCCTTAGTAGAGTATTTTAGAATTTTCGGAAGTAAATGTTACATAAAGAGAGATGATGATATTGGTGAGTTTGATGTAAGACATGATGAAGCTATGTTCATTGGTTATTCATTAAAAAGAGAGGCCTATAGATATTGTAATAAAAGAATCAAGACTATCATTGAGTGCACAAATGTGAAAGTGGATGAAAGGTTTGGATTTAAAAATAGAATGCTAGATTATAACTTGGATGAAGAAGAAGATAATTCTAAACCTATTAGAGAAGAAGGAAGACCTGTGACAACAACACCTACATTGAACATGAATTTGACAAAGAAGCACCTTGTGGATCAAAGTATTGGAAGAAAAGACAAAGGAGTTATGACAAGAAATAGAGTACATGAGGAATTGTATCTGATTTCTTAAGTTGAACCAAAGAGTACCATGAGGATTCAAGCAATGAAGGATGAACTAAACTAGATCTTCCTCCATCATTAGATCTTCTCTGTGATATCCCTCTTTTATTACCTATAGGGTTAGTGTTCGTAAACATTGTACTATTTGTATTATTACCATCAAACTTAGGTTTCTTAAAATCTACTATTTTATGTCCATAACCATTTCAATTTTATAACAATAGAAATTAGTAATAGGTTTAAAAGACTTAGTTGTACAATCTAGTTTCTTTTGATCAATTTTGTTGCATATGAAACATCTACCTCTAAACTCATGTCTCACTTCCCTGGGTGGCTCATCTTGCTTAGGTTGATAAAATTTCTCTATCTTCCTAGGTTCATCATGTTTTTCTAACAAATCAACTAATTCAATCTCTTTTGATACTTCACTAGTTGTGCTTGATTCTACCTTACTTAGATTAGATTCTTTAGGGGATTCCACAACTAGATATGGCTATCTTCTTATTTTCCCCCGTCCCCACCCCACCCCCACCCTGTACAATATTAAATTACCTCTTACTCCATTTTATAGATTTTTTAGTCAACTATTTTAATTCCATGACTATACACATCAAAATTATATGTAGTACTTCGCAACCATTGTGTGTTTCAAATCATTGCCAATATTAACTATTGTATTTCATTGGTCTTAAGAGGTCCACTATTACTTTATAAAGGAAATTTTAAATTCTTTATCCTAGATTCCATGATAAGTGTAATTTGAAATTTGAATTTTTTTATCAATATAAGTTGACACTCTACCATTAGTCACCTTGACACTCAAAATTTCATCTTTAAAAGATGCTTTAGGAAATCATAGTTGTAACAATGTTTCAAAAATTGACAAGGATAAATCCCACTCTTCTCTAACAAAAGGTCATTTGCATACCCATACCTTTAATGTATTGTGGTGTATAACAATACATTCTAGACCAAAGAAACCTATATATCTTATGTTAGACCTAAACCAACTAAGATTTTTGATGCCTAAGCCTATGGTGTGTTAGATCCAATCATTTGCAAGATTTGCTAGCTTTTTACCTCTATTGTTGTCATTATCTACCTCATTATCCAAAGACAAGTTTTGCAACATTTGGACCTATTCTCATAGTTTCAACAATTCCTCGTTTGCAAAAGCTACAACCTCTAAAACAAATCTATCGTCATCTATGACCACTTGCTAAATATTATAAGGATGCCATGGTCGAGATCATAGCTATGATAGAGATCTCTAGCTTTGGGTGTTAATACTATTATGGTCACCTTTAGTAGAAGAGGAAATTTATGATAAGAACTTTAATATTAAGTATAAATATGTGTCATATGATATTCATTGAGGCATGTAAATTCAAAGTATTGTGTACTTGAAAATGAAGAGACATATTTTTTAGAAATTCAAGAGAGCTTTAGTTGACATGTGAAGATTCTCTCTTGTGTTATGTTTATCACTTCAAGTGAGAGACATTGTACACTTGAACATTTTTATTATCAATAAAGTGATCATTTTTTTGTGGGGTTGGATTTTTCCCCTTCACCCTTAGAAGGTCTTTTTACGGTATCTATTGGTGTATGTTTTATATATTATGTTTCCATCATTGTTGTTTATCATTTGTTTCTAAGAAAAAGTTAACATGGTATCAAAGTGAAGTATAATTACAAAAATGAATAAATTCTCTTTTGTTTTCTTATATTTGATGTACATTAGATCTATGTTAAATATATCTAGCTAGATGTAGAGATCAAGTAATTTTTTATATTCTTTAAATTAAAGTTCGTCTAGATTTATTTTTCAAGTAGAGTTCATTGATAACAATGATATGGCAATCAATTATGTTATAGGTTGGGTTGTAATTTTTTTTAAGAAGTAGGAATATATTAAAAAAAGGGTAGTCAAAGTGAGATAATAAGCAAAAGAAAATGTAGCTTTTATTGCTACTCTAATTCTTCTTCCTCTTCCATATGCTCGGACGAATTGCTAAAGACGATATGGAAAGTGATGATTCATACATATGCATTTTCTTTGAGGTTTAGAGTTTGATTTTTCATAGAATTTCTCGCAAATGACATAGCTAGAACTTTTGTCTTATATGCCTGGTCATAGTCTCGTTGAAGCTTTAGTAGGTTCTTGCTAGTTGTTTTAAAAAAAGGCTTCAATTGACTTAGAAGAGGGGTCTTTTTGAATGGAAGCACCTTTTGATCATATAACTAGAGTAGAGAAGGGCATAAGTTTCTAAGCTATAAAATTAGATAATTGCAGTTCAGTTTAATTTCAAGCCTAGAATATTTGTCTAAACAATGATTACGTGTACAAAAAATCAATATTTACAGCTTCTTATATGGCTCATCTTCTACTCAAACATGGGTGATACAAAAAATTGTGGTATACGTCTTGAACATTTTGCAGTTGAAACTAGGAGAATTTGAGAGAAAATGAAAAAATACAGCATATGCACTCGAACTACACAAGTTTGGCAAGGCAGTGATGATAATTAAGGTTTCTTGATTCTAGCTATTTGGAGATATTGTCGACTCAATTCTATGGTGGAAAAGTACTGTTAGTCAATGTTGTTCTATTTCCAGTGCTGATAGTTGTTGTCCAAACTCCTTATATTTATTATTGACATATTTTTGTCATAGTCGTTTGGTGTATGTATTACCACCTAGATAAAAAATTGTTGTCATGGTTGTTTGGTTGTATGGATAGCATATGCTAATGCTTAAAAATGATTTGTAGAATGATGTTCAAATTATTTAACAAATAGAATAACAAATATCTAAACCTAGAGAAGAAGGAAGGCTTTTGACAACAATACCTACAATGAACATAAATTTGACAAAGAATCACCTTGTGGATCAAAGTATTCAAATAAAGGACAAAGGAGTTATGACAAGAAATAGAGTACATGAGGAATTGTATCTGATTTCTTAAGTTAAACCAAAGAGTATTGATGAGACATGTAAGGATGATCATTGGATTCAAGCAATGAAGGAAGAACTAGACCAGATTATGAATAATGAAACATGGGAATTGGTTAATAGAACTAAACATAAAAATGTTATAGAACTAATTGGGTTTCAAGAAATAAGGTAAATGAACATGGTGAGCTTGTGAGGACTAAAGAAAGATTAGTATGAAAATAATATTCTTAGCAAGAAGGCATAGATTATGAAGAGACATTTTCCCTTATTTAAGGTCTTGAACAAGTGAGGATGATCTTATCTTATGCAAAAAGTATGAAGTTTAAGGTATATTAGAAGGATGTAAAGTAAACATTTTTGAATGGAGAACTTAAATAAGAAATCTAAATTTAGTTACCTAAAGGATTTCCTTTGACAGAAGAAAAGGACATAGTATGTAGATTGAAGAAAGCATTGTATGGTCTTAAGAGATAGCCTAAAACTTGGTACAAAAGATTGGATAAATATTTAGTGAAGCTAGGATTTTCTAATGATATGATAGATAGAAATTTAAATTTGAAAGAAATTGAAAATGGATTATAGATTATTTTAATATTTGTGGATTACATAATATTTGGAGGTAATGATGAATCAAGTGACAAATTCACTAATGAAATGAAGAGTAAATTTGAGATGAGCATGATTCGTGAGATAAAAAGTTTCTTGGGTCTATGTTATGTAGAATTGTGATGGTATTTTTTTTTCACAAACTAAGTATTTGAAAAAAATGTTGAAAATATTTGGCTTGGAAAATTGTAAGTCTATTGATGCACCTATGGTAACTGGTTACAAGTTATCTAGCAAAGATGAGACACCTATAGTTGAGAAGAATCAATATAGAACTATACTTGGAGGTTTCTAATATCTAACTCATACCAGACCAGATATCAAAAATGCAGTTGGGATAGTAGTAAGATTTCAAGATAATTCTAAGGAATCATATTGTGGAACATAAAAGAGAATATTAAGATATTTGAAGGGTACAACTGATTTTGGATTGTGGTATGATAGATCAAGTGACCTTACTTTGTGTTCATATACTGATGTGGATTTGGTGGGAAGTATGGATGATAGAAATAGAACTTGTGGTGGAGAGTTTTTTCTTGGAGGAAGATTGGCTTCTTGACTAAGAAAGAAATAGGATTGTATTTCACAGAGTACAACAAGAAGAAGAGTATGTAGTATTAGCAAAAAATTGTAATCAAATCATGTGGATGATGTACATGTTGAAGGATATTGAGATAGAATTCTCAAAACCTATTATCATAGGTTATGATAACACAAATATAGTGAGTATTTCTAAGAATCATGTATTGCATTCTAAGGCTAAGGATATATCTATTAAGCATCATGTATTGAGAAAGACATTTGTAGAGAGAGAGAGAGACCAGATTATAGTATGCGAGTATAAAAGATAAGGTTGTGGATATTTTTATGAAACCCTTTCCTAAAGATTCATTTAAGTATTTGTGAGGTCTTCTTGAGATTATGCCCCTATCTACTTCTAAATATATGATATGTATCAATCTAGTGGTATAGAGCACTACTATTTATCTAGACTAATATTGATGCTTCATATATGGGGGAGTATTTGGGATGAGTTGAGTCATCAAGGAGTCATGGTAGTTGGTATTGAACAATATCTTTGGACAGTTGAGCTAGTTGAATATTTTGAGTAGATGATTGACATAATGAAGCCTTTGTCATTGATGTCAATGAGGTAGAAGTATACATGAAAAATATCTTCTAGTATATTGGGAGAGATGGTAACATAAGAGATAAAGTATACATGAAACATGTGGGAGATTCATGTATTGTTCATAAGAAATTTTACTGCATGAGTTTCAATTTTATTGATGAAAATGATTTGAAAAGAAGAGAACAACAATAATAGTAGTAGAGTTTTTTATTTGGTATTCTTTGAACTTATAATTTTTTCATCTATGTTGCCACTAGTACCAAGGGGGGGGATTCTTGGCATGAATTATGATGTTATTCCTTTGGGGGATTATCATAAGAATTGGAGAGATTGTGTACATGATTGAGATGTTGCATTCATGATTGTATTTTTCATTCATGTCAGCATTTTTCTATGAAGACTGATAGAGTAGCCAAAGATAAATGAGGTTTTATTGAGTATACATTGATGATTAGTTCAAGTGAAGTTGAGAATATATTCTATACTGTATCCTAATGAAGTGGACAAGAGCATGTATAGAGAGCTAAAGACATGCGGGAGTTATTTATGAATTACTAACAATGGTGTACTGAAAATGAGAAGTGGTTTTTGATGTTATGATTGTATCTCCTACAAGGATAGAATCTTAATGAATGAAGTAAGAAAGCAATAGAAGATAGTTTGGTGATGATGTTAGCAAGTGCACAAAGTCAAATGTCACATGTGTGAGAAATTGTGAAGATTGTGAACTAACATTATTCTGTAGTTGTAAAAAGATTATTTATTTTAATGAGGTCCTATTATAACTAATTGGGAAAGCCTTAGGGTTGAATCAATGAAGTTTTTTGAGGACATTATATAAAGGAAGGTTATTTTTCCTTTTTTGAAAAGTGTGTGGAAGATAAAGATGAAGTAGAGAAAGAGTGGAGTTTTTGGTAAATGCATGTAAGTGATCCAAGGGATTATTAGTCGCAAAGTTTGTAATCTAGTATGGAGATCAAGAAAAGAGGATTTGTCTAGTCACAATAATTGATATAAGGAGTTTGAGCTATTCATTTCTAGAACTTTTCTAGGAATACTATATAGGCCAATTGGATAGTAAGTTCAGTGGTCTTGCTCTAAAGTTTTTTGGATAGTGGGTTCTTCTACCTTTTACGACTTCTAATAGGGTTGGAATCTCCTAACAGTGATTTAAATTATAATAATAGGGATTAATATATATATATATATTGAATGTATTTATTTGGCACCTAACAAAGTGCATCTTCTTACAATAAACTTTTATATTAGTTCATCATTTTGTGACTTCCATCCCTAGTGGGATTTCTCCTCTACAAAGGGCTTTCCCTAGTTTAAATATTGGGTGTTATTGTGTATGAATATCTTCTTATGGTTGTTGATTATACTGTTCACATGGTTTTAAAATTTTATTCCAACCTATTGATTAAGTCATTTATCTACTCCATAGTAGGTCAAATCATATCCCATTCTATTGTCCCAATCATAGGAATGAATTATGTACATAGAAAAATATACATACTAGCAAAGACCCAAACTTACATGATGCATTTTTTGCTTTCCATATTGCTTCTAGGTTCTCTATCAGTTGTTATAGTTTTAGCTTGGCAAGGTCATATGCATGATCCTTCTTGACAATTTTGTATCTTGAATATACTACAACACATGACACACTGTTCAATTTACTAGATTGGTAAAATTCGTGTGCTATCAGATAGACTGGAAATTCAATTACAAGATTTTCAATCCCATCAATTGACATCCCTCTTCCATTCGACCTTGCCTTTGTCAATTTCTCAATTTCATTCTTTACTACACTCCTACTTTTTGGTTAATTCAAGGGGTGATACACAATAACTTTATGTATTATGGCTTTGTTTATTTTGATTGGTCCTTCCTTTAACCATATCTTCATGTCATGGATATGAATGAGTATGAATTTTATCCATTCAACTTTGAAAATTTTTAGAAAATGTAGGGCACAGGTAAGTGCTTTATCAGAAATGATTCTATTTTCTTCTTACAATACTCCATTATTGCATAGCTTCTCATAAGTTTCCCTAATATTGACATTTTTAATCTCTCCTACTTTCAATAGATAATAGGATCTTACATCTTGAATAGTTAAAACTCTTGGTGGAATTGATGAAAGGGCACCAATATCATCTTCATTCTTCTTAATATTTACATTTTTCCTAAAATTTGGTGGAGGACATTGGTCATTCATCACAATTGGTTGTTGCTATCTTTGAATATTTTTCTTTCTAATGTTATTTCAATGTAGGGTTTCAAAAACATATTCTTCTACAATATCTTTACAAAAAAAAAATTTACTTAGCACCAAAAGTAACATTTATAGATGTTATCAAATTTTCCAATACTCAATTTTGATTTTGTTTATTTTTCTCTCAAATCATCTTCATCACCTTTAAATCACTTGTGAGCTTTGAAATCACTTGGTGAATAAGAGTGAATGTCCAAATTTGATAAATACCTTCAAGTTTCCATTTTAGGTCTACAATAAATATTCTCATAAATGGTAGGTGTATGAAAGTTGGCTTGATCTTTGTAAACACTCTATTCAAGTTAAATTACTCAGCTAATACCAATTCATTTGGTCAAACCATCACCTTAGATGATCACTTGGTTTATACTGCAAATCTTAGTCAATATAGACAATACCATTGATTCTCGATACTTTATGTAGAAATGATTGTTTTATTTTCCTCTCTAAAGAATTGTTCTCAATGCATATTTACTAATGTAAATATAAAATTTAACCACATTTATGTTAGGAACTATTGTAAAACATATTATTGAATATACAATTCCTACATACCTTCTTTATTTAGTTAGTTATAGTGTGATCAGTTGATCCAGTGGATTGGGTGATCTTTACTTTTCTTGCTCGACTAGTTCAAGCTCTTACTATCTGTATACACATTTCTTAGTCTCAAATTTGTCTTTTTCATTATCATTTCCATTTTTTGGTGTTAGTGCTTTGGTTTTTCAGTTCCCACTAATATGTTCAACTTTATGACAACTAAAACATATTATTTCTCCATTGAGCTATCTCTTGTAATTTCCTCTGAAATGTGTCTTAATGCAATTCTCTAGAATGTGCCCATACTCTCCATAATAGTGAAAATTATAATGTGTGTTGTAATCCCAAGTATAGGAATTTCCTTTTCCTAGTCTATGTTCTTGTTTCTATGATGTCTAGTTGGATTTTTTCTTGAATCTGCACTTATGAGCTCTATATCTATACTTCAAAAAATTATAGTAGTATCCTTTAAATGTAGTGATTGAATTACTTTTCTTTGACTTACATTCATGTGCTTGATGTCATACTTTATTGCAATTAAAACAATAACCAATAGACTTAGGTTTAGAAGTTTTTATACCATTCTTAATTCTACACATGTTGGTTGTGTATCCAAGTTTGCTACAATGATGACATATAGGTCTAACTTTGGATTTTGCATTTCTTTATTCTCCACTCTTTGATGATTCTCATTTTTTAGTAGAGGAAAAATGCTTATTGTATCCTAGTTGAAAAGTATCTCTTGCTGATCTAGGAGATCTCATCAGTTCTTCAAAGTATTTGATAGCCTCACTTGGTTTGTTCATTCTTTCTAGTAGTTCATTTTCATTCCTCAGCTCATTTCTCAATTGCTCATTTTGTGTTCTCCATTTCCTTTATTTTTGCTTCCTGAGTTGCACTTATCATTTCATCATATCCAATTGATTATTTGTGAGATAATGTAATTTAAATGATCTCTCTTAAACTTTGGTTTTCATCTTCCTTTTTTCCTCTTCAATGATGACTTCATCTTCTACAAATTTCTTCCTTTTCTCTGTTAGTTGACATAGTCTTACTGATTATGTTTCAAGTTCTCTCTTAAATTATTTTTCCTCTTTGCTTAGAGTATTGTTCCTTTCCAATATTTTTTCTAATGCTTCATTTTTATTACCAATTTTTCAACTATCAATAGTCCTTTTGTGTCAATTTCCTTATATAGTGTGTCATTTTCTTGAATTGCTACCTCTTTCCTTTTTCTTAGTGATTTCCTTAACTCTTCTCTCACTCCTTTGAGTTGTTGTAATATGATTTAGATTTCAATCATCTAGTTCTTAATGACTTTTCCCATCTTGTATTCCTCCATCTCCAAGATATGATCCTCTCAAGTAGTTAGGCTTCTTCTAAGAGAACTAAGCTCTAATACCAATTTTTTGAAGTGTTTAATGGGATAGAAGATACTGAGATTAGGGGTGAGTCAGGATCTTAAACTTTTATGTATATAACCAAATTACTAAATTCATGCCTAATTCATCTCATACCTCAAATGTAACATAAAAACTTTTATGTTGAAAGAATAACATCCATGAAAGATTTAACACATAACACAAGTGATTTGGTAACCCAAAAACACTTCAATGTTAAGGTAAAATTTGAGTGGAGATGAAACCCATAAATCTTCACTGTTGCAACACTAAAGTTAACCTATTAGGATTACAATATTTTAACATAATATATGATTTTCCCTATGAGGGGTTTGTCATGTTAAAAGCTTCAAGACTATTAAGTCCTACCCTATTAAAGGATTTTACAATTACAATTAAGTAAGGACTCTATTAGGAGTTACATAGATTTGTTAGGATCACTTGTTTAAGATATTTTCCCTAATTTAATCCTATTAAAAATTGATTCCATACTTGATCCTCAGTTTTTTCTGTAAGATAATTTTGGATCTCCTATGTATAAATCCTTAATTTGATCTCTTAATCCGATATCTACTTTGGTATGTTCTATCCATGTTCATTTCTTCCCTTGTGCATTCACACTTTCATTTATCCACACATTTCATCCCTTTTTTCACACACTTCTCCTCTCATCACACTTTCATTCAAGGTTGAGAACCCTCCTTGGATAGATGATCTTCAAAAGTTGTAGATCTTAATCAATAGTTTGTAAAATTCATCTTCTTTTTTTGTCTCTTTTTGATTTTCTAATTTGTTGATTTTCCTCCTTGGCATGGTGACCTTCTTCAATGATGCATAATCTCTATCTTAAATAATACATATAGAGTTTAGCCAAAAATGGTTTACATAATTGTTTGTGCAATTAAAAACCCATATGACAAAACTAATATGGTAAACATCTAAATGTTCTAATGCTCATTTATAGATAACATTCATCCTAGCACTCACCTTCTATATAAATGTTTCCTATTATTTTCTCAAAAAATGCTATCTTTTAGTTCACTTATTCTCTACTATAATAGCTCAAATTCCATATATAGTTGGCCTCAACTAGGGTGCCCGACAATTACTATATTGCTTGGCATGTAATAAAAAATAAAAAAGTCCTAGTATGTTTGGCCTTTACTTAGATGAATTGGTTGCAGTGATGATCCTTCGTCCTTTCCTAGTAAATGACTAAGCATTTGGACAATAATAGGAAAATTATGCATAATGTTCAACAATGATATAAAGGAAGGTTATTTTCCTTGTTAGAAAACTTTGTGGAAGATAGTGATCAAGTGAGAAAGAGAAGAGTATTTGGTAGATGCATATAAGAGATCCAAGGGAATATTGGATACAAATTATTTGATCTAGTATTGACATCAGGAGAAGAGGGTTGGTCTAGTCACGAGGACACAAATAAGGAGTTCGAGCTATTCATTTCTATTATTCTACAAGGAATAATACAAAGGCTAGCTGGATATCAAGTTTGATGATCTTGCCTTAAACCTCTTTGGACATTATTTCCTTTGGCCTTCTACAACTCCTAAGAGGGTTGGCGCAACTACTCATAAGGTCATTATCTCCTATCAAGGATTCAAATTCTCCTAACAATGTTGAGATATACTCAATGTATTACATTGGCTCCTAAAAAAGTACATCCTCTTACAGAAAACTTTTATATTATTACATCATTTCATGGGTACCATCCCTACTAGGGTTTTCCCTATGATCAAGGGTTTCCCTAGTTAACATATCTAGTGTTATTGTGTATGAATATCTTCTTGTTGTTTCTGATTATATTGTTCACATGCCTAAGGATTAATAATGCTAATAACTATTTTAATAATTCGATAACTATTATAGGTTCCCACTGAAAAACACCCCCTTCTCAAATGAACCATGACTTCATCTCCAATCTAAAATTCATTATAACTCCTTTTCACATCTTCCTTAGCCTTATACTATGTATTCATCTTTATGATGTGCTTCCTCACCTCTACATGGATGTTCTTCAAATGTTCACCAAATTCTTCTACATCAACACTACTTATCTCTCCCTTATCCAACTACCTCAATTGAGAAGCATTTCTGGGAATGCTCCCATATAAAATCTAGAATGGTGATTTACTAGTACTCCTATTGATAGAGTTATTATATGTAAATTCTGCCTATGGTAAAATCATGTCCCATCCTTTTGGTTTGTCTCCAACCAAAAATCTTAGCAAGTTTTCCAAACTACAATTCACAACTTATGTCTGTCCATTAGTCTATGGATGATGTGATGAATTGAACTTCAAATATGTCTTCAACTTCTTCGACAATGTAAGCCAAAAATACTCAACAAATTTGGTATCTTGATTTGAAACTATACTCTTTGGTAGACCATGTAGTCTCACTATCTTTGCTGAAAACCTATTCTGCTACATGAACAACATCACTAGTCTTCTTGCAAGGAATAAAATGTGTCATCTTTGAAAACCTATTAACCACCACAAAAATAGAATCATGCCCTTGTTGTTTCCTTGATAATCCAAGAACAAAATCCAATGTGACATCCTCCCACAATTTCTCTAGTACATGTAATGGTTGATACAATCCTGTATTTTTCTTCACTCCTTTTTCCATTTGACATAATCTACAACTTTGTACAAACTTCTTCACATCTTGCTACAACTGTGGCTAGTAATAGTTATTAGCAACCAAAGCTATGGTATTATCTCTACCAAAATCTCTAGCCAATCCTCTACTATGATTCATCTTAATAATATTCTCTCTCATTGAACTTTTGGGAATGCACAACTAGCTTCTTTTAAACAACATACTATCCTGGATCATGAAATCCAACCAATTTTTCATGCCAAGTGTAATAGGCTCTGTACAAGCCTTCTACACTTCACCAAAATCAAGATCATCTGGATAGAAATTACTAATTTCCTTGAACCCAACCATCTCTATCTGCATTTCTATCTACAAAATTTCTCTTCTACTAAGGGCATTTACAACTTTGTTAGACTTCCCACTCCTATGTTTCAAAAAAAATGTATAACTATGCAAAAACAAAACCCACTTCAAATGCCTTTTGTTTAATTTTCCTTGACTATTCAAATATTGCAAAGCTTGATGATCAATATATAAAACAAACTCCTTAGGAAGAAGAAAGTGTCTCTACTTCTTTAATGCTTAAACTCTAGCATAAAATTCTTGATCATAAACAAAATATTTTTCATTTTGCATAATTCAATTTCTTGCTAAAATAAGTAATAGGTCTACCTTCTTGGCTCATAATAGCTCCTATTTCAGTACCACTAGCATCACAGTCTACTTGAAAAACCTTGTTAAAATTAGGAAGTGCTAAAATAGGCTACTCAGTAACTTTTTGTTTCAACAAATTAGAACTATTATTTTCTCCTATCCACTTAAATTCTTACCTATCCCTCTCATTATTTCATTCAAGGGTCCAAAAATACTACTAAAATCTCTTATGAACTTGTAAAAACTAGCCAATCCATGAAAAGATCTTACCTCTATCACACTCCTTGGAGTAGGCCATTCAAGGATAGTCTTCACTTTCTCCGAGTCCAGTTTTAGACCTTTTGCTGAGACTAAAAATCCTAAGTACACCAACTCCTTTACAAAATTGCACATCTTTAGGTTTATCAACAACTTTTCTTCCCTCGACTTATCAAACACCTTGTGAACATGGATCAAGTGCTCCTCCAATGTCTTACTAAAGATCAAAATATTATCTAGGTAAAAAATGACAACCTAACCCAAAAACTCCTTTAGTACCTCATTCATGACTCTCATGAAAATGCTTGGTGCATTGGTTAGACCAAAAGGCATGACTAACCACTTGTACAATCCTTCTTTGATCTTGAAAGTAGTCTTCCATTAATCACTTCTAATACAAATCTAATGGTACCCACTCTTTAGATCTATCTTTTTGAAATACTCGGCTCCACTCAAACAATCCATAATATAACCCATTCTTGGCAATGGAAATTTGTACTTGATCATGATCTTGTTGATAGCATGAGAATCTATTGCACATCCTTCATTTTTCATTTTTCTTTGGTCCTAATATGATTTGTACAACACATGGACTCAGACTCTCTTGAATCAACCCCTTTTGCAACAACTCATGAACTTGTCTATTCAACTTTCCACTTTCTGTTGGTGTCATTTTGTGTGCTACCTTGTTTGGAAAATTACCTTCTAGAACCAAATCCATCTGGTGATTGATCTACCACATTGGGGGCAATCCATCAAGTACATTATCTGATACAATATCAAAAAACTCTCCCAACATATCTGCAATTTCTACAGGTAGCTCCTCCACTTCTTCTTTACTATCTTTTAGAATTATAGAAAAACACATATGGTCACACTTCATACCATTCAAAAACTCTTTTCCATGAACAAAACATATTCTAGCAGCACTGCATACCTTTTCTTCTTTCTCCTTCAACGACTTCAACTTATGTTTCACTCAATCCTTGGTCAAAGTGTAGATGTTTGCTCGCCCATCGTGTACAATATTCCTGTCAAACTACCATGACATATCCAAAAACATATGACATATGTCCATAGGTATGATATCACATAGTACCTCATCATGGTAGCTTCCAATTTTGAACTTCATTGAGCATTGCTCATTGACCATGACCTTGTGGTCATCTTGAACCCAAGCAATACAATATGGATGCGAATGTTTCTATCTCTCCAACTTCAACTTTGTGACCATCATTTCTAACATTAGATTGTTAGTACTTCTACCATCAATGATCACATCATAACACTTATCTTCACATTTGCATCTTGTGTGAAACAAGCTCCTTCCTTGATTAGGTTCATTCTCAACGCTCAGCATGACTCTTATATTAACTAAGACTTCTCCTTTTTCAGCATCTTTAGAATATGATGATCTGGCATCTTCATCAACTTGTGCAACTTTAGCCTGGCCTTCTATTCTTTGATTTTCCCTTTCTTAGTGCTAGGTACATTCAAATGCTATATGCCTTTCTTCTCCACAATGAAAACATTTCTCACAGAAGCCTCCTCTTCCAAATCCATGTCCCCTACATCTTCCTCTCTGATCTCTATTGTTTAGATCATGAAAATGATTGGAATTATTTTCCATTTGGTTCTAACTGCTACTCTTAGCCTCATCCTTATTCTTCTCATCATCACTATGTCCACCATAGGATCATTTGCTAAATCTTCCACTGCAACCTCTTCCACTATTCTTGTTATCAAACTTCTTGCCTAATTTTTCCTCAACTCTTAGGGAAAACTAGTATGCCTCCTCAATACTATTTATTCAAACCATACTAAACTCAACCTAAATATGTGGCCTTAACCCATTAAGATAATAGGCCACTTTCTCCTTATCAACTTTTGCATGGTTGCTTCTAATGAGAACTTGGTAGAACTCTTTGGTATACTCTTGAGTAGATTTTTCCACTTGCTTTATCCCATGTATTTTCTTTAACAAATCAATCTCATAATCCACGGTAGTGAATTGTCACTTCATTTTAGCTATCATTTGATCCCATCTGGTGATTTTGTTCTTTCTCTTTCTATTTCACTCCAACTAAACCTCCTACCAATAGGTCTTTGCATGTCCCTTCAATTTTACCTTCAAAAAAATGACCCTATGAAGATCATCAATATCTTCATACTCAAAGTACTCCTCTAGTTCATTGATCCAATCGATCAGCTCCTTTGGGTTAAGATTTCCCAAAAATGTAGGAACCTAAAACTTAGGTCTTTTCCCAATATTGGAGATGGCCCTAAAAAGCCTCTCTTCCTCTAAGTTTAGAACTATCTCTACTTCGATATTTTCTCATACTTCATCCTCATTCTTGCTTTCATCTCTTACATGAAGATTTATTCCTCTATTCATTTTTTCTTCCAATGCTTGCATTTGTCTTTGGTGGGCTTGGACACCCTCAGTTATAACACCTACAACTCTTCCACCATGCTCTCTTTGTGGAGGCATTTTTCACGCTTCCGCTGACAATATTTTTGGGTGATGCAAGATAGTTCTTACACCCAAGATGCATCACATTGAGCCAAACTCTCTAACTTCATCTCCTCCATAATTTTTTTTTCCAATGGGGAAGTATCTTCTTCTTGGATCTCTGTACTCTCAGTTCCTTACCAAAAACCCACTGAGAGCCTCCCATCGTCCAACTCCTCAAGGGTAAAAGCACAAACCTATGTCACCTTTTATGAAGAAACGTGATATCAAAATGCAACAGTTCAACATTAATGAAAAAAAAAATGGTATTTGTGTTTAGAATTTGAAAATGATGTAAATTGATGAAATGTGTAGAATTGGATGAAATTTATGCCTATCATTTTTTAAAATTATTTTAAGTAAGAATTTATTCATTTCTATTATTTTGAAATCCCTTTTTTAACTATAAAAAATATAGGGTGTAGTTCCTGTCAAAAAAAAAATGCAAATCATCTTTTTTTGTTTTGATTTGAAAATATCTTATAGATGACATGTATATCTAGTGTACAAAAAAGGAAATAATTATTTTTGATCTATATTTTCTTTGTTATAAGTACTCAAGCTCGACCTTCTCAGAAGCCAATAGTTTTTTCCTCTCGTTAAAACATCCCAATCAAATCTACACCTTCTTGAGAAAAAATTACATATTCATGAAGAGGACTCTCTCCTGTAGAGATAAATATAATTTTTTCTTTTTTTTTGGTATGATTTACTATTTTTTCCCCTTTTTTAAGTGAGCATCTTCTAAAATGTTGAAATATCGACTTATAATATTTTGAAATTCTAACATATTATAACTAATCAAAACACTAAAATTTTTATATAATGATGATATTGAATCTAAGATCTATAAAAGGGTATTTTTAGTTTTTGAATAAAATTGAGTTTTGATAGAGAAATGAAATTTGACCAAAACAGGTTTTGATATCACAAACGGTGACACAGATTTGTGCTTTTACCCTCAAACTATGAATCATCATCATCCTCCCCATTTATAGTATCATCGTCACTTTCAATCACAATCTTTTTCTTTCTTGAAACATGAGTTTTTCCCTTAAACAAAGGGGAGCTATATTTATCTTCTTTCCTAATCTTCAAGCTAGGCATCAGGTTATAGGCCTTATAGTAGTTTGCAAACAATAGGATAATGCCTTCATGAAACAAAGGGAATGAAACCTTCTTCTTATGATTAATTTAACTACGATGTAAAGACCTTAGAATGTAGTATAGGAAATTTATCTTAACACCTTACCATAAATGATTTAGAAAAACAAATTTAAAGTTATGAACCCTTTTCTTCCAACCATCCAAGGTAATATAGGTTCTAACACAACTAATCACTGAGAACCTAATAGCTTTAATCTACTCATTAGAAAAGAAATTTACTAGAAAAGAAATTTACTAGAAAAGAAATTTACTAGCTTGATAAGTATTTTCTTCTGGTCCTCTTCCTTGGGAAATTTTCTAAGATCTACACTAGTGATTTTCATCTCCTTGAAGAATTGGATTCTATGATTTCAAAGACCTAAAATCTCTAGAATGAATTATTCACTGAGTAGAAATTAAATACCATATATGGTGGCCATATAGTTTTTTCATCCTCTAAACAACTCAAGGGTACCTTGAGGCTCAAATCCATGGAGCCAGTCCATAGACACAACTAAATCTCCCTTCTCAAGTTGTTCCCAGACCTAGAGTGCATTCTCCCATTCTAAGAAATTAGTGGGATCATTTATTTTTGGTTCATATCCCATATCTCTTCTTGTCTCTCTAGTATTCTCAGAATTCAATTCCTTAGAAAGGTGAAAAGAATGAAGACCAAAAAGGAAAGTTATTACTATGACCCAAAAAATGTCTCAAGCTTTCACCATATTATTTTTTTTTAAAAATGATGCATAATATTTTAGTGTAACCATTTTAAGTAGTCATAATTTCTTTTTAACTTCCCAATAGCTTTATGTATCCTATTCATCATAACACTTTCATTTATGAATGGATATTTCACAATATCTTCCTACCATTGAATGGTCTTGTCAATGCATGCACCTCTATTGGCAATACAATCTACACTTTGGTTTGATTCCCTATACATCTGACCAATATTCTCCATGTTTATCTTATATTATTTTTAATGGTCCATGTTATTTTCCTTCTCTTATTCAAAGTATCAATTATATTTCTTAAATATCATTCAAGACAAAGAGATATACATTTGGCTTTTTTTGCAATAGTAACTACTTGAAGGGGCCCACAAGCTTCAACAACATGATTGGTTTGGATTCCAAGTAGGCATTCCACCCCATCAATACAATTGCCACCTAGATCCTTGAGAATTACCCCACAATCCACTTCTAATGGGCTACCTTTTCTAGCCTCCTCAAAATTAGCTTTATACCAGCCTTTGAGTGGACTTAACCAAACAAAACTCTCTCACTTGAAGGCCTTTCATCTTTTAATATTGAAGTCTAAGAGGAGGGAAGATCCAGGATTAAAGCTCTCTAGTCTATCACATTCTCCCTTATTCCCCTCATGGCTTGATTAGCAATAACCCTAGTAGGAGCTTCCATATCCCTAAACACTTGACCATTTCTCCCCTTCCATACATACTAGCAGATGTATGGAGGTATAAGTTTCCACACAATTTTGTGTTCTCATTCTTGGCTATTTAGGTCTCTTGAGTAACAAAACCTTGCACATTTCTTGGGAAAAACAATTAACATTTCATCATGAAAGACATAGTTACATCCAAAAAATAGATGAAAGATAGATTCACGATGGATATTACAAAGAAAACATGTATTCACCATCTAGGAAGCTCTTTCATAGAGGTTATCTAGGGTGAGGATTTTGTTCTGGACCATAATCCAATAGAAAATACTAATTTTAGTAGTTAGTACCTTTTATCCAACATGATGCCCAAAAAGGAATGTTTGAAATGGGGGTAATCAAGGATAAACTAGAGGGTAAAGAGTAGATCCCCTTTGGGTTATTACCCCAAATAATCCTATCCTTTCTCTTCAATTCTCCAAGAATTCAAATAAGTATGAGTAAAATGAAGATCAACATTGGTGTTATCTAGATTGCTTAGTAGTGCCTTACATTGCTCATGTAAATTGTTAAGGAAGTTGATAAATAATTGTTCTACATAATATAATTTTGATCACCAATTAAGAAATCAATGTCTATGATCCTCAAAGGGGAAAATATGTCTTGTAGGGATGAGAAGATCCATGGTAGGTGGATTCGTCAATGATCATTCTTAGCCCTCTTATCTCCTTGGGTGCCAAGGCATACCCAATCGCATACCTTTTGTTTTCGTTCGCCATGTCTTCACAAAATGCTTGAAGAATCTGAGCAGCGCTAGATTTCAGCGAAACCCGAACACCCCAGATGAAGAAAAACAGCACAACAATAATTACAAGATTGAATGGGAGCTTACCAGGGAGACAGTATGAATTTGCAGGAGTGGGCCTTCTTCGTCCGAATTTGAACTGTCGAAGGGCATACAAAAGGAATTTACAATCTTGCGAATATTGAATCTTCTTTTCGTGTTCTTGTTCCGAAGTTATGCATGTTGGAAAAAAATGAAATGTAAGAGATAATAGAGGATTTTACAAATTCTTGGATTTATGCATGTTGGAATGTGTAATTTTCTCTCAAATGAAATGTAAGAGATAATAGAAGATTCTGGAAATTCGTGAATTATTCAATAAGGTTAGGTCAAATTAATATTTAGGTTTGAAATGTTTTAGAAGTTATTTATGATTAGATAGTTCTAAAAAAATGTATTTGTTGTATGCCGACGAGTTTAGATGTCTCCAAAACAATCAAAGTCCTTTATAAATAGAGGCATCTTGTAATGTCATTGATATGGACAAAATGTAATTGATATGAACAAAATGGTTAATGAAAGTTATTAGTGTCACAACACATTGAGTATTTTTCATTTTAGTTTATTTTGTCCATCCACCTTTCACAAGGTGTATTAGATTTGCTGTGGGTTTCTACAATGCAATGGTTGATAATGATAGGGAATGGCTAATTCAAAAGATTAAAAAGGGAGAATACTAATTGCCATATGAAAATGCATGGTGTGTGCTTTTAAATTGAACTTTGCTTGGTCAATTTATTTGTAACTGTAATTCTAGCCCAATAAATAATTATTATTATTAGTTTTGATGTTGACTCATTATTTAGTATTTTTAATTAATAATAAAATAATTTATTAATCTTGATCATGTAATTATTTAGTAAAAAAATTATATTTTTAAGTGTAATTAATAAAAAGTATTTAATGATTTAATCACTAACCATTATGATTATTGTATAGATGATTTTTTTAAAGAAGATTTACATTGACAAATGGGAGACAATTCAAAAGCATCTTTATTCATACAAAGCACATCACATTTATGTTTTTTATTTAAGAAGACAAGGAGAGGGCCCTGCACCATGAAGATAATAAAAAGAAGGGTCATCACAACTGATCAAAGGGCTAGCATAACACCAACCATTACAACCTAATGTACTACTGCCGAACAAAATAATAAAAAATCATAATTATTCAAAAAGTTAAAACTACTAAAACTATCCATATTAACAATAATACATCAAGTCTAATATTTTACTGGTGATATGAACATTCGATTTTTTAAAGAAAAGCTTAGTAATATCTACAAAATTAATAAAAATCTTAGCACCATAATTAACCAAGGTCCATAACATACAAAAAATTAAAGCAATAGAATCCAAGGGTTACCAATAACAACAACAATGAAAAATAAACATTAAGCATTTTTAATTGTATTCTAATATATAACAAGGTGTTTGAGGTATTTACTTCAGTCTTTAGTTCCTTCTTCCTTGTGATCATCTACGATATTTCCTTTGTTTTCCTTCTTATCTTTCTTGAGGTTTATTTTCCCACGATAGCATCAAACATAGTCTTCAACATAATCTCATGTTGAGTTTGACAAATAGCTAACATACTAATGCCAAACTTTAGGGTGGTGACAAACATCGGTACAGGAAGTTCCAAAGCAATAACTCTATTTTGCAATGCCTAAATGCAGCCTTGCATTTAATTTTCTGACCCATCCAATAAATTTTGCACCAAATTGGGAGTGTGATGTAAGTGCCAGAGGTATATTGAGAGCTTTGACTAGTTTTGTTGGACCTTTGTGAAGGGCACTAAACCTCTAGCTCACCCATCTTATATGGGTTTCAAGCAGTGCTATGAATTTCCTCCTGGCTTTTAGTTGACTGGTGATACACGAACCAGAACTACAAACTAAGTGAACAGAACCTTGGTGAGTAACCCTTAAGACTCTCACTTGACATAAAATCGATTCAGATCTCACCATGAATTTGACTAGACTGACTGTGTCTCTTCAACGTATTCGGTGAACAAGACTGACAAGAGGCTTTATTAAACACAGAGGACATCACAAACGGGATTTTAGAACACCTGCAAACTGGAACCCTGTAGACTAGTAGACCCCGTAACAGTGAATGGGGTACAACATAACTTTTATATGCACGACTATCTATTAAAAGACACCAAAGGAATCTAAATAGAGACTTATTGCGGTCTAGGAGAACTCTCAGAAACACTAAATTCCATACATTGCCAACAACTTGTTAAAGTCAATTGACTACAAGAAGTAATCTTCACGCAACGGAGATTTATTTGTTCACCATTCTTAGGGATCCAACCCAAAAATCTGTACTCTACTCAAATGATAACAGTGAGACAAAACAGTTAATATTAACATTCGATTCTGAGTTTGATTATGCCCTCAAAACCTCTGTATATTTGGAGCACCAAGATTCACGGCAGTGACTGGTGACATTCGGGCTGCAGATCATAAACTGGCCAAAGGGCCATATTCTGCCTCATCCACCAACAGGGAATACTTTGGCTTTACGATACTGAGTAGTGAGCAACACACCTCATAATAGACCCGAGTCTAAGATCATTCTTGGTGCTTGGTTGTTGAGATCATACATCAGCATTGTCATTTGAGTTGGCGCAAACCTGTGGTATCCGCCTAAGGCTCAAGCAAACGCCCATCTCCCTGCAGTTTCTCTTTGGTCAAACATCTTTGGGGGCTCACAAATATGTAGAAGAGGAAGCACTCTATCAGAAATCAACAGATTCCCATGGCAGGAATGCTCTCGCTCGAGAAGGAAATGTGGCAGTTCTGATAAGAGTCAAACTACGACTGCAGAGATTCAAATCCTAATTTCTCACGCGTTAGGCAATAGTTTTGCCTCAGACTTAAAGCATACGGGGTCCACGATGCTACTCTTCCAATCTTAAACTGATATCATCCAATTCCAACACTTTACAAAACCATAAAGACTACTGGTAATTCTCAAATTGCAGGAAAAATAGTTTTATTTTATTGATTTGAGCAAAAGTTATTACATCTCTCTGTGTTCCTTCCACCCGCCTATCAGGGCTATGAAGGCTTCCTCCAATGGCATTACAACAGCTTCCAACTACCCAGCCGGTGGAAGGGAAAACTACCAAAACAGTTTAACAATTTTGTTTGTTAAACCGAGTACAGTTGCATTTAGCAACATCTGTCTTTATGCAGCAAAATAAGACTTAATCAAAACTCAAGTTTCCTTAGTTTTTTCTTAAAAAAACAAATCCTAAACAACTAACTATCCTAGAATATACATCTATTGACCCTACTGACGATGGTATAACAAGCAGCTTATAAATGCCAAACTTGTACCCAGGTCTTACATTTGGGTGTAGATGTTTCTTTTACTATTGCTAGGACCTTATTTTGTAAATACCTCTGATCCTATAGGAAGTGAGAGGTCTTCAAAATTTAGTGCGAGGAGGTGGTGCTCTTGCACCATACTCCCCATGAGGATTAGACCTCAAGTTCCTACTTGAGTTGAGCAGGTCCAATGTTGATCCTTGGGCTTGTATCCGATCCTCTATCATCCATGTGGCATCAAGGTTAGGGAGTCCCTTCCATTTGATTAGGTACTATAAATAGGTCTTCTTTCGGGTCTTCTTCCATTCCCTAGTGGCAAGTATCTTCTCTAACTGAACCGGTTGGCTTGGTGGCAAGGTTGTAACATAGGTGTTATCAGCAATGTCCTGTGTGTTCGAAGTACCTGCATCACCTTTCACAAGAGTAAGATCTGCAAATTAAATATAGGAGAAATAAAGAGTGTAGGGGGGAGAGAGATCTCATATGCATTTTCACCCATCTTATGCAAGATTGTACATGGTCCAATTTTCTTCATGTGAAGCTTGGTATGTTGACCCTTAGGTAGTCTTTCTAGTCTGAGGTATGCCCATACTCTATCCCCTATCTAAAATTGAACTTCCCTTCTTTTCTTATCAGCATTTACTTTGTACTTGCTAGTGGTGTGTTGAAGTTTTCCTTCACTCCGTTGTGCACTTGTGCCATGAAATCTGCGAACTCTTCTCCTTGAGTAGTAATTTTAAAATCAGAAGGTAGATTCATAAGATCTAGCGGTCCTTTAGGATGCAGCCCATAAATAGTTTGGAAAGGAGTTCTCCCACTAGCTCTATTGATGGAGTTGTTAAATCCAAATTCTGCCTAGGGCAAGATGACATCCCAACTCTGTGAGTGCTATTTGGTGAGGTAGCATAGCAGATTGCCCAAAGATCTATTTACTAACTCAGTTTGGCCATCCGTTTGGGGATGATATGCTGAACTATATGTGAGGTTCGTGCCCAATTTCTTGTGAAGTGTTCGCCATAAGTGTCCTTGAAATTTAACATCTCTGTCTGAAACTATAGTCTTAGGCAGTCCATGAAGTCTAACTACTTCCTTGAAAAAAAGTTGTGTGATGTGAGAAGCATCATTGGTGCTCTTGGACAGAACAAAGTGTGCCATCTTGCTAAATCTGTCCACAATCACAAAAATACTGTCAAAGCATTGCTTTGTTCTTGGTAAACCCATTACAAAATCCATGGATATTGACTCCCATGGCCTACAAGGTATCAGTAAGGGTTGGTAGAGTCCTTGATTTGTAGTGACTCCTTTGGCTTGCTGGAAAATTGTACAGGACTACAAAAACTTCTTAATGTTAGCCAGCACCTTAGGCCAATAATAACTCCTTTTTACCAACTCTATGGTTTCGTCTATGCCAAAATGACCGATCATACCTCCACAGTGTTTCTCCTTTATGATATTGGATCTTATAGAGCATTTTGGAATACAAAGTTGAGCACCCTTAAACAAAATACCATCTTGAATCAGATATTCTAAAAATTTAGTATGATATCTATCAGAAAGAATAGTGCAAGCCTTGTAGGCTTCACCAAAATCAGGATCTTTAGCATAAAGTTGTTTCAATGGTTCAATCCCCATGCTTGAAAACTGAACTTCTTCGATCAAACTCACTCTTCTACTAAGAGCATCTGCAACTTTATTTGCTTGTCCTTTCTTATGTTTTATTGTGAAAGTGTATGACTGCAACTATTCCATCCATTTGATGTGTTTTACACTAAGCTTCTCTTGAGAATTCAGAAAACTCAGAGCATGGTTGTCCGTGTAGACAACAAATTCCTTTGGGAGAAGGTAGTGTCTCCATTTCTTAAGGGCCTATACTATAGCATACAATTCAAGATCATAAGTAGAGTACCATTTCTTTGCATCATTTAATTTTTCAGAAAAGAATGCTATGGGTTTCCCTTCTTGACTTAGGACAGCACTAATTGCTAGATTACTTGCATCTGTTTCTACCATAAAAACCTTCCTAAAATCATGCAATGTTTGGCACTTACATCAGAGTGACCTTAGTGCTCTCTGCAACTTCATCATGAAAATTTTCCTTCTCAAATGCCATATCTTCTAGCCCCAGGTCCACTTCAATATTTTTGATCTGGGTATCCTTCATTTCTTCTACTGTGTGCTCCACTTCCTTGGCTCCATAGTCCACATCCTCATAGTCAACACATTCTGGGTTTTCCAAGGATAAATCTTGATTAGTTTTGTAAACTACTTCATCCTCTATAACATCCTAATTTTTATCTTGTTACTTTCAACATATAGGCCTTTCCATATTTCTTTAGCAATCTTTCCAACTTTCTTTTCCTAAGCTATAATCATACTTTCTCTCCACCAATTTTGGGGTTTCTCCCCCATATTTTGACTCTGAGTCCATGTGAAAGATGTATTTTTTGACATTAGTAGTCACTTTTTACAAGGTGCTACATTTGAGAGATTTAGTAGGGATGCTTTTGGCAGAGTCTACTATTTTTTTTAAGGGGTCATAGTAAGAAGAGTCTTTGTTATCTATTGGAAATGATCATATGGAACTGGTAAAGAATGTTCTCAATCATTGTTTTGTCATTGTTGTCAAACTTGCTACTTGCAGGAATGTCAATTTCTTTAGTGATCAAAATACTATCAATTAGTTGATTGACAAGGAGGAGGCAATCAATAAGATGTAACTAGAACACCTAGAGAAAGGTTGAAGTTATGTTATTGTAATGAAATACAAGGATCAGCGAAGTCATTGATGAAATAGTGTACTGATGACATACTCTAAGACACAGAGAAAGGGAACACTAAAACATATCAAAGATGTAAGGTTTTAGCTAAGTCATTTGTTAAGCCTAACTAAGCAAAGAGGAAGCCAAGCAAGCTATTAAGTGCCGAAAAGATTCCTAGTTGAAGTTGAGCAAAGTTCAACTTCAAGTGCCGAGGGAACTTTAGATGCTGAGCAAAATCAAGTGCCGAGCAGAATCAAGTGCTGAGTAGAATCAAGTGCCGAGTAGAATCAAGTGCCGAGAAAATACAAGTGCCGAGTAACACAGAGGTACCAAGCATCAGTAAACCAATAATGCCGAGTTGCTGCATTATTTTGAAAATTGAAGATTCACCAGATCTAAGACAACAAGGTTGTTATCTAGAAGTCTTTGAATTAAATAGAAGATAAGAGTGATGAGCTAGTGGCATAGAACACCATGTAGAACATTTTTGGAGATTACAACTAGACTCTAGACGAAGTTTCTAGATAAGAGCAAGATATGGGGTAGATACATTGTATCCTACCTAATCCATTTGAAACTCTAAAATTGGAAAGGGAGAATAGAGCGGCAAAGGAAAATCAGATTTCTATTTAAGGAGTCATAAGGTCACGAAGAAATAGAAGAAAGATGAGGTCAAGCATGAAAGCAATTTTGCTGAAGGAGGTGTTAAAGAGAAAGAAAGCACATCTACTCTGCTTCAACAGATGACCACAGATATGGATGCATTGGTATGATGAGTAAGAAGACTCAAGGAGATGAAGCTTGAGATGTCAAGCTATAAGAACTGAAGTGATTAAAAGCCAAGCAAAAGTACTGAACTGAAGAGTGATCTGAAATCTGCAAATTATGTTATAATTTGTATCAGATCAATAATCTATTATTGTTACTCTCTAGCAATTTTGATAAATAGTTTAAATCCTATGGACTTAGGTTGGTTTAATAGCCATGTTGTAAATCCTTTAACCGGGCGACATTCCAAGTGAATGTTCTAAAGTCCTTTGATCAGGCCCATTCCTAATAGTATGGTGAAATCCTCTAACAAGGTCACATTTAATAGTGTGTTGTAAGCCTTTAACAAGGCAGCCTTTTAACAGGGCATCACTTTAGAAGAGTGAAAATCAAGTAGCATGTTACTAGTGCTTTTTCCCAAATTGGGTTTCCACGTAAATCATTTTGTCATGTGTTGATCTTGCATGTTTTATTCCTACATGTTGATTTGTTGTAATTTGTTCAGATGATTGATTTAAGTTTGGATGGATAAATAGTGTATGGAGTCATTATAAGTAGTGAAAAAGTACTATTAGGGCATTTGGACCTTGGATAACTGATTCACCCCCACCCCCGCCCTCTCAGTTCTTCTAAAGAATCCTAATAGTTATCATATAGCTTAGTCAAATAATTATATTAATTGATGCAATATATATTTCTATTATTATGTTTTAATATTATAATTGGAAAGTGACATAAATGAGATGTATATATTAATTGACTTTATATACATATGATGATGAAACTTAAATTTAAAAAATATCAAATTTGTGTGTAATATCATATTTAGTGGCCAACTAAGTTATGTGTTCTTCTATATTGATTGTTGACCAACTAATGAAATGTTTGATAGTATGTTATGTTTGTCAATTGCTTTTATGCATGACTTGGAGTAATGCTTGATATGTTCTAACTCTTCTAAGAGTCATGCCTATCAAGCATGTTTCTTTGTCATCTATTAAATGCTACTCCTTGATTTTTTAAATATATTTCACACATATCATCTATAGCCTTCTAATATTCAACTTAAGGATCACAAGTGTAATCATTTTATGCTATAAACAATGAATTCATTGGATATTAACGACATAGCATAATCTACATATTGGATTGATAAATTATAGAAATAATAATAATAATAATTTTCTATTAGCTATAGAGAGATCAAAAGAAATATACAATTCACCGAGAGTCAAAAAGGAGGTAGAGCCTCACACCCAAATCGAAGAGGCAATAATACAAATATGATAGATCATATACAACAAGAGCCCAAAAAAGAGAACAAGAGAACTAGCGCAGAATATCAAAGTACTTATCCATCCATGCAGTCTAACCAAGTGGGGCTTCCATCCAAATGATATTCTTCTGCTCCTGGATCTAGTACAACATAAGGATCTCCTCTTGAGTGGTGTTATGATTCTTTTTAATAGCTTGGTTTAGCTTTTGGCATGTATGCTCAAACACCACAAATTATCCAGAGTCCTCCTCCATTGATACTCGTGTTTAAGCTTGTAAAAGAAGAATGTAGCTTGGCCATCCTTGAGGAACCTTCATAGTTTACATAATAATAATTATTTAAATTTGAGCATAATATTATATAAATAACTCTATTATGTTCCTATCATACTAATTGTTAAAAAATACTTGTAAAAATATTGAGCAAATCATAATAATCAATTATATGGATACATCTTAATAGTTTCTTTAAAAGAGAGGGTTTTCTCTCTTTTGATCAAAGGATTCTTATAATTTTTCTCCTTTTCTCCAAAACCCTTATGGTTGGCTTCTTTCAAGGGGGAAGAACCTAATTCTTCATTGATTATAGAGGATTTGGGATTCTTGTGGTCTTTTCTAGCGTTAGTGATGAAATGACCCAAACCAGGGGAATTAGAGTAAACATATTAGTAAAGAACATAAATTAGTCCCTCGTGAAGGTGAGGATTATCTCCTTTAGTGATTCTACTATTAAGGGATTTGTAGCCATTACTCTTTTTACCCTATCTTAAGAGATCCAATAGTAGGAGATGATAACCATGATAATTCATAAAGTGACTTTCAAGAGTAAAAAAATTCATTAACTAGAGACGTAAAACAACAAAAGGAGAAAGTAGAGATAGATAATCCTAATAGTTATTAGATTTCAAAGCCACCAACTTCTCCTTATTGATAAATAATTTCTTCCTCAAATGGTTTCAAAGTTGTCCCCTGGACTTTTCCTTTCAACACATTTACCAGTGTATTTGAAACTAGTAGCTTCACCAATAATCTCTAGTGTCACCAAAAAATGTATGCTCCCTATAGTTTCATGACCTTTAAGTAAAAAATAGCTCACAAATTTGGTGAAGAGAATATAATTGTGTAGCTCTATCTACTAGAAATAACTCCAAATATTTACATTTTGAGTGAGCACTTTGCAATGCCTAGGTTAAAGACTTTTAAAAGGTCTACCAATTTGACTCATAAAGTCTAATTCCTCCCTTCCTATGATTTTCAACACATTATGCTTCACAATTTTTGTTTTCACTACATGCTAAGAATACATTTTAGTAAATATAAAAATGAATGCATACTGCACACACTTGCAAACTAAACTCCAGCTCACAGAGTTAAGACATATGTAAAGCCTATCATTTTTAGTATTAATAATTGCATTAGCAATTATTAAATAAAATCAATGGCTCAAAATGTAAATCTTCTTCCTAATGATAAGGAATTCTATTTTGTTTGCATTATGCTAGTAAACTTTGACAAATGGGTCATATTAGAGAGCAATGAATACCTATACTTAGGACATCTAAAAAATTTATTTCAAACACTAATTGCTAGGATAACATAATATGCAATTATTTCCAAAATAGTTGTTTGAGATGTTATAGAATTTTATGGTATGAAGAAATTGACACCTTCCTTCCCCAAAAAGTAGGGTTTTGTAACAATAGAACAACCTAAAAGGAAACTTAGTAGGAGATCATTTCAAGCTTGGGGAGAAACATTTAAAAATTCCTACCTCTCTCATTTATGATTGTAGGGGATTTCATAGAGTAACTTCCATTGATACAACAAGAAATTAAAAAACCCAACCAAGTGAGATATGTAGTGAAATTATATCAATAAGTGACAAGGAGATAACTAGATCCCATTCCACATTTAGATATTACTTGGTATTTTCCTCATATTCGATAGGACATCCTTTAAATTATGTTGGAAATCATCATAATGTATCACCTTCCACTCATTTAAATTTAAACCTTAGTTTTCAAGATAATTAGCCATATTATTTCTTTCTCTTAGAGTATGTTGTATTTTGACATTTTGGATAGGTAGTGAGCATTATACTTCAAGCTTCCATGGTTTTTTTTATCCATCAAGGGTAGATAGCTTTTGTTTGAAGAATTTCTATTAAAAGTTTAGAATCTCCTTTGACAATGACAATTTCCACTCTCATTTCTAGAAGGGTTTTGATAACATGCCACAACTTCCACATAATTTTTACAATTAATCCCAAGGTTTTTAGGAAATCCAACAATCATATTTCCTTCCTAGTTCCTAGCCACTCCTACTATCACAAGCTTCAAAAGTTACCTTTAGAGAAGTCATCTATAATACATTTCAGTTGATTAATCTCTAGGTAAGGCATTTGATTTTTTTCTTCTCTAGATACCATTCCAATTTAACTTTATAAGACTTTGACATAAATTTTAGTTGTGTTTTATTATTGATTATATGAGGCTAGGGAGCATAGTTCCTTTGGAAATGGAATAAGTAGTCATGTATTCTCTTATAATTCTTGTAAGAAGTTCAAATAAGGAAAAAATTTGGTTTGTTTCTCCCTAAATATTCCCTTTTATAATTCCTTCCATAACATCCAGACCATAGAGGGAAGAATTAAGGACCAAATGCATTCGATAATGTGATGAGAGTGAGGGGAGCTATTGTAGTAAGAGATCAATAAGGAGATAGAGATTGAAATACCCTATGTAGCCTACAAAGAGAAAAAAAAATTTCCAGTATTTAGGAAAAGTAAGACGTTGAGAGGAGGGGTGAATGAGTAAACTTTCAACCTCATTGAAATATGATTTTACCTTATAATATGTCAACTCTCTCTCTCTCTCTCTCTCTCTCTCTCTCTCTCTCTCTCTCTCTCTCTATATATATATATATATATATATATATATATATATATATATATATATATATATAGTCATGTCCTCAATACTAAAATTAATGCAAACATAAATGCTTGGTTAGAGGAAATTTTTTTATTGGGATTGATGTAAGAGCATCCTAGGGTAGATGGAAATCCTATGTGGTGAGGTGGTTGGACCTTGGAGTCAAAGAAATTGGTTGTAGAAGGACAAGCTCTTAGTCATTATTGGGTAATTTTGGATATGGTATTGACCAATGAGCTCGATTGTTGAAGGAGCTCAATCACAGAAGATTTTCTCAACATCTATATTGTTGCTCATCTTATACTATGTTTCTTGGCATGTATTGGTTTCTCAAGAACTAGAGAAGGTTGGTGATGCTTGAGGGAACTCAATCATGCTTCGTAGCTAATTGTTGAGGCTTGGCAATTTTGTTTGCTAAATAAAGCTCTTGTGGATTTGATTAATCAACTTGGTGCATTTAATGTGTGAGGAGTGTGATCATAACAAGGAGTGATCATGAAACTTTGTGTGTACCTATCTGGGTCTCTTTTATTTGTCTTAGATATATTTAATGGGTTTTGTAAGCTCTCTAAGGCATTTGTTAATTAACATCTATTGCAAGCCAACTTGTGGCCCGACATATATTTAATGTAATGGTTTATTTAATTTGTAACTTGCTAGGCCGACTTATCACTTAGTTGGGTATGCATAAAGAGTCCTATGGAGTCTTGGATCATTATTTTAATCTAGCATGGAGAAGAGGAGTAGTTGAGAAGAGAAAAGTGTAGCAAAGCTAGTAGTTGTGGCTTGGAATACAAGGAGATTGATTGGTGTCTTTTGAGCACAAATTAAGATCTCATTGGGGATTTCTACTTGAGTGTTGTTATGTTAGAGATTTAGACTAGCTAGGATTTTGTTGGATCTTGAGGGATCTTAGAGAACCATTACTTACTTTGTATCTGATCGTAATAGAGAAGGCCTTATACCCAAAGACATTGCATGTAATCAGTTGATTTATAAATAAAGAGCTATGTTTGGTATCATATCTTGTATCTTGTGTTGTGTTTTTGATGAATGTTTATTTCTTGGGAGTTAGACCACCTCCATTGGGGGTTCATTTAGTAATACACTAAATCAGGGATGACACCTACAAATCCATCACTAGTGTAGTACAAGGTTACCTTGTTAGGGCTACAATATGTATCACTTCTACTAACTCACTCTATTAGGATAAATACAATTAAATCGACTAGGATCCACCTTTCTCAAGGATTTAGCAACATTATATATAACATGTGCACTCAACTAAGAGATTTATAGAATACTATTAGGTCTACCCTTTCAAAGGATTGATCTTCTATACTCGTAAGAAAAAAAGAAATAACTTTCGTCTAATTATGTGCAACTTGCAACAATTATTTTTTGGATTCAATAGTGTATACACAATCAAATAGAGAAACTATTTTTTGCATTGAAATGGATTATAAAAATCTGATACTGTTAATAGGTGCAACTTACTTTAAGTTGTCCAGATCCATGTTCTTCTCAATAACTTGTCACCTTTGTGTGACTAGTATATTTGTTCCTTCCTTTTTTGTATTGTACTCTATTTAGTAGTAGATTCAACTTTTCATTCATTAAGCATGTCCCCTTCTCATTAACACTTGATACTAGCTACCTCAACAACAACCTTTAAACTATCCTCCTTAGGTCCTTATATAGAAATCTAGTTACAAATTTTTATCTATGACTTAATTAGGGTTTAGGAAACTTTTGTAATGCACCTTTGATCAAAATCAGCATTTAGAATCATCTTTGTAATCTCATTAGACTTTTTTTTTATTGGTTCATATTCTCCCTTGGGATCATAAATAATCAGATTGTTCTTTCCAATTAATTTTAACAAATATTTTCCTCAATCCTTGTAAATAACTTTTCCCTCTTGGTAGAATTAAAATACATATATTTTAGTGACATTAAAAACTTTTAGTTTCTTCCTATGTATCTTGGTTAATATTATGTCCATGCTTGGTAGGTGTGCTAGCATTTAGTGTCAATATGCTCGGTTAAGCTTGTTTGGATCAATTAAGTTTCCACTCAATGTATTCATAACTACTCAGTGCATATATTATTTGGTTAAAACTTTATTTGTACTTATGTTCTATCTTCACTCAACTTATATATTATGACTCGATAACAACATTCAGCAACCAATAACCTTCGTATTCACCAACTAATATTTTGCACTAATGACAACAATGAAAGTATATAGGAGTAGCATTCTCCCCATCTAGCATTAGTGGAAAAATACTTTACATAATAGCTCCAAATAATTGACTTGGTGAATATTTTCTTAACACCCCTAAATCTATATGTCCTTCACATCATGTATATTCTTGTTGGAAATATAGATGGAGTAACTAAGAGGGGGGTGAGTCAGTTACCACACAAAAAAATCCATAGATCCCTTAGATGTCTTATAAACTAGTTAATGCTATCACTCGGTAAACATACAAAAAAATGTTGTAACTCGGTAGATGCAGTGTATTTTATTTTAACAAAACTTAAACATTCGTAGTGATTAAAATGCATGCATAAAAGAAATAATATGAACACAAGAGACACCAAATTTAACGTGGAAACCCAATATGGGAAAAACCACCAAGTAACTAGCTATTGATTTTCACTCTTCTAAAGTGAGCCCTATTAGGAGCCAACCCAGTTAAAGGTTACAAAACACACTATTACGTGTGACCTTGTTAAAGGATTTAATCACCCCATTAGGAGTGGACTTGCTAGAGGACTTTAGAACAATTCAATATAATTATCACCTTGTTAAAGGATTTACAAATGGTTGTTAAACCAACTCGATTAAGAGATTTAGAAATCACTACTACAATGGTGAGAAAATAACAATAACTTGACCTGAATGAGATGCAGTTAAATTATTGATATAGATCTCTACTTTTCTTCACTAGATCCTCTCTGATTGAATAAATCTTTTTTGCTCCTCAAGTATATCTAATCCTCCTTCAAATTTTTCTCATTCTTCCTTCTCCACACAATCAATACATTTGCATGCTTGCTCATTAGACTTTAGAATTCACAACTTGACCTTTTATTTATACCTTATAAATTTTCAAGTTGGCTCATTTACAAGTTACATTTATCAATAATCATTACATCAGTCAGCTACAATCATTACATAAAACAATTAAACTTTATTTCTCAAAAAAATGAAATCCTTCATTGGCAAACCCTACTTGGTAAACATTGTACCAGAAATGATTTCTAGTGTTAACCAACTAAAGCTTGGTGAACACTGTGAACTCTGCAAAATTCTTTGGAGACTAAGTGAACTCAATAAACACCAACTTTCCTTTGCTAACCTTGTGAGCTCAATTACCACTCACTTCTACCACAAAGTCCTTCAATGCCCAAGTCAGCTCAATATGAACTGTTTTCATAGAGTAATTTCTAGGAATGCTCGGTAGACTCTAGAATTTGCTTCGCTAACCAACTAAGCTCGATAGACTCTATCTGCCAACTGATATGACACTTGTATAACATCAAAGAAAACACGCAATTGAACATATGTATCCAACAATCTCCCTCTTTGGCATTGATGGCAATACAACATGTCATAGTAGAATGAAATTTGGGAACATGTCTTTTTTTGATAGAAAATTTCTCCCTCTTAGATTTTATGCCACAAACTTCTCTAATGTAGTAATCTCCCTCTATGAAGAATTTACACAACTTCTTTTTAAAATAGAAAACTCTCCACAAACAAATTCAAATTTTAGAAAGATATGACAGTAAAATCTCCCTATTTGACAACACATGCCAAAGATAACACATATCAGATGAGTAACAATGTACCTTAAGTATTGATTCATATGTAATGTTTTCATGACCATGTTGCATCAATGGATAGATCTTCAACTTGGTTCCTATTGATGCATCACTAAAATTTTATTTTAGTGAGCTTCAGATAGGGGAATGATGCCTAGCTTAGCTCTTAGATACAAGAATGCATCCTTAGGTAATGACTTGGTGAATATGTCATCAATTTTTTCTTTTGTATGAACATATTCCAATCTGATCTCCTTATCTTGTACCAATTCTCTGACAAAGTGATACTTTATTACAATGAGTTTGGTTTTGGAATGCATTACTGGATTCTTTGATATGTTAATTACACTTGTATTGTCACAAAACATAACAACCAGTTCTTTGATCTCAACCTTCATGCCTTCCAAAAATTGTTTAAACCAAACAATATTAGAACAATTTACTACTGCAACAAGATACTTTGCTTCTGTTCTAGATTGGGATGTACAATTTTTCTTTTTACTAGTCCAAGAAAGTAACCTCTTTCCAAGAAAGAATGCTCCACTAATTGTGCTCTTTCTATCATCAATATTTTCTACCCAATTAGCATCATTGAACACTATCAAGTCTAGATTACCTCCAAATTTGTACCACAATCCATAATCTTTAGTGCCTTTCAAATATCTCAAGATCCTTTTGATTGCCATCATGTGACTTTCTCTGGGTTTTGTTGAAAATCTTGCTACTATACCAACTACAAGAGCAATATTAGGCCTTGTATGAACTACATACTACAACTTTTCAATCATTGATATATATAAGGTATGATCTACCTCTTTTGATTCATCATCCTTAGTAAGCTTTAGTCTAGTACACATGGGAGTCCCAACTAGTTTACAATCTTCCATAAAAAAATTCTTGAGTATCTCCTTGATGTATATAGACTGAGTAATGTAGATACCATTCTTACTCTGTTGAATTTAAAGACCAACAAATAATTTAATCTTACCAAACATTGACATCTCAAATTCCTTGTTCATTTGCTTTAAAAATTCTTTGCATAGATCATCATTCCCTGTAAAGAAAGTATCATCCACAAATATTTCTACAAAAATAATCTTTTTATCTGGTCCTTCCTTGATATACAAGCTATTGTTATCATTAGTTCTCTGAAAACCGATCCGAATAAGATAGTTATGTAATCTTTCATACCATGCTCTAGGGTCTTATTTCAAACCATACAATGCTTTGTGTAATTTGTAGACCATGTCCTTTTTTTTTGGATCAACAAAACCTTTAGGTTGCTGAATGTAGACTTCTTCATCTAGAATACCATTGAGAAATGTTGATTTGACATCCATCTGATATACCTTAAATCCTTTATGTGCAGCATATGCAAGTAAGGTCCTAACACCTTTTAGTCTTGTAATAGGAGCAAAAGTCTCTCCATAGTCTATTCCTTCTTCTTGAGAGTAGCCTTTACATACCAATCTAGCTTTGTTTCTTGATACCTTACTATCTTCATTCAACTTATTTTAGAATACCCACTTAGTTCCAATCACATTTTTATCTTTAGGCCTAGGTACAAGAGTCCATGTTTTGTTCTTCTCTATTTGATCTATCTATTCACTCATAGCCTCAATCCAACTTTCATTTTCCAATGCATCTTTGACATTTCTAGGTTCAAAATCAGCAAGTAAATAAGTACCTCTTAACTTACTTCTTGTCATAGTACCTTTAGATTTGTCTCCACTAATCTAATCTAGTGCATGATGCCTCCTGACATACTTGGACAATATAGGTTCCTTGCCTCTTCAATGAATTGCATCGTCATCCTCTTGAACTTTAAGTTTAGGTTCTGGGTGCTCTAGCTCGATAGGCATTGGCTCGGTGGCATTTTAATGTGACTCAAGTTCCTGCAACTTAGTTTGAACTTCTTGCAACTCGGTGACTGAGGACTCGAGAGTAGAAGTTTCCTAATTGATAGATGTGTCTGGAATTGTATTAGATTCAATGAAAACAAATTTCTTGTAATCTTCTAGTTCCTTTTTTCTTTCTTCTTTAGTCCTTTCTATAAACTCAACAACTTTCACATGTGCACTTTCTATGATTTTGTGAGTAGAAAAATTCAAACATCTATATGCCTTACTTTTGCAAGAATATCCTAAAAATATGCCTTCATCAACCTTCACATAAAATTTGACTTTTCTAGATTCTTTCAAAATATAACATTTTCTTCTAAATACTTTCAGGTAACTTACTGGGTTTATAGCCATGCCATAATTGATAGGGGGTTTTGAATGAGTCCTTCAAGTGTACTCAGTTCAAGGTATGAAATGCAGTGCTAATAGCTTCATTCCAGTATTTGACTGCAATGTTCTTTTCAATCATTAGAGTTCTTGCACAATTCATGATAGATCTATTCCTCCTTTTAGCTATTCCATTCTGCTCAAGAGTTCCATGGGTTGGTACCTTTCTTTTGATTCCTCTTTCCATGCACAATTTATTGAATTCATAGGAGATGAATTCACCACCTTTGTCTAATCTCAAACATTTCAATCTTTTCCCTGTTTCCTTCTCTACTCTGGCTAAATACCATTTGAACTTCTCAAATGCATCTAATTTCTTGCTTAGATACATGACAGTCATCATTATAGAGTAGTCATCAACAAAAAGAATGAAGAACTTTTCACTAGTATAACTCTCAATTCCAATAGGTCCACACAAATCAATATGCACAATTTCCAAAATTTCTTTAGACTGATATTTTTTACTTTTAAAGCTAGTCTTTCCCATCTTACAAATCTAACAATTCTTGCATGGACCAACCTCAGGTTTCTTTATACTAGGAATGCCTCTTACTTTCCTGAATTTTCTTATTTTCACCTAGTTATCAAAATTCACATGACATAACCTTATGTGCTATAACCAACTTTCTTCAACTTCAGCAATAAAACATGAGCACTCACCAAGTTCAAGATAGAACAAGTTACCTTTTTTCTGTATACCTAATCCAATCAGCTTTCCTTTGTCATCTAGTGGTCTTGCTTTTCCATGCATGAATTCCAATTTGAATCCAATATTGATTAGTTGTGCCACACTCAACAGATTACATTTTAGTCCTTCAACCCAATAGGTATTATCACATACAAGAATCTTTGGTTAGTGAGATTATTCCTCTTCCTTTTATGCAACAAGGTTAATTATTACCGATACTCACACTACCACCATCATAGTCTTCAAAGTGTCCAAACTTTTTTTTGTCACCAGTCATATGATGTGAACAACCACTGTCTATGATCCATGTATCATTTTTAATTATGTGAGAGATAAGTTCCATCTTATCTTCCTCATCATTATTAGATTCATCTTTCACAACAATGTAAACAATTTCATCTTCACTATTATCAAAATCCTTAGAATCTTTAGCCATGAAACATGTTTTCTTACCTTTGTCCTTGAATGATTTGAAGCCTTTCTTGCCATTGCACTTTTGACCTTTCTTCTCATCCTCTTTTTGCTTGTTTGGGAACCTAGAAGAAATATGACCAATTTCCTCACATGAAAAATAGATTAAAGGAATCTTACCTTTGTATTTTCCTTTTACTCTAGAATATTTCCTTGCAAGTAGAGCATCAATCACCTCAAGATCACTGTCAGAACTCTCTTGTGATTCTTCTTCACTTCCTAACTAAGAATCCTTTATCTTCTTACCCTTTTATTTGAGTGAAAGCTTGACTTCAAATGCCAATTCAATGTTCTTAGAAGCTAAAATATAGTTGTCATAGTTATCTAGCTCAAATGCAGTCAATCTTCCTACTATGACCTCTAAATTTATCTTATGATTTGCTTCACATCTTCTTTCTTGAATTGAAAAAACTCTAATTGCATAAATGGAAAGCAATGTTATCAGAACTTTACTTACAACTGTTTCTTCTTTGATATCCCCTCCAAAAGCTTTGATTGGATTGATACTTGCTTTGACTCTTTCAACATACTTAGTAATGTTCTCATCCTCTCTCATCCTCATCTAATCAAATTTTCCCCTTAGAATTTTTGCTTTTGCTCTTCTCACATTCTCATCACCTTCATAGATATCTTATAGCTTGTTCCACATAGAAAAGGTAGTTTTGTAGTCCCTGATATCATCAAATTCTTCATAGCTTAGGGTTAATGCAATATCTATCATCATGGTGTTATGAGTCTTTTTCTTAGCAATGTCATTAACATATAATGTACCTAAAAGAGTTTTATATTCTTCATCAAGATATTTCAATCCTATATCTCCAATGGAAGAAAGATGGAGTCTCATGAGACCTTGTCATGCTAAAAAGTTATCATTGTTAAGCCTTGGAATTTCCCTCTTGTAAGACATCTTGATCTTTAACATAGATCTTTGAAATCCTTCCTACAAGCACCAAAATCTCTTATACCAATTGTTGGAAATATAGATGGAATTGCTTGGAGCTAACCCGGTTAAAGGTTACAAAACACACTATTAGGTGTGACCTTGTTAAAGGATCTAATCACCCTATTAGAAGTGGGCTTGCTAGAGGACTTTAGAACAATTCAATCGAACTATCACCTTGTGAGAGGATTTACAAATGGTTTTTAAACCATCTCTATTAAAAGATTTAGAGATCACTGCTACAATGATGAGAAAGTAACAATGACTTGACCTGAATGAGATGCAACTAAATTTCTAATATAGATCTTTGTTCTACTTCACTAGATCCTCTTTGATTGAATAAATCTTTGTTGCTCCTTAAGGATATCTGATCCTCCTTCAAATTTTTCTCACTCTTCCTTCTCCACACAATTAATACATTTGCATGCTTGCTCATTACACTTTAGAATTCATAACTTGACCTTTTATTTATACCTTACAAATTATCAAGCTGGCTCATTTACAAGTTACATTTATCAATAATCATTACATTGGTCAGCTACAATCATTACATAAAACAATTAAACTTTATTTCTCAAAATAATGATATTCTTCATTGGCGAACCTTGCCTGGTAAACACTGTACTAGAAATGATTTCTAGTGTTAACCAAATGAAGCCTGGTGAACACTGTAAACTCTACAAAATGTTTTGGAGACCAAGTGAACCTTGTAAACACTCACTTTCCTTTTCTAACCTTGTGAGCTCAATTACCACTCACTTCTACCACAAAATCCTTCAATGCCCGAGTTCGCTCGATAGAAACTATTTTCATAGAGTAATTTCTAGGAATGCTCTGTAGACTCTAGAATTTTCTTTGCTAACCAACTAAGTAGGAGACTTTGTTTGGCAATGGATATGCCATTTGTGTAACATCAAATACAACACACAATTGAACATATGTATCCAACATATTATGTGGTTTGCAAAATTTTCTTTAAAATTATTTTTTGGTACAACACTTTGATAGGTTTATCAATCCTTTTTGTTTCCAAAATTACATATAAATATATTTTAGATTCTCCATATCTATATAATTAGATATATACATGTATCAAAATCCATAACATATTTCTACTTTTCTATTTAAAAAAGGTAAATTACGTATTCCCCTTTTTTCACACTTATATCGAAAGGATAAACTCAAAAATGAGAGGTGTTCATAAAACAAACTCATAATTTATTAAGTAATTTTCTATGATTCTCAATTGGTTTTCAAATGTTTTAATATTCACTTGTCGACTATCACCTTAGCTACAAGGTCTAACATGTGATTGTAGTAGATGGACTAGGTGCAGCTATCAAATCTTTGGCCTTCTTGATATGTCTTTGCATGACCTCAATGTAAGGTAATAGAAAATATTTTAGTTCATTTAGTTTTTCCCTGGTATTTTCTTCTTCCAAGTGTAAAGTATACTAAACACCTCTAAATAATTTCACTCAAAATAGTAAATAGCGTATGAGCTCAACTCAATTGTCAGTGCTTATGCATTTTGCTTTAAATCCTCCCTAGTTTGCTATAATTTATCCTTAATCTCCTTTGTGAGGTGGGGAATATCACATAAATTCTAAAACATTACAATAGCTTTGTGAATAAGAGCTATAAACTTATTGATTAGAGTGGAAAGTTCCACTTGTTCTATTGCAATAGCTTGAGCTACTTTTTCCATCACTCTATTCTCTAATTTCTTCTCTATGTGTTCCATCGATTTTTCCTATGCATCCATGTTAGGTTCAATTACTTTATCCTTTAACAACAATAGTTGTTCCATGATGGGGGATTTCTCATCCAAAGTGGTATTGATAATAACTTCTAGTAAGATGTCCATAATATCAAATAAAACTTGTTTGTGCTTAATCTCTTTGCTTAGTTTATCTTGCTCATCCTTCCTAGTGCATAATTCTATTGGAAATTTAGATAAGGAAATATGTTAGGGTTAATATTTATGATAATATGTACCTTGTATGAATAGAGAAAAATGTATTATGGATGTTTGCAAGCTAATACTTAAGAAAATTGTCTAATTATCATGAAGAGAAATAATGAATAGTTGTAGAGATTATTTTACAATAATTCACTAGAGGAACAAATGCACTCTTTCATGGACATAGAAAAATTGTATAGAGAAAATGGGTGATGAGGCTAAAGGTTTGGGTATGTGTGCAAAAATTTATAACCATTTTACTAGTTAAAAGACAAAACAAACATAACTAAGTAAAGGAAAACTAAAGGCATTTTGGTTAAGTGATTGTTTTGATTTGCCAAAAAAATGACTTAACAATGTTGGGATGATTTCATAGATGCTAATCCTCACATAGAAAATTTTGATTCAAAAGATCTAGCAAAGGTATCAAGTAGTGAGGCCAACATGATGAAACATTTTCATATAAAGGAACAAAATTTTATTTAGCAAATTGTGGCATTGTATTCTAATACAATATAATATTTGAATATACACTATCTATGATCATTATTGGCCCAAATTTAGTGCTAGTGTAGAGATGTATGGTTGCACGATCAGTTCTAGAGATAAAACTACAAGGACATATCAAATATTGAAGATCTCAACACTATGCCAAATGTTATTGTATCTATCATTTTTTACAATATTTTAAAAATATGTTTTCTTGTTTGAGTAGCGGGATCTTCTAAAATATTTTATATTGCAATACCAACTTATAATATGGTTGAGGATTCTAACAATTCCTAGTCCTCTAGTACAGGGTAAAAACATTATACATATGTAATAAACTACTAATCCTCCTCAATATTTTCACAAGATACATTTGATTAGTGGAACAATTGGGGATACTATCTCCACTCGATTTTTCCCTTGGCCAAGTTTCCCTAGTTAAAATATAATGGTATTGCATTATATTATGGTTATGTTTACTTTTCAATTTTATCATCTTATATGAAAGTTTAAAGACTATTAATGTTATCGATAGTTAGATACAAGATTGTAGAATATTGATCCACCCCACCACCCCACCACCCCTTATATATAACAATTTCTATCAAAGTATAGTTGCACAAAAGTGGCATAATGAAGTGAGTAAGATTTGTATTGATATGGACCAAATACAAAACAATCTTGAGGAAACTCTTGAGAAACGTGATATAGTTATAGATGATAGAAATAAAATCAAGATCAAACTTAGAGATACACAAGATTCTTGAAACTGAAAGAGCAGATCAAATCATCTAAATCAAAGATGAAATAATCATGTCATTAAATCAAGCGTAATGAAGCAGTTTCAAATCTTAAAAAGGAGAATAAAATTCTAAGGAATGAACTTTAGATTACAAACTTGAAGATGAGGATGATGGAAGATGAAAAGAAAATTCATTCAGATTTGAAATTCAAGAATGGAGATTTGAAATCCAAACTTACCAAGGTGAGATTTCAACTTAAGACTGTAAAGTTACAATATACAAAACTTGAGAAGTACAACTATTATGAAAGGATAATTTGAACAAACAAAGTAACATTTTGAGAATTTGTATACAAGAATTGAGAAGCTTGATGAATGATTATGGTATAAAGACCTATTAGAGACAAAAAAGGAATTGGATATGTTGAAGGAGAATTATCTAAAGAATTTTGAGTTACTGAGGTACAAGATATAGTGTACTAGCAACAAAATAAATGCATAACCAACATGAAATGACCTAAATAAGTAAAGAAACCATTTAATGGAAGATTATTTGCATGTAATAAACTTGGATGCATGAATAATGATTGTACAAGTAAGTATACTAAACCTTTTTCTACTTATTGTTATAATTCCTTTGTTTGTTGATATAAATCTAATCAATGTAGGAAAATGAGATTTAATAATAATAATAGAATGTATGAAAATACTAACCCTATAGCTAGTAGATGTTTGGGAGTAAAAAATATCATAATAAATAGATTTATGTTCTATAAATGCAACAAATTTGGGCATATTGCTAGATATTGGACATTACAAACTAATCAATTTGGACCTAGATATGGAAACAACATAATAGAATTTTAGATTTGTAACAATTTCGAACACACAAAAAGATTTTGAAGAATGAACAACATGATAAAACCTAATATAAGATGACAAAATATGAACTTTACAAGATATTTGAATAATAATGTCAGAAGGAATGAGAATGTTAAATGTAAACAAGTTGAATGTCTTGATAAAAAAATTATAAGATAAGGAACACCTGAAAGAAATAAAGTATGGGTAGAGAAGACTAAAGACACATTAGAGAAGAAGATGAAATTAGTACTTGTAGCTGAGAACCCTTTATCAATTAGAGAAATCAATTAAATATAGAAAAATGAGATAATGCACTTGAATATTCATCAGGCCTTTGAATGGTAGGAAAGAGATGTGTATAGTTAGGAATCAATTAGAGAAATCAGTTAAATATAGAAAAATGAGATAATGCACTTGAACATTCATCAAGCCCTTGAATGGTAAGAAAGAGTTGTGTATAGCTAGGAGAAGCATATATATAGTATTATAACTTTATGTCTACAATTCCATAATGAACTGAGATAATATGTGAGAATCAGATAGAAATTTAACTTAGTGGATAGTATATCATCTTTAACATAAATTAAGTAGTGATGAGATCAATTAATTTGCATATCATTTGGTCACTTGACACTTAAAGAAACTTCTCAAATAAATTTGGAAGTAATTTCAAGCAATTTTGAAGCAAATTCAACCATATTTCTACCAAGCCCTGATTTAGCAATATCAACGTCTTCAAATCTATCATTGAGGTTAATTTAGAAATTCATTAGAGGTTAACAATGGATCCTTCATTATTACATGAAATTATGGGAAAACTAAGGTATAAATTCAAAAGAGACCCTATGACAAATTTTGAAGATGACCCTATGGGGGAACTTTAATAATTCTAGATGGAGGGTGAATTATGAAAGATGTTAGATATTACATTTAGTGAAATTTTAGAACCATAGTATAATCTAACATAGTGAATAAATTTGACAAATTTTATAAACAAGATATGTCTGTTAAGGAAGGTTTTGAGCACCTAGGGAAACTCATTGTTGTTCAATTTATATTCTACCATGTATTTAACAGTGAAGAGTGGACAAGGATTATGGAAGTGAGCCTATCAAAATCAAAAGTGACCTCATTCATGAAGTGATAGGTTTGAGAAATATAGGCATAATACCAATCAATGAAAATAATGCAAAAGGATTGTACAAGAAAACAAAAAGGAAGAGTGTAATGGAAGAGTTATGATGATGCTCATGATTAAACTATTGATTTGAGGTTTATTCATAAAATATTAGCATTTAAAATTAACTTGAGTAATAGAGATGATGAATTCATTAACATAACCTACAATATGTGTACATAGAGAAATATTTGTTGTCGTTATCAACAATTCCAACGATTGACTTCCTCTACACCACAAAAGTGATTTCACTAGCTCTAGAATGTGAATGAGGTGCTACAATTTTAATGACAACCACATATGATTGGAAAACTAATATTCCTAGTGAGTTGAGTCCCACAAAGAATTTTTTGTCATAAATGTTGTATCCACATCAAGAAATTTTCTTCTATTTGTCATCATCATGCTCAAGATTGACATTTAGGCAAGGTAGGCCATTGACGAGATTTTTGAAAGATTTTGTGTCTACTATGTAGAAATCAAAATCTATGTCTAGATCTATAGATATAGTAAGGTTAAGAATGGGAAAGGGTGATGAATCAAAGAGAAAAATAGTGTTGCCATTTTATCTTTGAAATGAGCTTTGCAAATAAATGAATTTGTGCTAAAGATGTGTGGGAGGGTGTTTAAATAGAGGTGTTTGGATAAATTGCGATGATCGATGTGACTTAAATGGCACATCCTTGTTAGTATTTGTTAGGTTGAAAGATGGTAGTGGAGTTTCAAGACCATACCACACCCATAAAAAACCACCATAGTTTGTCCTTAATACAATTTTTTTTGTAGATACTTTTAAGAGAAAGGTACTTAAGAAAATAAATATTGATCAACAAATTTTTTATAATTTTTGTTGAATCCCTTTTATTAACTTTTGATTGACTATAAAGAACATTTACAAAACATGTGGTGTATGAACACCATAAATTAATGTGAAATTCACATTCTTAGTAAATAAACTCATTTTCACAAGAATTATATGTAGATTGATGTCATATAACATAAAAGAAATATTTATCACTATAATTATAAAATTAAATCAAATATGTACTTAGTTTTTTTTAAAATGGGCATCCATTTTGAATTTTAGATTGAGCATTTGAACCTAAAGTGAGAACTATTTATAGAAACATTTTCCAATTCCACAAGACTTTTTCCTAATTGGAATCTAATTTTTTGCACTTTCTAATATATATATATATATATATATATATATATATATATATATATATATATATATATATATATATATATATATATATAATGCTTATTATGAGGTTATTTACATAAACTTTATTATGTCTCTATGTCTATTTATTTCATTTTTATAAAACCTTTCTTCACTTAAATAATTGAGAGTTTCTTACTTTGACCCTTGGTGAAATAGTTGGGTTTCTTTCCTATAGTGTTTACAACCAAGAGTAAAAATAATTTACATTTAATTTGATGTTATATTATTTTTGAGATCTCATCTCTCACTCTATCACCTTCAACTATGATGTCATGCCCCATTCCACTTCCATACCCTCTCAATCTTGGTAGGGATGGATCCCCCCACCATCCCCCCCAAATGTGGCCCCTCACTCCTATATTTGGAACTAGTGGTGAAATCCCTAAATAGTTATTTTCTTGTGTAGGAGGTGTTGGCATTATGATACATTTTTGTCATTAGTTATAACACTTATTGGATTCTGAATGCTTACCGAGCTCTCACCGGAAATTCCTTTGTAAGCCAAGCTTTACCTAGTTATCAGAGTTTACCGAGTGATCAAGATGAAAAAAGAAGTCAGTGTTTACCGAATGATCAAGGTGAACAAAGAAGTCAGTGTTTACCGAGTAATCGAGGTGAACAAAGTAGCCAGTGTTTACCGAGTAATCGAGGTGAACAAAGCATCCAGTGTTTACCGAGTGTTCGAGGAAAAGAAAGGAATCAGTTTTACCGAGTGAAGATGTACTTAGTATTGACCGAGAACTTCGTGATAACCGAGCTCCTGAGGTTATCAAGGAAATTAATTTTACCGAGCTCAGACGGTTATCAAGGAAACTAACTATCACCGAGTCACAAGGTTCTATCGAGTGTTTTCTTTGATCACCGAGCTACAGTTCAGATAGAAGTGTTCACCGAGTGACATCTCTTCTACCGAGTCTCCAGTGGTTACCGAGTTCAGAACTACTCGAAGTGTTTAGTATGGACCGTGCCTTCACTTCTACTGAGTGCATGACGATGCCGAGTAACGCAGTGGACGTCGAGTATCAGAAGGACACCGAGTCAGTTTAGTGAACCCGAGTTTTTACCTTGGGCCGACGTTGTATAGAGATTTGCACTTGTTGTTTTGGCCGACCTTGCATGCATTGTTTATTTGGATGGTATATATATGCAATCATTCAAATGTAATGGTAACGGAAGAAACAAATGAATGAGTGAAAGTGTGAAAGTGTGAAAGTGCGAAAGAAATACATGCGTGCGAAAGTATGTGTGCTGAGTTGTGAAGATATTCAGCAAGGTCGAGTTTTGGAGTAGAAAAGTTTTATTTATCACATCAAGGTGAATTAGAGCATAGCGGATCTTATCAGCAATCAGTTGTAATCAGATCCACTGTTTCATTCTAACAGGTGAATCAGTTTTTGTAAATCCTTTAACAAGGTAGACTTAACAGTCTTTTGTAAATCTCCTAACAGAGTGCATACTTTATTGTATGTTTGTAAATCCTCTAACAAGGTGGATCAAGCAATCCTTTGTGCTCCTAACAGGGCAGATCACCAGAAGTGGTCATTGTAAGCCTTAACTGGCCAACTTCATACTGCAGTAACGAAGCTTTGTGGGTTTCATCCCCACCCCAGTTTTACTTTCTATTTGGAAGGTTTCTGGGTCACCAAATCTGTGTGTTCAAGTGATGCAAATAATTTTGTTTCATGCTTACAGTAGGTTACTTGGATGAATGGTGAATATATCAGTATGCAGTTTTATTGTTGAAATTTTAGAAGTTACTGATTCACCCCTCCCCTCTCAGTAACTTGTCATATCTTGAATATTTCCAACAATTGGTATCAGAGCAATAAGGTTCTCAAGATAAAAGCTTCACAGCTTGAGCAAAGATTAAGGACAATGGAGATATTCAGACTTGACAAAACTATTGAGAATGAAAAGCTAGATCTGAAAATGGCCATGGCTCAACTCAATGAAGCAAAAGAGCATCTTTCACAATCCTTGAAAAGAAGAAAAGAACTTGCAAGGCAAATGAATGACCATCAGTATGTTGAAGAAAAGATTGAAGATCTCTCACCATCAAGTAGTTCAGATGAAGCTGACAAAGCAATCAAAGAACTTTTAGAAAAGAATGGATCTCTGTAGGAAGAATTAAGAAAGCTCAAAAGAGAACAAGAAATCCAGTCCACCAGGCTATGCGAAATCTTGGAGCAAAGGAACAAGGCAGCTGAAGACTTAGAGGTAAGGAATAATCAATCCTCTCAGCTTGAAAATCTTGTAACTCAATTATCTAATGCAAATGAAGAAATTATGAATCTAAGATCTGAGAATGAGAATTTGAGAAATGACTTAATTACTGAAAGGCAAATCAATGCAAGCTTACAAAGTGATCTAATCTCTGAAAAACAAGTCAATGAGAGAATGGTAAAATCTCAAAAGGACATGGATCAATTGAATCTGCAAAATGAAGAAAACTTTCATAAACAAAATGGTAAAGCAGGCCTTGGATACAAGGAAGAAGGTGAAACCTCCAAACAGGGTACTCAAAAGAATCAAAGACCTACTTGCAGCCACTGTGGTAAGTTAGGTCATACATCTAACAGATGTTGGAGCAATGGAAAAGGAAAATTTAATGGAAAGTGCTACAATTGCAATCAGCATGGACACAAAGCCAATGAATGCAAAGAGAAACCAAAATTTGAAGGTAAATGTCACAAATGCCAAAAGCAAGGTCATAAAGCATCACAATGCAAATCCAAATCATTTAATCCAGCTGAACAACTTGTCAAAGCAATATTTGGTTGGGACTACAACACTTGGTGCAGATGTCATTATTGTGGAGAATATGGTCATACCGACATAAACTGTGCAAGGCATCACCTAAGAAAAAGGGATACCACTGTAAGATGTTATACATGTATAGAACTTGGTCATATATCTAAAAACTGCATGAACATAAAGAAAGTCGAGGATGAGAAGAAAATCAAAGTAGACAATATTCGGAAGCAAATGAAGCAACAATGGATTCCTAAGTCTACCGAGTCAGATAATTCAAGTGATGGAATGGTCACTCAAGAAGTGAGTGACTCTACCATCTCCAATTAAGACTCATCAGGATAAGACCAGGACTGTATCTACAAAGCAATATCCTAAGCAGTCCTAGAATGAAAATATGATCAAATCAGTATTTCAGATACATCAGGATCATGGTCGGTACATGACCTTACCGAGCTCAGTCGGGTGCAATAAGGCTTCTTTCACCAAGTTGCACTTACCGAGCATGGTTGGTTCTTCTCTTACCGAGTTAAGGTCGGTTTAACCTATTTTCTTTTGGTCACCGAGTTGCGAAGTTTAAGCCGAGCTAGTGGATGACAGTCTGTCGATCGCATCTACCTCCGTACTGAACATTAATGGCGAATTTTTCATCAAAAGGGCAGATTTCAACCTCATTTTTTACCGCGAATTTGAGATTTACATAGAAAAAAAGGCTTTCAAGCGAGTTCAAGTGATTTGAAGAGATTTTCCAGCGAAGTATTCTTACGAAATATTTTCACTCACCGAGCAGCAATGGCTTCCACAAGCACCAGCAGCAGCAAGGCGAAGAGAGGTTATGAAATGCTTGTGAAGGGAGTCGAATGGAAGGCACCCAATTTCAAAATTGTTCCTGCCATTGCTAAATCACTCGACCCGCATGGAGCTCAATCGCAAATCCCTCCAAAGGTACTTCTAATCAATGATATTCGTACTCATTTCAAGTGTACTGTGCAAGAAATAGGGACACTAGATATGGATAGTACCCTAGCCGAGTTATGTGTGGATGGAACCCTAAAACCTGAGTTCAAACATTTGGAAACCAAAGGCTTAACCCATATCCCGCATCTGCCAAGAAGTTTCCAAGTGAAATGGGTGAGGTATATCTTGAGTCGAGTGCATAATGGTCAGTTGTGGTTGGAACAACCAGTTTTGATAACCAAGAAGATGATTCACAAAATCATGGGTCTCTCGATGCTCAGCAAAGCCAAAACCACCAAAACCCTAGGACGGGATGAGTTACAGAGGAAAACCCAAACTGAATGGGATGGCAGAGGTTTAAAGCTCAACAATGTTTCAGATATAGAACTAAAATTTGGTATTTATGTTATTGCATACAAACTGTATAGTTCCAGCAGGCTGAATAGTGTACCTTGTGAGGCTGTAGATTTGGCATATAAAATTGTAAAGAAGAATATGGAGTTTGACCTAGCTGATGTGCTATTAAAACAATTCAATAAAAACATGGATAGCATAAGGACTGCAAAGACAAACCCTTGTAAATTTGGTTCTTTGCTAGTTTGTTTATTTTTCTATGTACAGAAATTCTTTCCATCTAAGGGTGCAGTTGTATGGAGGAAAGATACTCCAATTTTGTATCAAATGAATGAATTCATAGTAGAAATGGGTATGAATTTTGACAAAGTAATGGATAATTATTTTGAAGATTTCAAGGAAAGGATGAACAACAGATTCAGAATACCTCCAAAACTTGTTGAAGAGTATAAAGATGATGTTTGTTTCATGGTTGACTGTGACAAAGTGTACATACAGGAAGTTAGACCCCGAGTTGCATGGGTGAAACCTCTTCCATATGAGGTAAATATTGATGAAACAAGGGATATCATTGAAGCACTAGTAAATGAGCCAGTAGACCCAAGGCAATGAATTTTTGGTACTTATGATGAAGCAAAGGCCAGAATTGAACTGGAAATCAAAATTCCACAGGCCATCAGCAAAGGTACGAGGAAAGTGGCCAAACTGAAAACTGAAATGAGTCCTCTTATGCTCACCGAGGGAAAAGGTGAAGATAAAGAAAGTGAAGAAGAAGAAGAAGGAGAAAAAGAACTAGAAAAAGAGAAATCGGCAAAGAAGAAAGGCAAGGTAATCATTACCAAGCCCAAGAAGCAGCCTACTGTAGTATTCACTCGGAGGACAAGAAAAGGTATTCAGGAACTTGTATTGGTCAAACCTACACCTACATTCGAGCAAAGGCTCAAATCATTGGAAGAAGGAGCTAGCATCGCAAATTTCAAGGCATTGAGATTTGAGACAAGGACTGATGCAGAGAAAATGCAAATTGAGGAACTGGTACTTAATAAAATGAAAAAATGGAAATACTCCTCGGACCAGATTGCTCCTCATATCTCTAAAGAACTACTGGAGAGAGTACAGCCAAGATGGGAGTTAGCCACCAAGACAGTAAAATATATATATGAGCAATCCCTGAAGAATCTTCAGCCTAGTCTCACTAGAGCAGAGGTAAAATCTGAATTGAAAACCTATGAAGGTAAAATGATGATCAGATTCCACACTTGTTTGATTTTGATCAAAGATATAGAGCATGTTGTAAATGATGCTACAAACATGTGGAAAAACATCTATCATCTACATAAGCCCAGTGTAGACCTAGTAGAAATAAAGGATGATAACAATAGCAACAACAGTGATGAATCAGATAGCGCTCCATCCATCACAGTTACACTAGGAGAGTTGCATGCAATGATGGAAGACAAAGAGGAAGAAGCTGAAGAGGAAGATAAGGAGGATGATCCGGTAAAAATTGCAGCAGCAGTTATTGCATCCCTTCCTCACTCCCCAGATAAACCTGTGACATCATCAAGGTTGGAGTCAGCTTCAGCAGGTTCATCTACACCAGATTTACCATCTACACCTACCATATCTCAGCTCCAGGTATCATCAGTGGAAGTGACTACCACTTCATCTACCAAGTTGCACCCCTCTTCATCTACCGAGTTGACCTCCTCGACTCCATCATCATCAGTTGGTATTGCTGTAAGTTCTCCAATTTTGACTACTCCAATTTGTTCTACAATTTTGTCGCCATCTACTTCAGGCACAGTAAGCTTAGATACTATATTATCGAGTGTATCACCATTTTTGGCCGGTACTCAAATTTTTGACCCTGGACATACTCCTATTGGCACTCAACCCTCAAGCATCCCAGTCTTTACTGCTAGTCCTTCTGTCTCTACTATTGTGTCCATTCCAAAGGTCAAACCAATCATCTCAGAAGTCAAACAAAAGCAACCATTAAGACTTATGATCACTGGAAAGGAAATTCCTGAAGACATTGACTTGGACACAGAGATAGTAATTCCAAAGATTGACTTTGATAATGCTACCATTGAAGAAATGAGATATGCTAGTCAACTTATTGAGAAAAAGGCTACTCAGATGCAGTTAAGATCGGAAAGGGATAAGGAATATAGGATAATTGAGGATGCCCAAAACATAATTACTGAGGCTATAGGTGTTGATGTTGATACTTCTCAACACATTTTGATTCAATTGGAAGAGGCAGTTAATAAATTCAATGAAGATGCCTCCGGACAAGAAAAGCTGATTGAACGTGCAGAAAAGAAATTTGATAATAAGGTGTTGGGGCACATTGCAATAAATCAGGTTGCATTAAACTCAGTTTTGGCAGATATGGAAAATTCTTTTAATAATGTAACATCTCTTTTTGCTAAGCTTTGTGATGTTACCGAGTACACTAAGGGAATAAGAGAGAAACTAAATAAAATTGATGAGGATCTGAAGGTGAGCGCACAGAACTTGAAGCTTGACCCCAGTTCAAGCTCATATCATCACCTCAGGATCAAATTTTTGTCAGAGAAGCAGGTAGAGCTGTTGAGAGAAGAGGCAAGGATCCGATCTACATTGATAGATATCCAAAACATGATCCTTCCCATCATGGATTCAATGCAGAAGCACATTGCACATTCAAAGACATTAATCCATGATAATAACTTCTCCATTGCAGATCATGTGATTGAACTTTCGGCTGAAGTTCAAGTAGCTCTTTCCACCTGCAAAATTTTGCAAGAGAATTGGGATAAGACTCTCCAGCTTATTCTTCAGGTACATTCAGAGTTCATCTCTCATTTTGGTGTTTCTATATAAGTATATAGATTCTTTTATTCTTTGGCATTATTGTCAAAAAGGGGGAGATTATTGTTGGATATATATACTATGGGTGAATAATTGTTTTCGGAGAAATTGTACAAAGGAAGAGATATACAGCTCATATAAATACTGTATGAACATTCTATGGGGGAGTTGTATATAAAAAAGCTATGTATATTCAGAATCAGTCATCAGCATGTCAGATAAATTTTGTCTCATAAGTGTTTTTGTCACTAATGCCAAAGGGGGAGATTGTTGGCATTATGATACATTTTTGTCATTAGTTATAACACTTATTGGATTCTGAATGCTTACCGAGCTCTCACCAGACGTTCCTTTGTAAGCCAAGCTTTACTTAGTTATCAGAGTTTACCGAGTGATCAAGATGAACAAAGAAGTCAGTATTTACCGAATGATCAAGGTGAACAAAGAAGTCAGTGTTTATCGAGTAATCGAGGTGAACAAAGCAGCCAGTGTTTACCAAGTAATCGAGGTGAACAAAGCAGCCAGTGTTTACCGAGTGTTCAAGGAAAAGAAAGGAATCAATTTTACCGAGTGAAGATGTACTTAGTATTGATCGAGAACTTCGTGATAACTGAGCTCCTGAGGTTATCAAGGAAATTAATTTTACCGAGCTCAGATAGTTATCAAGGAAACTAACTATCACCGAGTCACAAGGTTCTATCGAGTGTTTTCTTTGATCACCGAGCTACAGTTCAGATAGAAGTGTTCACCAAGTGACATCTCTTCTACCGAGTCTCCAGTGGTTACCGAGTTCAGAACTACTCGAAGTGTTTAGTATGGGTCGTGCCTTCACTTCTACTGAGTGCATGACAATGCCAAGTAACGCAGTGGACGCCGAGTATCAGAAGGACATCGAGTCAATTCAGTGAACCCGAGTTTTTACCTTGGGCTGACGTTGTATAGAGATTTGCACTTGTTGTTTTGGCCGACCTTGCATGCATTGTTTATTTGGATGGTATATATATGCAATCATTCAAATGTAATGGTAACGAAAGAAACAAATGAATGAGTGAAAGTGTGAAAGTGTGAAAGTGCAAAAGAAATACATGCGTACGAAAGTATGTGTGCTGAGTTGTGAAGATATTCAGCAAGGTCGAGTTTTGGAGCAGAAAAGTTTTATTTATCAAATCAAGGTGAATTAGAGCATAGCAGATCTTATCAGCAATCAGTTGTAATTAGATCCACTGTTTCATTCTAACATGTGAATCAGTTTTTGTAAATCCTTTAACAAGGTAGTCTTAACAGTCTTTTGTAAATCTCCTAACAGAGTGCATACTTTATTGTATGTTTGTAAATCCTCTAACAAGGTGGATCTAGCAATCCTTTGTGCTCCTAACAGGGCAGATCACCAGAAGTGGTCATTGTAAGCCTTAACCGGCCAACTTCATACTGCAGTAACGAAGCTTTCTGGGTTTCATCCCCACCCCAGTTTTACTTTCTATTTGGAAGGTTTCTGGGTCACCAAATCTGTGTGTTCAAGTGATGCAAATAATTTTGTTTCATGCTTACAGTAGGTTACTTGGATGAATGGTGAATATATCAGTATGCAGTTTTATTGTTGAAATTTTAGAAGTTACTGATTCACCCCTCCCCTCTCAGTAACTTGTCATATCTTGAATATTTCCAACAGGAGGATGTTCCTATCCTACCATATTCTAGCTCCATCCCTAATGACTATTTCTACTTGGGTCCTAAAAACCTTACTATCACCTCTAATGAGGACACTTCATTGACATACCCTAAACAAAATTGGATTGGGGTTGTTGTTGGTTCAAAGATACCTATGAATCTAATGTAAAACCCACATTCTCCTTAGGTCCCATTGGACCCCATATTTCACTCCTAGATTCAAGGGTGGATTTGATCTCCTTAGGTTTTACCCTTAGCCTTGTTGGAAAGTTTGTATGTTTTTGACCCATAGTGGACATGGTTTTGAAATGGTGCTCTACTAAATGGAACCTAAGGGGTTCTATTTCCATCTCTATAATGGTAGGTTCCCTTGTCCTATTCAAGTTCATGGTTGAGTTGGACCAGGATTCGATCTTGGCTAGATCCTGGAGCTTTGGTAAACACCATTTGATGATGGCTAAGTGGAAATGAAGACTGAGTCCAGAATGTGATCTATTCATATCTGCTCCAATCTAGATATGCATCCGTTGGATTCCCTTTGAGTATTGGGATTAGTGTGTTTTTAGGTGGATTGGTAACTCCTTTGGACAATTCATAAAAGAAGACTCGATATTCTCAAAGATTAACCTTGGCTTTCTAGCATATGTATTAATGTGGGAATGAATAAACCCCTTCCCACTGTAGTAAGATTGAGATCTAAATGGGGTACTTGGTTGCAACCACTATCTTATGAGAACACTTTCCCCTTCTGCCAGAAGTATAACAACTTTGGACATCTTTTTGTTGACTGCCCAACAATTGAGAAACTCAAGAACAAGGTCTTGACCTCTAGTGTTGAGGTGGTGGAAAGCCCAAAAATTGTCGAGATGTAAGTTATCTATGGAACCCTGAAAAAGCACAAAACCATGCTTGGTTTGGGGGATGTCTAGATAAATGAAACCTCCAATATTAAGGAAAAAACCAATACCCATATGAAGGCCTAGATCGAGAGGTAAGGGGAGGAGAACACAGGTAAGATATTTGAGGCTTCGGAGATGATTATGCATAAAAAGGGGGAAATTTTGGATATCTAGATCCTAGAGATAATGTAGCTAGGTGAGGGGTTTTTGGGAAATGATATGGTTTTGATGGGAAAAGGGAATATTTGTAGCCCACTCCCTGATGTGGGAGTTAGGTCACTATTCAAAAATGGAACCATTGTGGTTTCCTTACTAGGCATTATTAAAGTTCTTTCACCCAATTTAGGGGACCCAAATTTTTTTTTAAAGGATTTTGAATGGACAGTCCCAAAGAGGAAGAAAAAATGAGGGAAGAAAGTAGATCTCAAATCTGATAAGAGGTTTGGTCGACCCCTGACTAGGATCATTCATCAAAAGGAAATAGAAAAGAAGATTGCTCAAGGGAAAACAGAATCTTGAAGGAAAACCAGAGCCATAAAAGAAAAATAACATATCCTACAATGTAAGAGAGCTGAATAGCCCTAGGAAATAGTATGAAATCAAACAAAAGATCATTGAACTCAAGGCTGATTTGATTCTTTTGTAGGAAGTTAAAATGACTGCGCAGGTCTTCTCGAGAGTGGCTAGCTATTTCTAGCTAGGTGCTAGCTACACTTATTGTGAGGCTAATGGTGCTTCTGGAGGGATTACCATGATGTGGAGTACTGATAAGCTTTTGGGAGTGTATATCTCTACCAACACCCATTTTGTTGCCACCAAATTCACCAACCAATCTGGAAGTTGATCTATTTTCAATTTTTATGCTCCTCATACTCATAATGGTAGGCTTGTTGTTTAGAATGGGACCACTTCTATGGTTCATTCCATAATACTAAGAAATATCTTATGTATGGAGGACTTCTCGGATAGTATGCTAGATCTAGAGGACTTCCTGAGAAGAAATGATATGATTGATATTGACCTCCAAGGCTTGGCCTTCACTTGGTCTAACAAAAAACTTTGGAAAAAATTGATCCAAGTTAGGCTTGACAGGGCTCTCATCTCTGGTGGATAGAACATTCTTCAATAAACTAACATAAAGGTTTATACTAGGACCATCTCACATCATTCTATGCTTCTATATTTCTAGACACAAACTCTAACTAGATGGTGGCTTTTCATATATGAGATTATGTGGCACTTGCATAATGATTCCAGAGACTATATTTCTCATTGGTGAAAGAACTCGGTGGAAGGTACAACCAAGTTTTAAATTACTCAAAAACTAGAGAGAATCTATAAGGAGGTTAAGGTATCGTGCAAATCATCATTTTAGAGTTTAGCCAAAGAAAGGAAGGATACAGAAAAGAAGCTAGTTGACCTCCAAAATAAAATTTTGCAAAGTGGAGCCCAGGTGGTGCAACATCACAAGGAGAGAGAGTGCTGACAAAAATGGAACTCCCTCCTTAATAAGGAGGAAATCTTTTGGAAATAGAGATCTAGGGTTTAATGACTGGATAAGGGAAATAAAAACATGATGTTCTTCCATAGACTGGCCTTAAGGAGAAAAAGAGAAACACTATAAACTTGTTAAAGGATGATAATAATGAGGAGGTAACTAATTTGGACCAAATAGAAGAAAGATCCAACACTATTTCCAAGAAATTTATAATCCCCCACTAGTCTAGAGGAATAATAACTTACTATTGGAATTACTTTAGCATAACTAAGAGGGGGTGTGAATCAGTTATCCAAGGTCCATATGTATAAATAAAAATTTTCACAATTTAGTGAACCCATAAAACATTCATGCCCATGCATTCATCCATTGTCTATTTACTAAAACTTGTATGTTACTATCAAATCAATTTGTAGAAGTGTAAAGTATGAAACACAACACATTCATTAGCACACTTGACATAATGATTTACATGGAAAACCAATTTGGGAAAAAACACTAGTAACATGCTACTCCTTTTTCACTCTTTTAAAGTGATGCCCTGTAAAAGGCCAACCCTATTAAAGGTACACACCATTAAATGTGACCTGGTTAAAGGATTTGAATCACCCTGCTAAAAATGAGCCTTGTTATAGGACTTTAGGCCATTCACTTCAAATGCCACCCTATTAAAGGATATTCTAGTGGCTGTTAAGTCAACCTTACTCCAAAGGGTTTACCCTAGACTAATACAATTGTTAGAGTATAACAGTAGAGAAATGATCTGATACAACTTACAACTTCACTTGCAGATTGTAGATCTCTTTTCAATCCTTAATTCTTCTTGGTTTTTATACTTTGCAGCTCTAACATCATGTTCACCCTTCAAGCACTCATCTCCTTAAGTCTTCTTTCTTAACATCCAATTGCAAACTCCTCTCTTAGGTCACTTGATGAAGCAAAACACTTAATTCTTTCTCCTCCTTAGGTTCTCACACATGACACCAACTTCTTTTGTCTCATGACCAAAAATTCCTATAAATAGGAAATTAGAATATTTTTCCACTCATTATCCATCATTCAAATTAGGTTTTTGGATGGATTAGGTAGGATACAATGTATCTACCCCATATCTTGTCTTTTCTAGAAACTTCTCCTAGAATCTAATTGAATTCTCCTAAAAATAGTAAAACCACTCGACATCAACTAATGTTTATTGGTGCTCACAATTAGCTAAACTTTACTTGACATCAACTGTCTTACTTAGCATCCACTAGAATTTTCTTTCACTCAGTTCTAGCTGACTTTCTATTTGGCTTGCACTAAGTTTGTTCGGAACCTACTATCCACTCAATCAAGCTTGATAGACAAAATTTTTTTTACTTATTTTTCTAAACTTTTTAAGTGTAGCCAAACATTTTGTAACCTTAATTAGTTCATCAATTCATCATGTCGTCACTATCTTAACTAACTCTTGTATTTCATTACACAATCATACCTTAACCTTTCCTCTACTTGATTTTGTTACATCTTATTGATCAAATCCTCCTCATCAATCAATTAAGTGATAGTACTTGAATCTTATAAGAAATTGTCTTACTAGAAAATAGTCATTTTTGACATCAGTGAAAAAGTAATGATTGAAATGCATAATCTCCTTCAACAATCTCTTTTTCAATTAGATTTCAACACCTATGACTTTCCAACCTTTGATTGATGACAAGATGAATGAGGGGATCATGTGTAAGGACAAAGAGGAAGAAGTCAGAGTGTTTTTTTTTTAGTATGAATCAATACAGAGTCACTGGCCTTGATGGGTTTCCCCTACCTTCTTCCAATTTTTCTAGGACATTGTTAAGTATGACATTGTTCATGTTGTAGGGGACGTTTTCAGAATGAGGAAGCTATTGAAGGAGCTCAATCATGTTGGAGTTGAGGAAAGCCAACTTCGAAGACGCCCAAGATCACCTGCATGCGAAACCTGTCAAAGAGAAGCCATAGAAGGGGAGGAGCATGGAGCACGGGTAAAACCCTAAATGGACATGAGAGCCATCATAAATGCAAACACAATGAGAAATGTATTTACAATGAAATGATGTGATGTTTTTGTTAAAATACAATGAGAGAGAGCCCGAATATAAAGAGCTCATGGAAGCTTGTAGAACAAGCTGGAAGGTGGTAGAAGATAAGGATGACAACAAGAAGGGAACAAACTCCCGTGTTGTCACCAACTAACCACAACATGCATTAAATATAAAATATTAAATAAATGCATGACCTAAGTAAGCTTAAGTAATAGAATAAATAATTAGATATTAATTATTTACTCTAACACCCCCCCTTAAGTGCAACTTAGGGAAATGCCTTAAGCTCACAAAACAAAGATGAAATGCATAATGGGTCCCGACAACGAGGCCATGTTAGGTACCCAAGTACAATGCAAGAAGAATGCAACCTCTGTAAGCGAGGAAAGAGAGAAAACCGCATGGGAAAAACCCTCCCCCAAAAAGAGGTAAGAACCCAGTGAAGAGCTGAAGAAGTCTCCAACTAGGGAAATTGTCCCCTAAAACAGGAACAAAGAGTGATCATGAAGAAGCAGCATCACTGAAGCAGGAAGAAGCCACAAATCTGTCAAACTGCTGATCTGAAGATCCTCCATGGAAGAAGAAGGCACGAACCGAGCATGTCTATATGGTAGATGATCCATCTCACCGAAATGCATAGGTAGCCAGCCACTGCAATCGCCTCGTACATAGGATCAACCACTGAATACATAGTTCACACTATCGAACCATTGAACCATGGATGCATTAGAACATAGCATAACCCCCCCTTAATGCAGACAGGGTGTGATGACAGGCAACTGAGAAGGTGAGCCAAAATCTCCTGCAAACGAACCAAGAACGAGGAAAGAGGAAAAGAGGTACAGACACTGATAAAGACACGGTCTAACTGACTCTGCATGGGCTAATGTTGTGGAAGGGACACTCACTTGACAAAGGGAGAATGCCTAAAACAGCAAACAATAATCCCCCCCATGGTGCTTTATGAAATAGTGCAAGTACAACTGACTCAAAACAACGTTCATGACTCCCGAAATACAAAAGTGACAGTTTATCTCAGTGCGAAAATAAAAAATGCTTCAAAATGATAGCTACAATGATCAAAACTGAAAAAGAGCTGAACCAAAAGAAAGTACAGCAAAAAAGAAAGCAAACCATGCCAGGAAAACGATCCTCGGGCCTAAAATACTCAAAATATCCACCATAGAGAAAAAATGCCAAAACTATGATAGAAAGAGAAGAGGCCAAAAAAGAAGAAAAAGGACTACATTTCTTAAAAGTACACAGAACCAGCTTTCCAGAAATATAAAGTTTTCAAAAAATAGGCATGAGATGCAAAAGATATGCATGCCGGAGTCAAAAATAGGACTTCAGACTTCAACAAAAAAAACAGGCAATAAAAAAGCATCAAAACCTAAAAATACCTACACTAAAATCTTCGTCTTGGAACCAGCTTTTCAGCGCTTCTTTCGGATCGGAAAAATACCTTCGTATGCAAGAGTTTTGGCCAAAAAACCAAAGGTAGGTCCAAAAGCAATTGGGAGAGGTGCATGCAAGGGCTGATGCAGCGCTGACGTCAGCAAGTCAAATGATTAAATTTGATGGTTTGGTGGCTGTCGCAGCAAAAAAAAGAGTGCCACGTGGCAGTACTGACGTGGCAGGGGTGATGTGGCAAGGTGCCACGTGGCGCCCAAGCCACATGTCACCCCCGCAGCTGCTGATGTACCCTGCAGATGTGGCGCAGAGCGGGCGGGCGGAGTGGATCTATTCAGCTGAGTGGCGGGTGGAGAACTAGAGAGGCGCCACCGAGAGGAAGCGGCGAACTTCAGAGGCGCCGCCTGAAGGAGTGGCCTACGAGTGGCGGAGGAGGCCGAGCGGAGCCCGGGCAGCGCTGCCTGCTACGGGCTGCGCGCCGGTGGCGCGGTGGCGCGATGGCGGCGCGCCCGAAACTTTTTTTAAAATTTTTTTTCACTCAAAATCGTCCGTACAGTCCGTACGGCAGCGACCCTGGAGACCTCAAAAAATCGCCAAAATTTCCTTGTCTCCAAAAATGACAAGTTTTATATGAATCCTGACTGCAAACGGCCTTCCAGATCCAATGGTGATGTTCGTTTGGGCTGAAAGTGCTTCGAAATAATGCTGATCCCCTGATTTGAAGAAAAATTGCACAAAAAAACTAGGGTTTGTGACTCCAAATCACGGCTTCAAAATTTCTTCAACAAAGCAGCAGTAGGAAGGCTCTGATACCATGTTGGAGTTGAGGAAAGCCAACTCCGAAGACGCCCAAGATCACCTGCATGCAAAACCTGTCAAAGAGAAGCCATAGAAGGGGAGGAGCATGGAGCACGGGTAAAATCCTAAACGGACATGAGAGCCATCATAAATGCAAACACAATGAGAAATGTATTTACAATGAAATGATGTGATGTTGTTGTTAAAATACAATGAGAGAGAGCCCGAATATAAAGAGCTCATGGAAGCTTGTAGAACAAGCTGGAAGGTGGTAGAAGATAAGGATGACAACAAGAAGGGAACAAACTCCCGTGTTGTCACCAACTAACCACAACATGCATTAAATATAAAATATTAAATAAATGCATGACCTAAGTAAGATTAAGCAATAGAATAAATAATTAGATATTAATTATTTACTCTAACAAATCAAACGTTCATTGTTCTCATTTGTAAGACTAAGGGCCCCCAAAGGATGGAAGACTTCAAACCCATCAGTCTTTGTAATACTATAGATACAAGATCTTTGTAATACTATAGATAGAAGATCTTTTCTAAAGAATGGCTTTGTTCCTGGAAGACAAATCATTAATGTTTCATAAATACTCATGAGGTGATACACTAGATGGAAAACTCTAAAAACCTAGGTATGGCCCTTAAACTTGATATTTCTAAAGCCTATGATAAGGTCAGGTGTGACATTTTGTTTGCCATTCTTGTTAGACTTGACTTTAATGAGAAGATTCTAAGAATTATTAAGATTTTTGTGACTTTTGTTACCTTCTTAGTGATTTTTAATGGTGCCCTACGTGACTTCTTATCTTCCTCTCAAGGTCATTTTCCAGGTCACCCTCTATCCCCTTATCTCTTTATTGTTGTAGTAGAAGTTTTAAGTAGAAATATTGTCTCTTTATCTAACTCTAGCAGAATTAAGAGCATCAAGCCTACTTCTCAGTGCCTCCCTTGAGTCTTACAATAGTTTATGGATAATACTTTTTTTGTTTGGCATCTCCTCCATCCATGAAATTAGAAAGTGGAAAGACACCATGAATATGTATGCTCTAGTATCTGGCCAATGAATAAACTATCGCAAAAGTAAAGTTTATTTTTTCAACACTTATACCAATTTGCAAGAAAAGGTTACTGGTATCCTACTTGTGCTAGCTTGAGGAAAAGGTTAATGATATCTTCAGATGCCATGAGGCAAGCAACCCTGACACCTATCTTGGTCTACCATTCACTACTAAGGAGATCCCAATACATTTCAGGAATGGTCTTGTGGAATGTCTACAAATAAAGCTAGTGGTATGGAAAGGGAAAATATTGTGTAATGTTGGGAAACATTAACTCCTCTTAGCCTCCTTATAAGCCATTCCAATGTATTTTCTATATATTTTTAATCTCCTAGGAAAATTAATAGATATCATTGAGAGAATTTGGCATAATTTCCTATGATCCATAACAAAAGAAAAGGCAAGAATGATCTTGGCTAGCTGGGAGAAAGTTTGCAAACCTAAAGGTCAAGGAGGACCAAATATAAGAAGAATTAGACAATTGAATAAGTCTCTATTAACCAAAATTTACTGGAAGTTGGTGAATTCCCAAGGTAGCTAGAGTAACATCATAATGGCCAAATATTTTGGGGGGTTGTCTTCCAACCAATTTATAGTGGCATACCCTCTTCCCTAGGGCTCTAAGGTCTAAAATGACATTGTTAACACCTGGAAGATACTAAGAAAGGGGTGTCACTAGATCATGGGGAATGATAATTCAATAGAATTTTGGGAAGATCAGTGGATCCACGCAAGTGCCCTCAACAAAACTAAGTTTTCCCCTTTGTGTGAGATGTGCACTAGAATGTATGGCTCTTGGGCTCGGGACTTCATCACCCCTGAAAAAGAATGGATCACTTTTTAGAATCTCCAACCAAGGGAATTGAGTTCAGCTCAGGAACTATAGGATCTATTTCTCACCTATAAGATTCCCCTTATCTCGATTAAGGACTCTTGAGTGTGGAAACTCACACCCTTGGGGGATTTTACTATTAATTCTTCTTATCTTAGTGAGCTGGTAGGGGAAGGGGCATAGGATGATTAAAGAAAAGCTTGGCACCCTTGGATACTACCTAAAATAAACTTCTTTTGGTGGTCAAATCTACATGGGTTGATCCTCAGTATTGACAACCTCTAGTAGTATAGCTACTAACTTGCCAACTATTGCATTTTATGCCTTGAAGATGTTGAATCCATTCTACACTTTCCATCCATTTTCACTTTTCCATGGAAATCTAAATGGAGGTTCTTGCTTTATGGGGAGTCAACTAGTATATGAATAATGAGTTGAAGCAATTTTCCCACTAGAAATGCCTGGATACCCACCCTTATCTCAGAAACATTTGGTCAATTCTTCCACCTTATGTCTCATGGAAAATATGGAAGGAGAGGAACAATAGGATTTTTAGGGAAAAAGTTAAAACTAGCTTGAGGGTGGTTCAACAATTTATCAAGCTCCTAAATGAATGTAGCAAGATCTGACACTAGAAATCTCCCCCCACCCCAATCACCTGAGTGAAAGTGATAGGAATTGGGAATTTACTTGGGATGTGGGACCAATGGTGGCACAGTTTGACAATTCCAAAATCATAGAAAGAAAGGAAATAGTTTAGTGCCTATTCCCCCCCACCGAGAATCCTAGATAAAGTTAAATTTTAGGGTCTAAAAATTGCGAGAACGTAGGGAGTCAATAAGCTAGTCATAGAGGGGGACTCTATGCTAATCATCAAAGTCGCCAAGGGAGAGGGAAAATGAAATTGGTCAATTAAAATAATTATCCATGAAATATGAAGGATGATGAAAGATTATCAAGATATCCATATGGCACGCGCGCGCACACACACACACACACACACACACACATACATATAGATTGAAGAAGTTTATTGAAGAAGGAGAATGTTGTGAATAGATTGATACAAGTATGACCAATATATTTCAATCATTGTTTTTTCACTGATGTCAAACTTTCTATTTTATGGTAAGAAACCTATGTATACAATTTAAGTATTATCACTTATTTGATTGATGAAGAGGATTTGATCAAAATATGTAACAATAGCACCTAGAGAAAAAGTTGAGTTATGATATGAAAAGGAGTGCAAGTCAAGAAAACAATAACATGATGTATTGATAATCTACTTAAGGTTACAAAGGTTGGCTACACTAAGAAAGTATAGAAGAACCAGTTAAAAAAAAATTGTCTAAAAAACTTGATAGAGTGGATAGAAACTATCGATAAAAGTTAGTGCAAGCTAAGAAAAAATTAGTTGAAGTCAAGTAAAAGTATATTCTAGTGTATGCTGAGCAAAGCAGTGGATGCTAAGTAAAGTTTAGTTAATGTCGACCACCAATAAACTTTAGTTTGTGCTGAGTGATTTCATAGAGGATGTTGAGCAACATAGTATGTGTTGAGTATCAAAAGAAAGATAATATCAAGTGGCTAAATTAATTGAAACATTATGAATTTGATGGATCTAAGCTGACAAGTTTGTTTTCTTGGATTGTGTGAACTAGGTGGAAGATAAGATTGATGAGTTGGTGGAAGAGAATTCAAGGTAAACCATTTTGAGGTGAATTTAAAGATGATTGAAGGAGAAGTTTCTAGAAGAGATATGAAATATGGGGTAGATTCATTGTATCCTACCTAATATGTACCAACCCTAAATTGGACAATGGAGAATGAGTGGCAAAAGATCTTAATTTCCTAATTATAGGAATGGCTGGTCAAAAGTAACAGTTGGCATGTGCAAGAACATAAGGAAGAAAAGGAGTCAAGGATTTTTCTTCATCTAGTAACCTAAGAGAAGAGTTTAGATTGGCATGTTAAGAAATAAGTATTAAATATATGAATGCTTGAAGGGTGAACAAGCTATCAAAGCAGAAATATCTGAAGGCCAAGCAGAATGGAGGACTAGAACAAAGATCTATAATTTGCAAATGGATTTGTAAGTTGTTATCGGATTAAGTCTTATTGTTACTCTCCAATAATTGTATAAGTCTAGGGTAAATCCTTTGGATTGATGTTGACCTAATAGTCATCTGAAAATCCTTTAACCAGGTGACATTCCAATTGAATGGTCTAAATTCCTCTAACAAGGATCACTCCTAACGAGGTGATTGCAATCCTTTAATAGGGTCACATTTAATAGTGTGTATTGTAACCTATAACAGGTTTGGCCTTTCATAGGGAATCACTTCAGAAGAGTGAAAAAGACTAGCATATTACTAGTGTTTTTTCTGAAATTGGGTTTCCACACAAATCATTGTGCCAAGTGTGTTGATGAATTTGTTATGTTTCATGTTTACATTTTTGCAAGTTTATTTAATAGTAACCTACAAGATTTAAGTGATTGCATAATCTTATGGATGCATGCATGATGATAAACATTTTATGGGTTCACTACATTATGAAAAATTTTATTTATACATTTGGACCTTGGATAATTGAATCACCCCCTTGAGTTATTCTAAAGTATTCAAACAATTGGTATTAGAGCCATCTTCTTAAAAGGACTTTTTTAAAGGTACTAGATGCACAAAGATCAAGATGTCAAAAATAGATGTAACCAAGCTTAATAGAGATAAATTTCCTACATGGAAAATTTTGATGAAGCTACACCTTGGAGGACTTGGAGATCAAGCACAATATACCATTACTACTAAGCATGTTGGTCTAGTTAGAGCCCCAACAACTGAGGATATTAAAATGAAGAAAGAAAATAATCAGGCAATGGTTGAGATTGCCTCTATGCTAAGTTAATCCAAATTTGATGATATCAAAGGTCTTGATAGCGCAAAGAAAATGTGGGATGCTCTAACCACCATCTGTGGAGGAGACATTAATCTTTTGAGAGCCAAATCTCAAAGTCTAAGAGGTAAGTTTGATGATATGAGAATGGATAAAGATGAAATTTCTTAGAAATGCTTTAGAATAACTTGGGGGGGGGGGGAGTGAATCAGTTATTCAAGGTCCAAATGTCTAATTAAAACTTTTTCATCAAGTAAAGTGAGCCTTTAAAACTATTTATTCATCCAAGCTTAAACTTTCCTACTTAGCAAGTTACTGTAAATCATCATGCAAGCATAAGACATGAAAAGATCAACACATAACATAATGATTTATTTGGAAACCAAATTTGAAAAAACCACCAATAACATGCTACTCAATTCTCACTCTTTTGAAGTGATGCCTTGTGAAAGGCCTGCCCTGTTAAAGGCTACAACACACTACTAAATGTGACCTAGTTAAAGGATTTATCCACCCTATTAGAACTAGGCTTGGTTAGAGGACTTTAGAACATTCACTTGGAATGCCACCTTGTTAAAGGATTTATAAATGGCTATTAAACCAACCTAAGTCCATAGGATTTTACCCTAACTGATACAATTTCTAGAGAGTAACAATAAGGGGTTTTGACCTAATTATAGTTCACAACTTATCTTGTAGATTTTAGATCTCTATTTAGTTCATCATAATTTGCCTAGTTTTAGTTTTTGCAACTCTTGATAGCTTTCCCTCCTTTAAGTCTTTGTCTCCTTGGGTCTTTATGCTCGATGTATCAGTGCAATCTTCCTTCTAACCACTTATCAAAGCAGAGTCTCTATGCTCTGTTCTTCCTTCTCCTTGATGCCTTCTCCTTGACACCCTTTAACCTTTTTGCAATTTGGCACTCCAACAACTCTTACGTCTTGGCCTATGACTCCTTAAATAGAAGTTTAGAATTGCTTTTCCCACTCGATTCTTCCCTCTAATTTTGGTTCAAATAGATTAGGTAGGATTCATTAAATCTAACCCACATCTTCTTCCTTCTGTAAACATCATGAAATATCCTCTTGAATTGGCTTAAAAATGGTTTATAGAGAATTTTATGCCACTAGCTCATCATCCTTATCCTCCAACAAGTTCAAAAAATTCAAGGTAACAAACTTGTTTGCTCAGATTTGGTGAATCTTTGACTTTTTCAATAATGTAGCATCTTGGCACTATTGAAATTCTGGTGCTCAACACATACTCTGTTACTTAGCATCAACTATGTTTTACTGATGCTCGACACCTATTATGGATTCACTTAGCATCCGCTAAGTTTTTTTTATGCTTGACACCTATTACTTTTCTCATCATCTGAACATGCTTGTCTCTTTCTATATTAATCAGCACACACTAGATTTTTTTATTTGCTCAGCAGTAACTAAAATTTGCTCGGTTTGAACTAGCAAGCTAATGAACTTAGTTAAGCTTTGCTGTCAACATGTTGCAACTTATTCCTCTGATGTGTCTAAGTGTGGCTAGCCTCTATATCTTGAAGTAGGTTATCAATAAATCATTTTACGAGTGTCTTAATTGATCCTTGTACTTGATTACAACACCATAACTCAACCTTTCCCTTAGGTACTTTTGTTACATCTTGTTGATAAATCCTCTTCATCAATCAACTAAGTGATAGTACATGGATCTTATAAGTAGATGCCATTCCAAAAAATAGCAAGTTTGACATCAATGACAAAACAATGATTGAAAACATTCTTTATCAACCATCTTCCTTCTTTGCAACAATCTCCCTCTTTGATAGTATTTTTTTTCAATCAGTGTTGAGATAATGGGTGTTGGACACATTGCATAATATTGTTATATTTTATTATTTTATTTAATGTATTGTTGCATCTAGATAGACGTGCAACATGTAAAGATTCCCATGAAATATTCTTGATGAGTTGTATTGTAACATTGTGATAATATTTTTTGTAATTATTTAATATTAGAAAAAAGAATTAAATGCCCAATATTAAATATGTGGTCAGTGGGTTGGGTGGCACATGGTTTTAGCACATAGTTTATATAATACCACTTAGTGGTTTTGTGGGACTTGCTACTATATAAGAAGCCACAAGGGTAGTTGTTGTAGTGTGAGAAAGGCAAGAGTCGAGCGAGACAAGGATTTATAGGTTAGCCAAGAGAGAATTTGTGAAAGTTGGAAGCATGGCATGGGATGTGTGGATTAATGCTTGTTCACATGGATTGCTTGGTGGTGGCTATGGCTTTGAAGGCTTGCATGGTTATATTGCAAAGGATATTTTGTTGAACAATATATGGTAATGGATGCTTTTGGAGGTTGGGTTTTTCCCTCAATGAGGGTTTCCCAGGGTATATCTTGTGTTACAATTTTGTGGGTATGTTGTCTATTCACTTGCATGTGGATTTTAATTCCATATTTATTTTAGATCTGTTATGGGTTATGTAGAAATGGTTATATTCTTTATTGCCAAGTTTCCTTACAAGTGGTATCAGAGCTATAGTTTAATTATATTGTAAACCTAGATTGAATCCATGGGCATGCATGAGAGGATAAAAGAAAGGGCAAGATATATGAGTTGTTTATTGCAGATTTGAGGGTTTTTTGGGTTTTCTCTTATGATGGGATGTTATAATATTTGGGCATGTGAAATTTTTTATACAAAAGGATTTTTCAAATGTTTCATTTAAATAAAGTTTTTAGGGGGGAGCTTGCAGAAATGATCTCCTAGGTAAAGATAGACCTCACCATTGGATCCAGGTTGACATTTCCATAAATTTTGATATATAATATGCCCTAGTTTGGCCATGTTTAGAAGAAACGAAAGAGTTTTTTGATTTTAGCCAATGATGGCTGTCAAATTTAATTCCGTCAGAATTTTCGTCACAAAAATAAAAATAAAAATAAAAAATTGTAGTGAAAATGTTAAAAAGACTATCTTAGTAAAACGAGAATATTGGATTTCAGAGTTCTTATAGGCATTGGAAAGTTAATTCAGAGCACTACAACATGGTGTAGGTTTGGTTCTAGGATTTTGACATTTTGTCAGGTTTTAAGAGCCCAAAATTTAGATGTTATTTATTTTGAGCATAGATTAGGGCATAACTTGGGCATACAGAGTTAGATTTTGGACTTTGAATAGTCAACGAAAAGCTCTTGGAGAGCTCTACATATTGGTTCAGATTTGGTGCAAGTTTTGCATAATTTATTTGGTGATATAATGATCTGAATAGTTTATAGATATATTTTGACTATGGTAACATTGTGAGTTTATGGCATTGGAGATTTAAGTTTTGATGTCATTGTATACTCAGTTCATATTTTAGAATGGTCTCATGATGATAAGGTTATCAGTGTTTGGTTTGGATATGTGTGATGACTTGTTCAATCTACAAGTTGTGCAGTGTTGTAAGCAATCTATACTTACAGGTTGCATTTATGGCTTGGTTATGGGTTGTTTTTGCCCATTGATCTTTCATTATTGATGCATATTTAGATTTTTGGATTGATTTGGGTTGTCTATGCACTAAGTCACATGATTTGCTAATTTTTTCTTCATGTAGAAGGGATGAGATGTTGTTACCAGGTATAGTCATGGTGGAGGATTGTTGTTGACTATTTTATGCTGACAGGTTGGACACTTTAAGAGATGGATGCTCGATTCATGGATGTGATTATGGTGCCATGGATTTTGGCATGACATGATTAGTTATACAAGTTAATCCTTGATGTTCATTAGCTTGGATTTCTGATTTAGTTATGGTGGTATATCTTCTTGGTTTGAGGATCATGGTTATTTGGTTTCTTTTGAGAAGCTCATAATGTGCACTTTGAGTTCTTTGATGGTTTGATGCCTTGGTTGATTCTCATGGTTAGAGGATGGATTTTTCATCATGATGTCATGGATAGCTTGGATACATAGTTTAGTGGGAGCTTGTGACAGTGATGGGGTGACAATGTAGGATTAGTTCCTCATTTGGTTTGGATCTTGATGTAGGAGATGGATTTCATGATACCATAGCTGACTTCTTACCACAGTTGAGTGGGAGTTGTTGGCATTAATATATTTATTGAGTGTTTGCAGATGTTGGAGGTTTTTCTTAGATCCTATTGCTGCAGAAGCATCTTTGACATTTGCATGGTGCACTTGTTATCTTTGTGGTGTGTGAAGATGGATAGATCTTGAGGACTCATGGAGTTCTTGGTTATCTTCATGGTGTTTTGAGATGGTTCTTCATGGTATGTGGAGATGGTTTTCTTCATGGTGTGTGGAGATGGTTGCATTTTGAGGACTCACAGGGTTCTTGGTAAAGGTATGGTTTATGCTTTTATTTGGTGCATTATCCTTGGTATGAAGATGGTTTCATTATTATGTCATAGTATACTCTTGATACGCATTTAGAGTTGTGACATGTTGTGGTGTGTTCATATGGAGCATGTTATATCTTTAGTTGAGATGGTAAGATCATGTTGTCATGTTTATGTTCCTGAGGCCATGGTTGGAACTTTGACATTGATCTTGGTTTAGTTTTTTCTTGGTATTGTGTACACTGATCATAAGCTAGATACTTCATGATATTGCTATGTTTTATTTGGAGTTTGCATGGATTGATTGGTTATAGGTGCTCATGGATACTTAGAACCGGTGGTGATGCTGATTTCTCTTAGATTAGAGAAGTATTTGTTGGGACGGTTGATGGTTTTAGCAGGAAGTTTGAGGGTTAGTCATTTGATATGGACTTGAGAGGAGATTGTTCTTAGATGAGTCTTGGTTAGAGACTTAGATATCTTGATGAGCATTCTCATTCCCCGCTCTTGGTCTACTCAGTGGTTTGCTACTTGAGAGGTATAGCCCATTATTTTTTTCTTAGGTGCATTATATTTATGCTTGTCTTTCATGGATATGGATCTTGAGCTATGGTATATGAGTTGGTTCTGGAGGGTTCATTTGAGAGATGGTTTAGCATTGGTTATCTCCATGTGCATATGTTGTTATGTTGGTTGAATTTAGGAGATGATTTTATATTGGGAATATTCCTTGGTTTAGGAATGGTTTATGAGTTTGATCTTCTTGTGAGAGGCTTACATCCATGATTAGTTATATGATATGGTTTTGGTGTTGTTGAGGCTTCTTGTTGGGATTTTATGGAGGAGATCATACTTGCATTGCTTACATCTAGAGATGTGTGTAGGACATGATATAGGTTATGATTTGCATGGTTTCTCTAGTCTTGGTTATCTTCCTGGATGTTTGGTTTCACTTACATTAGATTTGAGTTTGGTTAGATATTATGATCACTGGATTTTTCTCATGTCTATCATGTGAGAGATGACATGGTTATTCTTTTATCTCTTTACTCTATTGGTTGTGGAGAATTTGGGAGACTATTGGAGACTTGTTATGAGAGTTGTTCTTGTAGGATATCAGTTTATGTATTATGGATGTCCTTGATACTACATGGATTCACTTCTTTGAGATGTTGTGAGTGGATTGGTTATAGATTTGACATTATTTTTGGCAGTGGGAGCTTCTTGGTTTATATGTGGTAGGTATTTCTCTAGAGGCTTATGATTACAGGTTGTAGATTGGATATGTCGATGATATCAGATTCACTTGTTATACCTTTGAGGTATGGATAGTTGGATGGGTTCTGCACTTGTTGTGGGTGTTTTAGTTGGTATAGGATTTTATGATCTTTTAATGCAACAAGTTGGTTGGCTTTCTCTTTGGATGGCTTCTATGAATATCTAGTGGTAGTGGCATAATAGGAGGTGAGATCATTCATGTTTGAGATTCTAGATACTTTGATTTTCTTGCAAGTACTAGGATGGAGCACTTGGTGTACTTTGATCCATGATGGTGGATGTGCTGGGAGGGATTGTTCCCTTGTTCGTTTATGTGGCTATGGATTGACCCTATGCAATGTATACAACAAGTGGGAGATTGTTGAGATAATGGGTGTTGCACACATTGCATAATATTATTATATTTTATTATAATGGTGCATCTAGATGGACGTGCAACATGTAAAGATTCTCATAGAATATTCTTGATGAGTTGTATTGTAACATTGTGATAATATTTTATGTAATTATTTAATATTAGATTAAAGAAGTAAATGTCCAATATTAAATGTGGGGTCAATGGGTTAGGTGGCACATGGTTTTAGCACATGGTTTATATAATACCACTTAGTGGTTTTGTGGGACTTGCTACTATATAAGAAACCACAATGGTAGTTGTTGTAGTGTGAGAAAGGCAAGAGTCAAGTGGGACAAGGCTTGACAGGTTAGCCAAGGGAGCATTTTTGAAGGTTGGAAGCATGGCATTGGATGTGTGGATTCATGCTTGCTCACATGGATTGCTTGGTGGTGGCTATGGCTTTGAAGGCTTCCATGGTTCTATTGAAAATGATTTTTTGTTGAATAATACATGATAATGGATGATTTTGGAGGCTAGGTTTTTTCCTCAATGAGGGTTTCCCAAGGTATATCTTGCGTCACAATTTTGTGGGTATGTTGTCTATTTTCTTACATGTGGATTTTAATTTTGTATTTATTTTAGATCTATTATGGGTTATGTGGAAAGGGTTATATTCTTTATTGCCAACTTTCCTTACAATTAGTTTTCCAACAATCTCCTTTTTTCAATCAATCTTATTCTTACAATGATCTTTTCACTCTAATTTCCAACAATCTCCCTCTTTGACATTGATGGAAAACAAAATTGATCAACCAAGTTAACAAAATGCTAACTAGGTTAAAATAGGTAAGTAAAATGCCATAAAGAAAACTTCATTAAGCTGTGATTTTCTTTTGCATATCTAAACGTTCTTTTTCTTTACTGACTCCCTCTTACATTCTTTCTCCCTCTATATGCATTGATCATCTTCTGCTATTTTGATATCTGCTACTTATCTCTTTTTCCATTTGATCTTGTAGATTTGATCAACTTCTAGCTAGTTTTCCCTCTATCCAATTGAATGTTATTGATCAAATGTTGTTGGTCAGTTTCTTACCACTTCTCCCTTTTTGACAAAAATGCCAAAGATATACTATTTCAACATTTGAACATACAAGTGTAGCATTTGCAAGTATTCCAATGTTTCCCTCTCTCCTTACTTGTGACTGATTTAGAACTTCAACACTTTTAATTACTTAAGGCATGATCCTAAAGTAAATATTCTCTGCATCAATTTGTGATATGCCAATAGTCAACTCATTTGATGCAAGGTAGTCTTGGTTTTTCTCTAATAGCCTTGGCTAGGGGTATCACCCCTAATTTACCTCTAAGATACTCAAAAGAATATTTAGGTAGTAGTTTTGTAAAGATGATAGTATTTTGTTCCTTTGAGTTGACATATTCCATCCTTATTTGCTTGTCTTCCACCAATTCTCTTACATAGTGATACTTAATTGCAATATGCTTTGTTTTGGCATGCATTACAAGATTTTTTGATATGTTAATGGCACTTGTATTATCATAATAGAGTATCATAGGTTTAGTTACTTCTTCCTTCATTCCTTGCAATATATGTTTAATCCATACAATATTAGTGCACTTGATAGTAGAAACAACATATTCAGCTTCTATTGTAGACTGTGAGGTACAACTTTTCTTTTTGCTAGTCCAAGTAATCAATCTTTTCTTTAAGAAAAGTGCTCCTCCACTAGTGCTTTTTTTGCCATCAATATTACCTCCCCAATCTACATTAGTGTAGGCTTTCAACTCAAACTTTTTACTCCTCTTCTAGTATAAACCAAATTCATCAGTTCCTTTTAGGTACCTTAGTATTCTCTTTACTTCCATCAAATGATTTTCTCTTGGGTTAGCAAAAAATCTTGCCACTATTCCAATAGCTAATGCAATATCTAGTCTACTCTGTACAACATACTGCAACTTTCTAATCATTGATCAATACATAGTCTAATTCACTTTAGCTGACTCATCATTCTTGGATAACTTATGTCCTGTTACTATTGGCGTACTGACTAGTTTTGAATCTTTTAACCCAGATGTCTTGAGTATCTCCTTGATGTATTTGGATTGGGTCACAAATATCCCACACTTCAGTTGATGTACTTGCAATCCAACAAAGAATTTGATTTCTCCAAACATTGACATCTGAAACTCATGTTTCATTTGATCAACAAAATCTGCATAATATAGATTTTCCTCAAAATATTATATCATCAACAAAGATTTTAGATATCAAAATGTCTTTACCTTTTTCTACCTTGATGTACAAGCTATTTTTGTCATTTTTTTCTTCAAATCCTATCTTCACAAGATATTTATGCATCCTCTCATACCATGCTCTAAGTGCTTCCTTTAGACCATAAAGTGCTTCATGCAATTTGCAAACCATATCCTTGTTGTTGTCATCAACAAATCCCTCTGGTTGTTCTATGTAGACTTCCTCTTCCAGTATACCATTCAGAAAAGTAGACTTCACATCTATTTGGTAGACTTTGAAACCTTTGTAAGAAGCATATGCAAGTAGTGTTCTTACTCCTTCCATTCTTGTAATAGGCGCAAATGTTTCCCCATTGTCTAGTCTTTCTTCTTGTGCATAGCCTTTGCAAACTAGTCTAGCCTTGTTTATTATAATCTCACCATTCTCATCAAGTTTGTTTCTAAAGACCCATTTGGTACCATTACATTTTTATCTGCTAGTCTAGGAACTAAGATCCAAGTTTTGTTCTTCTCAATCTGATCTATCTCCTCTTCCATAGTTTTATGCCAAATATCATCTTGTACTACCTCTTTCACTATATTGGGTTCAACCTTGCTTAGAAAACATTATTCATTCCTTAGTCTATTCCTCATCATTGGTCTTGCATCCTTGTCACCAATGATTTTTTCTATAGGGTGATATCTTCTCACATACTTGGCTAGTCTTGGTTCTATCATTCTTTCCATGTTTTGTTCTTAAGCTTTAGAGTCACTCTGTACATCTGTATCTATTATTTTAATATCTCTTTCATGTGTACTGATTTCAGAGTTGGAATATGTATATTCTTCATTCTACAACTCAGTTTCTAAATACAACTCAACATTCACTGGTTGTGACTTGACTGATACTGAAAAAATTTGTTGATTCCTAGCTTGATTGGCAACATCATCTTCAGTTGGCATTCCTTCATAAAGGTATACAAAAGATCTATAATCCACTGATTTCTTGTGTTCATTAACTTTGACTTCTACATGCTCATCAAAACTTACATTTACACTCTCCACAATCTTGTTAGTGTTAGTATTTAAACACTTATATGCTTTGCTTCTAGTAGAGTATCTGAGGAATATCCCTTCATCACCCTTTGCATAAAATTTTCCATTTCTAGTATCCTTAAGAATATAACATTTACAACCAAACACTTTGAAATGTTTTACATTAGGTGAGTGACTATACCATAGTTCAAAAGGTGTTACATTTGTACCTTTCTTAACTTGTACTCAATTCAGAGTGTAAACAATAGTACTTACAACTTTTCTCCAGTACTTCAAAGCAAAATTTTTTTCCATCATCAAGGTTTTCACACATTTTATTACTAATATATTCCTTCTTTCTACAATCCCATTTTACTGTGGATTTCTTGGTGCTGATGTTTGCCTTTTGATACCTTTTTCATTGCAAAATATCTCAAATTATTTTAATGCAAATTCTCCACCTCTGTCTGATCTCAAGCACTTTAGACTCTTTCCTATTTCCTTCTCAACTCAGGCCAAAAACAACTTAAATATTTGAAATGCATTATATTTTTGCTTCAAGAACATGAAACTCATCATCCTAGAATAGTCATCCACAAAAAACATTATGTACATGTCTCCTTGATAACTTTCTACTACTTTTGGGCCACATAAGTCAATATGGACTTGTTCTAGTACTTCTTTGGAAGGTAGATTTTTCTTTGGAAACTTGACTTGGTCATCTTTCCTAGTTGACATTGTGTGCACATTGTATTTTTAGGCTTCTTCAGCTTAGGTAAACCTCTGAATTTTTTCTTTTTTCTAATGCTAGTTAGATTGTCAAAGTTAACATGATGTAGCCTTTTATGCCATAACCAAACATCATCAAGTCTAACAATAAGACAAGCTTCATCTTACATATCTAGATAAAATCAATTACTCCTAGTTTGTTCACCTTTTCCTATTAGATTTCCATCAGTGTCATAGATTTTAGTAGTTTTGTTTTCAAATTCTACTTTGCAACCTACATCGTCCAACTATGATACACTTAGAAAATTGTTGTTCAGTCCTTCTACATAGTATGCATTGTCACATGAAATTTTCTCTGTATGTTTAATAGACCTTTTCCTTTGATTTGACATGGAGCATCATTTCCAAATCTAACATTGTTTCCATCATACTAGGTAATGTTAATAAACTTACTTTTGTCTCCTGTTATGTGATGTGAACATCCACTATCTATGATCCATTTTCTATTCTTGTTTGCACAGGTTACCAGTGTTGTTGCCTCATCTTCATCTGATTCATCCTTCATGGCTACATAGACTACTTCATCATCATTCTCATTAGAATCTTCTTCAATAGTGTAGCATCTTTTTCCTTTGTCCTTGTAATTTGTGTTATCATCTTCTCTTTTGTTCTTGTACTTGTTTCCTTCTTTGTAGTTCTTCTTCTATGTACACCTTGCAATAATATGTCCTACTTCATTGCAATTCAAAGAAATGATAGGTACCTTACCTTTGAATTTACCTTTGCCTCTATGAAATCTTCTGGCCAATAATGCTTCCAATTGTTCCACATCTTCCTCATATGTGCTATTGTCACTATATGCATGTTTTCCTTTTCTACTCTTCTTCTTTGATTTCACCTTCTTAGTATCTTTAAATGATATCTTAGCCTTGAAAGTAGATTCAAGTTTCTCAGGTCTATAGTTATCATAATTGGACAACTCAAAAGCAATGAGTCTTCCAACTATTTCTTCAAAGGTTACCTAATTTCCTAGGACACACCTTAGCTCTTGGATGGCTGAAACTCTAATGGCATAGATGGGAAACAAAGGTCTTATGTATTTTCTATTGACAATATCATCTTCCAAATGACCACCTAAACTTCTTATTGTACTTACCACTTCTTTCATTCTAGAGGCATATTGAGCAGCATTCTCATCTTCTTCCATTTTCATGTCATCAAACTTTCCTCTGAAGCTTTCTCTTTTTTCTCTTTGAACATTCTAATCTCCTCCATAGATATCTGGTAGGGCTTTCCACATCTTGAATGCAGAATCACATCCTTTGATTTCATCAAATTCAGCATAGTTGAGTGCAGAGGCAATCTCTAGCATTGCCTAATTGTGCTCCTTCCTTTTGTTCAAATCATCTACAAAAAGGGGTCTAGCTGGATCTACATGTTCCACTCCAGTTGAGGTTTTTGCATAATCACCTATTGATCTAAGGTGTAGTTTCATTAGGCATTTCCATGCAACGAAGTTGTCTTTGTTGAGCTTGAAAACTTCTCTCTTGGACATCTAGATCTTCCTACTTCTAGTACCTTCAAACTAAATTAGTAGATGGCTTTGATATCAATTGTTAGAAATACTTTAGAATAATTGAGAGGGTGGTGAATCAGTTATTCAAGGTCCAAATGTCTAATTAAAATATTTGCATCAAGTAAAGTGAGCCTTTAAAACTGTTTATTCATCAAAGCTTAAACTTTCATACTTAGCAAGTTACTGTAAATCATCATGCAAGCATAACATATGAAAAGATCAACACATAACATAGTGATTTATGTAGAAACACAATTTAGGGAAAACCACCAGTAACATGCTACTCAATTGTGACTCTTTTAAAGTGATGCCCTATGAAAGGCCTACCCTATTAAAGGCTACAACACACTATTAAATGTGACCTAGTAAAATGATTTATCCACCCTATTAGAAGTGGGTCTTTTTATTGGACTTTAGAACATTCACTTGGAATGCCACCCTATTAAAAGATTTATGAATGGTTGTTAAACAAATCTAAGTCTATAGAATTTTACCCTAACTAATACAATTGCTAGAGAGTAAGAATAAGGGGTTTTGACCTGATTATAGTTCAGAACTTATCTTGTAGATTTTAGATCTTTGTTCAATTCTTCACAATTTTCCTAGCTTTCAATCTTTACAACTCTTGATAGCTTTCCCTCCTTTCAAGCTTTTTCTCCTTGAGTCTTCATGCTCAATATACCAGTGCAATCTTCCTTTTGACCACTTAACAAAGTAGAGTTTCTATGCTCTATTCTTCCTTCTCCTTGATGCCTTATCCTTGACACCCTTCAACTATTTTGCAATTTGGCACACCAACAACTCTTACTTCTTGGCTTGTGACTCCTTTAATAGAAGTTGGAAATTTCTTTTTCCACTTGCTTCTTCCCTCTTTTAGTTTTAGTTTGAATGGATTAGGCAGGATTCATTGAATCTAACCCACACCATGTTCCTTCTAAAAATATCATGAAGATTCCTCTTGAATTTCCTCTAAAATGGTTTACATAGGATTTTGTGCCACTAGCTCATCATCATTATCCTCCGAATGGTTCACAAAATTCAAGGTAACAAACTTGTTGGCTCATATTTGGTGAATCTTTAACTTTTCCAATAATGTAGCAGCTCAACACTATTGAAATTCTGGTGCTTCGCACATACTGTGTTCCTCGGCATCAAATACATTTTACTGATGCTTGACACCTACTGTGGATTCACTCAGCATCTACTAAGTTTTTCTAATGTTTGACACTAATTGAAAATTTTTTCGGCTCGAACTAGCTTGCTTAGCACTCACTAATGAACTTAGTTAAGCTTTGCAGTCAACATTGTTGCAACTTATTCCTGTAATGTTTCTAAGAGTGGCCAGTCTTTGTATCTTCAAGTATGTTATCAATATATCATTTTACCAATGTCTTAATCGAACCTTATACTTCTTTACAAAACCATAACTCAACCTTTCCCTTAGGTATTTTTGTTACATCTTATTGATTATATCCTCTTCATCAATCAACTAAGTGATAGTAAATGGATCTTAGAAGCAATTGTCATTCCAACAAATAGAAGATTTGACATCAATTACAAAACAATGATTGAAAACATTCTTTATCAACCATCTTCCTTCTTTGCAAAAATCTTCCTCTTTGATAGTATTCTTTTTCAATTAGTTTTCCAACAATCTCCCTTTTTCAATCAATCTTCTTCTTACAATGATATTTTCAATCAGATCTCCAACAAAAATATTGCTCAATATGTTGCAAGGATAAAAGAATTTTTTAATGCAATAAGAGGAGCTACTAGAAAACTAGAGAATGATAATGTACTAAGAAAATTTTTAAGAAAACTATTGCCCATATATGCTATTAGAGTTTTTACAATTCAAGAACTAAGATGCATACTAGCAAATAATCTCTGACCTGAAGGTTTAGTAGGTAGACTCACTACTTTTGAGCTATCTAACTTTGATAATTACAAACTTGAGAATATTGAATCTGCCTTCAAAGCTAAGGTTTCATTGAAGGAACCCGATGACAAGAAAAAGAAGAAAAAGATAAAGTATGTGTCTAGTGACAGTGATACAAATGAGGAGGATGTAGAACAACTTAAAGTAGTACTGGCAAAAAGATTCCACAAAGGTAAGGGCAAGTTCAAAGGTAAATTGCCTATCATTTGCTTCAATTTCAGTGAGGTTGGTCATAATGCTACTAGATTTCCATAGAAGAAGAGCTACAGAGGTGGTGACAAGTACAAAAGTAGAAGAGATGAAGATAACAAGGATTAAAAAGACAAAGGCAAAAGGTCTTGCTATATTGCTGAAGCAAAAACAAAAGATGAATCTGATGAACACGATGATGAAGTGGTGTATGTTACAATGAAGGATGAAGATGAGGCAATTGTACTTGTAACTTGTGTGAACAAGAATGATAGATGGATCATTAAAATGGGTGTTCACATCACATGACTAGAGACAAAAGTAAGTTCATTACATTGAATTCTTATGATGGAAATAGTGTAAGATTTGGTAATGATGCACCATGTTTGATAAAAGAAAAAAGTTATATCAAACTCACAAATAAGATTTTATGTGACAATGCTTACTATCTTGAAAGACATAACAATAATCTCTTAAGTGTATCACAATTGAATAATTCAGGATGTGAGGTTGAGTTTGAAAACAAGATTGCTAAGATATATGACACAAATGGAAAAATTTTTGAAAGGGTGATCAAACTAGGAGTAATTTATTATATCTTGATATAGAGGATGCTACTTGTCTAGTTGTAAAATTTGATGATGTATGGCTATGGCACAAAAGGATATGTCATGTAAATTTTGATAACCTATTTAGTATTAGTAACATGAGAAAAGTTAAAGGCTTTCCTAATTTAAAGAAGCCTAATAATATAATGTGCAAACAATGTCAATTAGGAAAAATGACAAAGTCAGGTTTTAAGAGTAAAGCTCATACCTCTAAAGAAATACTAGAGATTGTTCATATTGACTTGTGTCAACCAATTGAAGTACATAGCTACAAAAGAGATAAGTACATTATGCTATTTGTTGATTATTATTCTAGAATGATGACACTTATGTTTCTGAAATAGAAATCTGATGCTTTCCAAATATTTAAGTGGTACTTAGCAAGAGTTGAGAAGGAAATAGGTGAAAGTCTAAAGCATTTTAGATCTGACAGAGGAGGAAGCTTTACATCAAATGAGTTTGAGATGTTCTATAATGATAGATGAATTAAAAGAAAAAAATCTACCTCTAGAACCCCTCCACAAAATGGAATTGTTGAAAGAAGGAATAGATCCATAATACACTATGCTAAAACACTCATGATGAAGAAAAATGTTGCTTTAAAATACTAGAGAGAAGCTATAATCACAATTGTCTATACCTTGAACTATGTACAAGTCAAGATAGCTTCTCATTCAACACCTTTTAAACTATGGTATGGATACTCAGCCAATGTAAAATACTCTAAGGTATTCAGAAGTAAATGTTACATTCTTAAAGACTTCAACTAGATGCAAAAAGTGAAGAAGGTATATTCTTAAGATATTCCACAAGAAGTAAAGCTTATAAGTGTTTAAATACCAACACTAACAAAGTTGTGGTAAGTGCAAATGTAACTTTTGATGAATATACATAAGTATATGAGGTTGAACCTATTGAAGAACCAAAAGACTACAAATCATATATATATATATATATATATATATATATATATAGTTATGAAGGCATGCTAGCTAAAGAAGATGCTACAAATCAAGCTACAAACCAACATCAAGTTTCAGTGACTGCTAAGTCACATACTATGAAATGTAGAGTTGCATTTAGGAACTAAGTCACATTTAGATGATGAGTTACAAATGAAGTCAAACAAAATTCTAATTCTAAAATTAGTGGAGATGTTGAGCTACCTAATAGAGATGTACACAATGAATCTAATGTTGAAATATTAAATGAAGAAACTAGAGCTAAAGTAAGATTGTCTAAATATGTCAAGAAACATCCTCCTCCTACACACATTATTGGAGATAAAGATGCTAGACCAGTGAAAAGAAATAGATTGAGAAATGATATATGTTTACTAAGCATGAAGGAACCCAAATTAGTAAGAGATGCATTAGAAGATGTGAACTAGAGAAAATCCATGGATGAAGAGATTGAACAAATTGAGAAAAAAAAACATGTACTCTAGTTCTTGGACTAGAAGACAAAAATTTGATTGGCACCAAGTGGGTATTTAGAAACTAGCTAGATGAAAATGGTGAAGTCACAAGGAACAAGGAAAGGTTTAGTTGCAAAAGATATGTACAAGAAGAAGGAATTGACTATGGAGAGACATTGCCCCTGTTGCTAGATTGGAAGGAGTAAGAACTCTACTTGTTTATTCTACATACAAAGATTTTAGAGTTTATCAAATGGATGCTAAATCTACATCTTTGAATGAAATATTAGAGCAAGAAGTCTATATAGAAAAACTAGAAGTTTTTGTTGATGTTAACAATAAGAACATAGTATGTAGATTACATAAAGCTCTATATGGTTTGAAACAAGTAGCAAGAGCATGGTATGAGCGACTTCATAAGTATCTTATGAAGATTGGATTTGAAAGTACTAATGAGAACAACAATCTGTACATGAAGATAGAAAAATAGAAAAGGTATTTTGTTATCTAAAATTTTTGTTGATGATATCATATTTGGAGATCAAGATGTTTCATGAAAGGCTTTTGCAAATGGAATGAAGCAAGAATTTGAAATTTCTATGTTTGGAGGGATCAAGTTCTTTATGGGCTTGCAAGTATATAGAATGAAATATAGTATTTACATAACCCAATCAAAATATGCCAAAGAAATATTGAAAACTTTTGGATTGGAGGATTCCAAACTAGTAAGTACACCTATGGTAACAAGACACAAATGGTCAAAGAATGATGATTCAGCTAAGGTGAATCAAACATTATACAAGTCTATGATTGGAAAATTACATGTAGTACATAGCAAACCTGACATTGTCAGGATAGTTGGAAAAAAAAATTTCTGACCCTAGGGGGAATTATTCGATGATTGTAAAAAGAATAATGAGATATTTGAAAGGAATAGAGGAGTATGGTCTATACTATAAGAAAAATGAAAAAATTGAATTAATACCCTATACTGATGCTAATTGGGCTAGAAACATTGATGACAGAAAGAGCATCAGTGGAGGAGCATTTTTCTTAGGCAAGAGGCTGGTCACATGGACTAGTAATAAACAAAATTGCACCTCACAATCTACTATTGAAGTTGAATATGTTGCTACTGCCATAAAGTGTACAAATATTTTATAGATCAAATAGCTACTCAAAGGTATGAAGGAAGAGATCACAGAACCAATGACAATACAAGTGTTATAAACATGTTAATGAATCCTATTATGGACACAAAGACTAAGAATATTGTAATCAAGTATCATTACTTGAGAGAATTAGTTCAAATAAAGAAGTAAAGATGGAATATGTTGACACAAAAGAAAAAATTGTTGGTATCTTCACAAAAGCATTAGCTAAGGATGTTCATGAGTATCTAAGAGGTGAAATAATGGTGATACCCCTATCAAAGGCTATCTAACAAAAGAAAAGGAGTGTCCTCCATCAAAGAAGATGATTTTCATATATTAAAAATGGATGTAGAGGATCTTACTTTAGGAGTTTCCTAAAGTAATCAAAGAACTAACACTACAAATCAGTCACAAGAAAGGTGACAAAGGAAGAAATTGAAGAAGCTTATATCTATATGATAAGATGACAAGTCTTTGGCATTATTTTCAAAGATAGAGATAGTCACTAATCAAGGTAAATACAAGAAAGAGGGAGATAGAACTATTGATCAGGATTTATACAAAAGATTGGAGATTTAAAAAAGAGGGAGAAATCCTATACATCTACGTAATAAGAGTGAGATATAAGAAGAAATTTAGAGTGAGTTATTTAAGGAAGAGTTTTGTAACCTATTCAGAAGATGGAAGTTGCTAATAGAGGGAGAGATTTCAATACAAGGAATTATTTTCCTTTTGGTATTGGTCTTATTGTTTTAATCTAGTCAATTTGGTTGATCAATTTAGTTTGCCATCAATGCCAAATAGGAAGATTGTTGAGAGTAGATTGATAAAAGTATGATCAACATGCTTTAATCATTATTTTGTCATTGATGTCAAAGCTTCTATTTGGTGGTAAGACAATTGCTTATATTCAATTTAAGTACTATCACTTATTTGATTGATAAAGAGGATTTGATCAAAAGATGTAAAAAAAGCTCCTAGATAAAAGGTTGACTTATAATATGAAAAGGAATATAGGTATTGGTTAAGATAGTGATAACATGATGTATTGGTGATCTACTTAATTTAAAAAGGTTGGCTACACTAAGAAAGTATAGAAGAACAAGTTAAACAAAGTTTTTTTGCCAAGCTTGATCGAGTGGATAATAGGTGTTGAGCAAAGTGAGTGCAAGACGAGAAAACAATGTGTTGAAGTCGAGTAAAAGTATATTATAGTGTATGCTAAGAAGAATAGTGGATGATGAGTAAATTTTAGTTGATGTCAAGAACCAAAAAACTTTAGTTTGCACTAAATGATTTCATAGAGGATGTTTAACATTAGAAGCAAGATAATGCCAACTGGCTACATTATTTTGAAAGATTGTGAATTAGATAAATTTGAGTTGATAAGATTATATTTTTGGATTGTGTGAACCAAGCTAAAGATAAGATTGATGAGCTGGTGGCACAAAATTCAAGGTAAACCATTTTGAAGAAAATTCAAAGAAGATTAAGGGAGAAGTTTCTAGAAAAGCTATGAAATATGAGGTAGATTCATTGTATCCTACCTAATCTATCCAAAACTTAAATTGCATGATGGAGAATGAGTAGAAAAAGATCATAATTTCCTATTAATAGGAATGATTGGTTAGAAGCAAGGGTTGTCATGTGCAAGAACCTAAGAAAGACAAGGAGTCAAGGCTTTTGCGTCATCTAGTGACCTAAGAGAAGAGTCTGCATTGACATGTTAATTAAGAAGGCTTAAAGATATGAATTCTTGAAGGGTGAACAAGCTATCCGAGCTAAAATGTGTGAAGACCAAGTAGAATGGAGGGTTAGAATAGAGACCTATAATCTGCAAATGGACTTGTAAGTTGTTATCAGATTAAGCCTTACTATTACTCTCTAATAGTTATATCAGTCAAGGGTAAATCCTTTTGATTAAGTTTGACCTAACAATCATTTATAAATCCTTTAACCAGGTAACATTCCAAGTGAATGGTCTAAAGTCCTCTAACAAGGCTCACTCCTAACAGGGTTATTGAAATTCTTTAATATGGTCACATTTAATATTGTGTATTGTAACATTTAACAGGGTTGACCTTTTACAAGACATCATTTAGAAGAGTGAAAAAGAGTAGCATGTTACTACTATTTTTTTCCCAAATTGGGTTCCCATAAAAATCATTCTGTCAAGTGTGTTGTTAAATATGTTATCTTTCATGTTTACATTTCTACAAGTTGATTTAATAGTAACCTACAAGATTAATGTGATTTCATAATCTTATGGGTGCATGCATGATGATAAATGTTTTATGGGTTCACTAAGTTGTGAAAAGCTTTATTTATTCATCTAGACCTTGGATAATTGATTCACCCCCTCCCCCTCTTAGTTATTCTAAATTATTCCAACACTTATCTCCTATTTTATTCTATTACTGCATTCACTAGAGGATAGTAATGCTAAGACTGGACGGAAACATGAGGGGGGGAAACCCTTCTACCTTATCCACCAAGGTCTAGTAAATAAACTTTTCATCCATCACCAAGCTCAAAATTGCCCTTTCCTACTCAACCCCCTAGCATTTATCACTCCTCAAACCTCCCTAGACCTAGCCCTAGCTTGACTCTTAAGAGACCCAAGAAAGGTCATGCCAATGAGGTCTACCATTATTTAGCTAGAATTAGATTCCAAGAAGGGAAATTAGTGTGCTAGGAGAACCATCAAGTGTCTCTAAATGGAGAAATTCAAGCCCTCCCCCTGAAGCATGAATCTAGCTCTAGCTCCTCTAATAGTGAGGAGAAACTTGCTAAAAAGAAAAGACACCACTAGGACATCAAACCTAGCCCCAACTCAATCAACCTTTCCCATGTCTTTGATACCGTTGAAACTACCCTGACTTGTAGTGGGGGGTGAAGACATCACTTCTCCTAGGAAGGCTAACCCTAAGGTTACTAGGAAGAAAGGAAAACTTAGTCACATCAAGATGTGGTTGGAGAGGCTTGAGATGGCTATGAGGGACCTAATAGATAACCATACCACTATATGCCATAGATTTGAAACCTTGGTGGAGTTCTTGACAAAGGTTATGCACTCTGTGACCACAACCCTCTACTTCCTTCATGCTAATAAAGAAGAACGTGACATCAGAAAGACTACTAAGAAAACCCAATCCATTTATGGGTTCTTGGTAGAGGAATGGTTGAAAGCCATCCTAGACAAAGTAGTGAAAGTGGAGGAGTAGGATGTGGCAAGGGAAGCTTCTGAAGAGAAGAAGAATGGTAACCAAGAGAAGGAATAGGGTATTTAGCCTAGGTTCTGTTGTGTTTTATTTATGTTTTTATGATTATTTCTTTGAACTTTATACACCAAGGGGTTTTTTGGACTATGTTAATTAAGTGGACCAATAGCAGAAATGTTTTAAAATTTTGTTGGTTTATTATTAAGTTTTATATGCATAGTAGTTTAAGGATTGTGGTTAATGACAATGTGGGTCTTGAAGTTTCATGGTTTTTTATATTTAAAGGTGGTATAGGATAGACTTCTGAATGGTTACCTTCAGCTAGCTCTCTACCTTATTTGTACTCTAGGGTCAACCCTCATCTTTTTGGTTGCTATCAAATACTTCAAAAACAATCTGTCTACAAATATTGGAAAAAATGCACTACATGCAATTTGTGTGAGCTTCTATTAGTTGGAATTTCTTATTGACGATGAAATATTCACACAGACACACATGCACACATGTGTGCACACACACACATGCATGCACGCGCATGCGCGCATGCACACACACACACACACACATATATTTATTTTTTAAATGTATGATTTGACCAACTAGACTAAATATACTATTCCACATAATATTGTGCAATGTTTTGGATAAGAAACTTTTTGGAAACCATATATGTAAATAGTTGAATATCATGTGTGACAACAGTAATAAGAATAACCTTATATTTGAAGGAGGATATTGGTATGTTGATATTTTTGAGGTGATTTGGTCCCATTTCTATAAGGGTTTCTTCAGTAGTACATTCAATTTTTGCAAGGGTTTCTTTGACCATATACAATGTTTCATCGTTTTACAATAAGAAAAGATTGGAGGAAGGATTGAATCTATTTGATTTTATTGATCAATCTCAAGTCACATGCTTATGATTTATGTATCCATGGTTATTAACAGTAATATTATTTCTATTATTTTATCTAGTGTTCTAGTTCTTATAATTTAAGATTATGTAATTACATACTATACAAAAGGTTATTCACATCTAAAGATTCATATATCAAGAATTATCCCTTCAAAAAGGAAATATTTTGGTAAATTATGTAAATATCATTTTATAGGGTATTTGAGGCAAAAAAGTAGGATATTTTCAATCATTATGAGCTATATCCATTGTCAAGGATGATAGATTTAATGAGAAGCACCCAATTTGTGTCCTTGAAAAGAGGGGTTCTAGGAAATTTGTCCCAAAAGAAAACAAGATTCTTTCCATCATGGAAGCATGGGGGAAATATTTGTTAATAAATTTTTAGGTACTTGAGGAATTATAATACACATTCAAAGGATATGTGGATATTTAGAGAAAAGGTTTCTCATGTGAAGGCATATGATTTGTAATTTGTGCAACATAGGAGATTCATTTTCCACAACATCTAATGAAGCATTAAACATACACAGAGGAGTTTTAGAATATAAGATGCATGTCATATTCAACACTAAATGATGCATTAGACACACTTAGAGGAGATGTGGAATTTAAGGAAATGTGTCTCATTGTGCATGGGAGGAGTTCATGTTGTGTAGATGGATTTAGCTTCTATGGTTAGGAGATCTATTGATGCAGTTAGTTTGATTATTCTTGATTGGAAAAGGAGGAAGGGTGAATGTTCTTCATCAAAGTATCTAGAAGAGTTAGGTTAAAAACCTAGGACATATTTCCATTCTTTTTAAGATTATTGTTATAACTAGGGAATGTTTGTGTATTGCATTTAGTTTTGTAGTTAATTTGATACATTATAAATCCAATGAAGAAGTGATGTATTCACAAATTATTTAATGAGATGAGTATTAATTTCTCTACTTTGTTAAAACAATCTACAATGGTGATTTGACTATTGTATTAATATGAGGTATATATGAAACCTACCTCTCCTCACTTGAATGTGAGATGAGGATATTTTGAGAGCCCTCCTATGTATCATTTTTCTCTCTCATAATAGCCAAGTAGAGAAGATCACTACTAAGGAATGTGATCAGCTATATCCATTCAAGAATTCAATTCTTGAAGCATCCATTCCATCATCATTCCTCATATCAAGTATAATAGAAAGCTAAGTCATTTCCTTCATTTTCGATTCATTGATTCTTCATTTTATTCATGGTTAGCCATTTTCTAGGCATATGATTCTATTAGGGGACTATTCCTACAGTCCTAATAAATCCATTTAAATTTGACATTATTTTGCAGTTGATGTCTACTTCAACAAAAGATATCATTTTTTTCTTCAAATTTTAAAGATATCATATTAATCATCATTTTTAATCTATGCTAAGCCTATGACTTATTCTAAGGTTCCATTTAGAGATTAAAGTGCAAACTAATACAAATGATAAATATTTATGTAGCCTACTTATCTAGGTGGTTTCTAGACCATAGGAGTAATAGCCCTAGTCCTATGCCAAGGGAACCCTTTACTCCCTTCTCTCAAGGTCACTCTACTCTTTACATGTGTTTTTTTTGTCTATAGTCATATTGCCCATGAAAATTAGAGGACTCATTCACAAGCTTCTTGTACTCATAGGGATTTCCCTAACCTAGAAATCTCCTATGAGTTTCCGTTAAGAAAAACCAAGAAGAAAATTTTCATAATAATGATCGTAGGTATGACCTATGATTATCTTGGACTGCACTAATATGTGGGATGAATCAATGACTAGTATCACCCTTCCTTTCCTACTTGCACTTTAAATGTTTATAAATTTGCCTTATGTTTTATATTACCATGTTTTAGATGAATGACCTAAATTAGATATTAAGAGTATTATTATTAATTAGAAATGATAATTTTTAAAACTTTTTAACGATAAAAATTATAGACTTATCATTATTATTATTATTATAATAAAATATATATGACCTCATTCGATATAGATTCGAGTATTTGTGTAAAATTTTAAAGTGATTGATTATGTCAAACATATTAAAACCACTTCAAATATAAATACCTACAGATGTCAATCTCACTATAAATAGTGACATTACATAAAATGAAACCCTCAAATTTGCCTCTATTTTTATACCATATTCAAATTCGAAAATATTTGTTTGTTTTTTTTTTTCTTTAAAATGGCTATCTTGTGTTTTAAGTGTCAACTTGTGAGAGTATGAGGATCTTTTTGGTATGGCACAATGAAATAATGTGGGATTTTAACTTTTGTGTATGTCCCATATTTGACCATTACTTAGGGTGTAGTCCCATGGAGGGGGGCTTTCTTAAAAAAATCAGTGAGTACTCAAGAGATCTTTTAGGATTAATTTAAAGAGGGAGGTCCTATGAACTTTGTGTTGGAATTATTCTTAAAAAGTTTAAGCCCCATAATTTATGGAACCAAGTGGTCTCATGATTTTTATTTTATTCAAAAATATTCAATTTACTTACTAAATAAATAAATATATTCAAAAACTTTATTGATAAAAATTGAAAATTGGTATATGATTGACAAGTAGCACAAGAAAAGCTAAAGCTAGTGGGGCAATTTCTAGCCCCCCATCTTTTCCACCTGCTCAAATTTGCATCCTAAAAAGTATGGGATGACATTTGAGGAGAAGATTCCAATTAGGCAAGGATTCCACGGGAGGGGCTTGGGCTCTATTTTTGTGAAGCAGCTGCCTCCATGGTAATACTTTAGACGGGCTAAAGCTTTAATTGGAATCTTTTCCTACAAAACAGGAGCACTAAATTTTTAGTTCTCTCAAATTGAGAGGGTAAAAATAGCGTGGGGCTAGATTTAGCCCCACCAGCTTAGATAAGATTTCTGCCATTTGTCAATCCTACTCTTCATTTTCCCACCAAAATGAAATAATCCCACTAAAAAAATTTATGAAGAATTTTTTTTTTTCAAAATTCATTGGAAAATCATCTTGCTTGAATTTAGGTTTTAATTTTAAAAGTAGATTCACATATAAATCCAAAGGACCACTTCCCTTTTTAAGTATCCCTAAAAAATCTCAATGGCACGCACTCTACTTTTAAGGAAGTGAGTGCCCATGAGACCCCAACCTTAATCACCTAGCAAACTTTTTTTTGGTTTCATAGTACCACCCACTCCAAAAAAATAGATCCTCCAGCCCCCCTCATGGGACTAGACCCTTAAAGGTTTGGGTAGTCCTACCTCATCCAAACTTGCAAAAGTATTTGATTTTTATTCTATTTTCCAATGCATAGATATACGCACACTTTGCTTCTCATCATAGAAAATTTTGAATTTCAAATCCACACAAGCACATTATTCCCAATTCATATTGATAAAAATATTTATAAAAAAATATAGATTAAACTTTTATTTTTCCAAGATACACCGAGTTTGAAGAACAAAAATCATTAAGAAATAGAGACAACTGATTCTTCTCCACATTCTGGGCCAACAATATCTTGGACAGTCTTTTACATAGCTACCTATCTACCCACTTTAAATTGTGGGATGATCATCTTTATAAAATAAAAGATGCCTCGACACAAGTTTGGTGCTTGAATCAATAGTAGAAGATGACGACGACGTATGCACTATTGAATTGAATGATATACATGCACCTATGATTCTCCATGACTCATTGCCATGAGAAAAAAAATTTTCATATAAAACAACTAGAAAATTCATTTAAACATCTGGCAAATGGGCTTCAAATTTCAAGATCTTTCCAACATCTTTCATTTTTAGCCTCACTTTTGGATTAGGATGAGAACACAACAATCCCAATAGCAGTAGCTGCTCCATTTCATCATATTTAAAATTCCCATCCAAAATTTGATCTACACAATCAAAAAGTCTTCCCTAACCATACAAATCCCAAACCCACTCAATGAGCCTCTCTCCATCCAAGCTACTTTGATCCACTAGTCCCCTACCATAGGCAATTTCTAAACTCAAAGATCCAAAGTTGAACACATCAAATTTTGTACTAGCCTTTCTTGTGTAAAAACACTTGGGTGCCAAGTACCCAAGTGTCCCTAGCATGATGGTCATATGGGTTGGGTGATCATGTCCTACTAGTCTAGCTAGCCCAAAATCCCCAAGCTTTGATTTGAAATCAAAATCCAACATAACATTGTTGGACTTCATGTCTTTGTGCACAACACACTACTCATAATCCTAGTGAAGATAAACAAGAGTAGAGGCTATATCACATGCAATCATATACCTTCAATCCCAATCCAAGGTACCCTTCTTCTTACCGAATAAATACAACACTCACATTTGGTAGGTATTCGTAGACCAGGAGCAACTTGCCCTTCTGATGGAACCATCCTAAGAGCTACATAAGGTTACGGTGTTTGATTTTACTAATTATGGTAACCTCTAAAACATACTCCTTCCTCCCTTGTTTCAAGTCTTGAGATATTTTCTTCATAGCCACAACCTCATTGGTTAATGAAAAAATACCTCTATACATGCTTCTAAAGCCTCCTTGACTAAGCTTTTCATCGTCACTGAAGTTTTTGGTGGTAGTGCTAAGCTCAACATAGTACAACTTGCGAGGGCCTTGAGCAAACCATTTGTCCAACTCCACATCACTTTATTCTATAGCCCCCAACTTGCTAGACTTTCTTCTAATTCTTTGATGCCATCACATGACAACAAATATGAACCCACATAGAGCAAACAAATTGGCAAAGACTAAAATTTAAGACAAATTTTATAAAACTGCTATTGCCACCTCCATTTCAAATAGTGATTTCCCAAGAGTACTGAGATGAGAAATTCCAATAGTAAATAGCATGGGTCTTTTATGACAATCCAATGGAAGCTAAAAAATCAACCTTGACATTGTCCGAAAGGAATTGCCTAAGATCTATTTTATATGACAAGATTGGGGTTCCTGGTTTAGAGATATTATTGCTATTACAAGATGGATTAACTAAAAGAAATACCTTAATCTCCTCTACTCTACCATCATAATCCACCCATGCATCCCAATATTGACTGTTCTTGAGACTCTTGTTGGTCGGCTAAGCACTTGCATTTCTATACAGTGAAACATTTAGTAGGGAAGTGTTGGAATAATGAATATCACTAGTTCAATGATCTATTCCTTCATACCTTTGAGAAATTTTTTGATCCATACAATGTCTGTATAATTTACTACAGCAACAACATATTCACCTTCAGTAGTAGATTGAAAAGTATAGTTTTATTTGTTGCTAGTCTATGTAACTAGCCTCTTACCTAAGAAAAATATTCCTCCACTAGTGCTTTTTGTATCATCAATATTTCTAGCCCAATCAACATTAGTATAGGATCTTAACTCAAATTTCTCATTTTTCTTGTAGGATAAACCATATTCCTCTATTCCATTCAGATATCTCGTTATTCTCTTTACTACATATTGTAATTTTAGGCCTACTATGTACTACATATTATAATTTCCCAATCATAGACTTGTATAATGTTTGTTTCACCTCAGCTGAGTCATCATTTTTTGACAATTTATGTCCTATCATCATAGGTGTACTTACTGGCTTAGAATCCTCCAATCCAAAAGCTTTCATTATCTCCTTAACATACTTTGACTGAGTGACGTATATACCATATTTCACCTGATGTACTTACAAACCCACATAGAAGTTGATCACTCCAAACATAGACATTTGAAATTCTTGCTTCATTTGATTTGCAAAAGCTTAACTTCAAGTATCTTGACCTCCAAATTTGATATCATCAAAAAATATTTTAGATAACAAAATACCTTTTTCCTTTCTCTATCTTCAAGTACATATTATTTTTATAATTGGTCCTTTAAAATCCAATCTTCACAAGACAATTATGAAGTCTTGCATACCATGTTCTTGATGCTTTCTTCAAACCATATAAAGCTTTTTGTAATATATATGCCATGTTTTTGTTGCTGGCATCAAAAAATCCTTCAGGATGTTCTATATAGACTTCTTCCTCTAATATACCATTTAGAAATGCAAACCTAATATCCATTTGATAAACTTTGAAACCTTTATATGTAGAATAAGCAAGAAAAGTTCTTACTCCTTCCAATTTAGCAATAGGGGCAAATGTTTCTCCATAGTCAATTTCTTTTTCTTGTTCATATCCTTTAAAAAATAATCTTTCCTTGTTCCTTGTGACTTCACCATTTTCATCTAATTTATTTATGTATACCCACTTGATACCAATCACATTTTTTTTTTGGTCTAGGAACTAGAGTTCATATTGTGTTTTTCTCAATTTATTCAAACTCTTCTTCTGTGGCTTTATTCTAGTTCACATATTCTAAGGCATTTGTCACTATTTTGGATTCTTTCATGCTCAACAAACATTTATCATTTCTCAACTTATTCCTTGTCATTGGTCTAGCATCTTTATCTCTAATGATTTGTGTAGTGGGACGATGTCTCTTGACATATTTAGACAATCTTGGTTGAGGTCAAGTATCTTCATTTGGTCTCTCATCTTCTAAATTACTATGTGCATATCTATTAGGTAGTTCAACATCTCTTTCATGTACACTAATCTCATAATCAAAATGTGCCTCAACTTCATTCTGTAACTTAGCACCTAAAAGTAATTTGGTTCGTGAATGCAACTTGGCATTCATAGTATGTGACTCAGTAGTCACTGAAACTTAATGTTACTTTGTAACTTGATTTGTAGCATCTTCTTCAGTAGGCATACCTTCATAAAAGTAAACAAATGGTTTGTATTCTTCTAGTTCCTTCATAGGTTCAGCCTCATGTATACTTTTATATATTCATCAAATTTCACATTTGCACTTTCCACAACTTTGTTAGTGTTAGTATTTAAACACTTATAAGCTTTTCTTCTTGTGGAATAACCTAGAAATATACCTTCTTCACTTTTTAAATTTAGTTTACCATTCCTAAAATCTTTGAAAATATAGCATTTACTTCCAAATACCTTAAAATATTTTACATTGGGTGAGTATCCATACCATAGTTCAAAATGTGTTGAATGAGTACCTTTCTTGACTTGCACATGATTCAAGGTATAGACAGTTGTACTTATAGCTTCTCGCTAGTATTTTAAAGCAACATTTTTCTCCATCATGATTGTTCTAGCACAGTCCATTATAGATCTATTCCTCCTTTCAACAATTACATTTTGTAGAGGGGTTCTAGGAGCAGATGTTTGTCTTTTCATTTCTTTGTCATTATAGAACATCTCAAACACATTTGATGTAAATTCTACTCCTCTATCAAATCTCAAACATTTTAGACTTTTACCTCTTTCCTTTTCAACTCTTGCTAAGTACCACTTAAGCATTTGGAAAGCATCAAATTTCTATTTCAAAAACATAATTGTCATCATTCTAGAATAATCATAAACAAGTAGAATAATGTACTTATATCCTTTGTAGCTTTGTACTTCTATTGGTCTGCACAAGTAAATATGAAAAATCTCTAGCAATCTCTAGTATTGTTTTAGAGGTATGAGTTTTGCTATTAAAATCTGACTTTATCATCTTGCCTAATTGACATTGTTTGAACATTATATTGTTTGACTTATTCAACTTAGGAAAACCTTTAGCTTTTCTCATCTTACTAATACTAATCAAGTTATCAAAATCAACATGACATAACCTCTTGTACCATAGCCACACATCATCAAATTCTACAACTAAACAAGTAGCATCCTCTATATTAAGGTAGAATAGATTACTTCTAGTTCGATCTATTTTTCCAATTAGTTTTTCATCAATGTCATATATCTTAGCAATCTTGTTTTCAAACTCAACCTTACATCCTAAATTATTTAGTTGTGACATACTCAACTAATTATAGTTAAATCCTTCAACATAGTAAGCATTTTCAAATAAAATCTTTTCTATGAGCTTGATTGAACCTTTTCCTTCTATAAAACATGGTGCATCATTACCAAATCTTACTTTTGGGTGCAAAACCTAAAAGTTTTTTGAAAGGTTTGTGGTAAGCCAAAACCATTTGTTTGGGTGAAAAATACAAATGAAAAATCAATTTCATTAGTTGGGGCAAATCCCAAATGGTTATGGGTCAATCAGTTAAAAACCCACATCATAATGACATAGGGAACAAATTGATAGTGAAAAGGGGAGCTGAATTTTATGTTGTAAATGGGTACCTAACAAGGCTCAATGTTGGGACCTCTCCTATCTAAATTTATTATTGTAATTTCTCTCATTGAAAGATTCTTTAGTAGTAGAAATTAAGGGAGTAATAATCCTCCTTTGACCATGTCAATTGTTTGTTGCAACTGAACTATAGTACTAGCTATATACTCCTAGAAATTTGAATATTAGAAGTCCACATCTTCCTACGGACTAAGTCATATGCTTCATGCAACCATCCACTTTTCAGAAGCCTAGAACCTTCCTCTACTGATTTTGTACCTAAAAATCCTCTATTTATAGAGGCTATGTAATTGGGTTTTATCTATGCAGCTAGATAAATATGAATATTCAAAGTTATATTTTCTTGTGATTTGTTGTCACCATTTTTTCATAATTTTAATTTTTAATAGGAAGTGATTGAATATACTTCAGAAGGAGAGATTATTACTTAGAAGGATATATACACTTGTGAGGGAGAATTAGAAAAGAGCCAAGAGAGAAAAATATAGAAATACAAAAATACAAAGGTCAAAGCTTACAAATAGATCAGACATATGCTGGTTATAATGATAGAGGGAGACAATTCCTTTTGGTATTGTTGTTGGTATGGTTTTTCCATCAATGGTAAAGAGGTAGATTGTTGAGATAAGATTGTTAAGAGAAAGAATGATGAATGATGAAACTCGTTATTGAACAATCATTAGTTTGTCACTAATGTCAAACTAACTACTTGTCGATAAGAAATTGCTTATTTGGTTTGAATGCTATCATTTGAGTTGATTGATGAAGAGGATTTGAAAAGAAAGGATAACAAAAGAACCTAGAAAAAGGTTGAGTTATTTAGTGTATAAAAGGAGAACTAAGACCAAGTAAGACATTGATGATATGATGTATTTTTTATCTACTTAAGGCCACAATGAAAGAATACTCAAGAAAAGATTGGAAGAACACTAAGTGTGAAAAAGTGTTTGCCAAGCCTGACCATGTGAATAGTGTAATCCAAACAAATTTGGTAGAGGTCAAACAAAAAAATATAAAAGCTAAGTGGAAATTAATAGGTGCCAACCAAAGAAGAAAAATAGCAAAAGATGAGTGAAAGATAGTTGGTGTTGAGTAAAGTTTAGTTGGTGTTGAGCATTAGTAAAATTTAGTATGTATTGAGTGAACTAGTGTTGGTTGAGTGACAGAAGATTGTATGTTCTGAGTGACAACATTTTAATATCAAGTGACACTAATAGAGTTTGACAAAAGATTCATCAAATCTGAGATGGCAATTTTGATTTCTTGAATTATATAAAACATATGGAAGATAAGATTGATGAGATGGTGGCACAAAATTCAAGGTAAACCATTTTGAGGAAAATTCAAAGAGGATTGCAAAGGAATTTTCTTGATGAAGAAAATAATAGAAAGATGGTTAGATTCAATGAATCCTACCTAACCCTAAGATGAATGATTGTGATCAAGTAGAAAAAAGATCTAAATTATCTATTTAAGGAGAAAACAAGCTAGAAGAAATTATGGAGTAGAGAGAAGACTTCGAATTTATGAAAGACAAGAAGTCTAAGATGTTGGTTCATACAATGGCCAAGTGAATGGATTTTTATTTTGAAAACTAAGCAAGGAGTCTTAATGAATTGAGATCTTGAAGGGTGAACAAGCTAAGGAGATAAAGAGGATGAAGGCCAAGAAGAATGGAGGACTAAATATGAGATCTATAATCTACAAGTGAGTTGTTTTATTATTAGATCAATGTCTCACTATTACTTTCTAGCAATTTATCAGTAAGGATAAAATCCTTTGGATTAAGGTTGACCTAATAGTCAATGTTTGCAAATCCTTTAGCTGGGCGACATTCTAATGGAATGTTCTAAAGTCCTCTAACAAGACCCACTCATAATAGGGTGATTGAAATCCTTTAGGAAGATCACATTTAATAGTGTGCATTGTAACCTTTAATAGGGTTGGCCTTTAACATGGAATCACTTTAGAAGAGTGAAAATTGGTAGCATGTTACTCATGGTTTTCCCCAAATTTGATTTCCACATTAAATCCTTGTGTCAAATGTGTATTTGAATCTATTATGTTTTATTTTTACATTTCTACAAAGTTATTTTGACCTAGGATAATAACCTACAAATTTTTAAGGTATTGGATGATCTAATGATGAATGCAGTGATATGGATATAGATCTATTAAGTTCTAAAAAAATTATTTGTACATTTGGACCTTGCATAAATGGTTCAACCCCCCTTTCAATCATTCTAAACTTTTCCAAAAGGTCCTTAACATGATGAAAACTACACATAACATGAAACCAAAAGTAGGAATGACTACTTCATGAATAGTAGATTGGTACCTAAAACAAGAAATATTTTTGGTGGACACAAGATTTCTCCAAGACCGAAGATGCTCCTACATAAAAAACATGGGATAAATAAAGAACCCATGTCCACATTAGGCGTTCCTTGTATTCTGACTAGATTTATAGAGATCCAACTTAACTTGCATAATCCATGAACTATCTTTAACTGGCTTGTCTTTCCATTAAACTAGGTATTCCATGTAGTCTTTTCCTCTTGTACTCTTGCTTATTCTCCTATTCAGGATCCTCTCAATAGTATCTCCCATATTCTTAGAATAATATTGGTTGGTTATTTTCCAACTCATAATCTTATTAAAGTACTCAAAGATATTTACAATATTGAATATGGGTAAAATATCGATGTCTTCAAGAAATTTCACTTCATAAACATTTCCACTATCAAATTTCTTCAAAATCTTACAAGGGCCAAACTTTTTCATTTTTAGCTTTCTGTATGTACCAATTGGAAATCTATTCTTCCTCAAATGAATCATAACCTCATCTCCAAGTTTAAAAGATTTATGTCTCTACCATTTATCTACTCTTTATTTATAGTTTAGATTATTTTCCTCCAAATTCCTTTTTACTTCATCATGTAAAGCTCTCATGAAAATTGTAAAGTCCTTACGTTCAACAATTCTTCTTGTCTCAATAGGAAAGTATCTCAGTTATGTGGTTCCCTTAGGATGAAATCCAATAATAATCTCAATTGGCATCTTCTTACTACTTCTATTCATAAAATTATTATATGAAAATTTTTCTTGTGTCAAAAATAAATCCTAGTTAACACGCTTATCTCCAACCAAATATCTCAACAAATTACCCAAGCTTCTGTTCACAACTTTAGTTTGTCCTTCTATCTAAGTGTGAAAGGTAGAACTAAACTTCAATTTTGTATTCAACTTCTTCTAGAGGTCCTCCAAAAATAACCAATATAATTATCATCCCTATCTGAAATAATGATCTTAGGCTAACCATGCAATCTTACCACTTCCTTGAAGAATGACTTAGCTACATGTAAGGCATCATTATTTTCGTACAAGGTATGAAATGAACTATTTTAAAAAAAAATTCAACCACCACCAAAATAAAATCATTACCCCTCTAATTTATAGGTAACCCAAGAACAAAATCCATATCAATATCTTCCCAAGGCTTATCAGATACATGCAAAGGTGAATACAATTCCGAAATTATGACTGGTACCTTTTTCTTTTGGACAAATTTAGCAACTACTAACCATTCTCTAAAAATCCTTATAGATTTATGTCCAAAAGTATTATAAATCAGTTTCCCTATCTTATCAATCCCAAAAATCATAGCAAGTCCACCACTATGTTATTTGTTCAATATGTTATCTCTCATAGATCCTCTAAGTATGCATAATTGAATCCTTCAAACAACATATCTTCCAAAAAGAAATAATCAGTCCACTTATCAATCATTATTTTTTCCTTACAAGCTCTTCAAGGTTCTACAAAATTGGGATCCATCTTATTCAAATGTTTCAGGTCATCAAAATTAAGTACCTCAACTCTCATCTCTATCAACAAATTTCTTCTTCGAACCAAGGAATCATCAACTTTGTTTAATTATCCACTTTTATGCTTCAATGAAAAGGATAAATTCTAAAAGAACTAAACCCACTTCATATGTCTCTAATTCAATTTATTTTGACTTCCCAAATATTACAAAGCTTTATGGCCAAAACAATTGTTATTATTATTAGATGGGACAACCATAATGTAGTGAAACATTCCAATGATATTAAAAGATGGGAGGTTATAAATAATAATCGAAAGAAAATATTTCAAGTGGTTGAAAAAGAGAAGGCAAAAGACATTAGGAAAAAGGAGTGTAATTTTTATAGTTCTCTTTTGGAAGCTAAGAAGACCATTCAATCAGACCCATCTAACCTAGTATCCCAACATATACAGGTATGAATGAACATGACAACATCATACAAGGATCACAAAGATCACAATGGAAGACTTTACCAACAATCCCAACAATCAATGAATCTCCAAATGCCACTACCAAACTAACACATTGAAACAAAGAAACAAAATCAAAGATGACAACCAAACAAAGAATCTCAAATCTATCGAAGTGAGGAGAATTAAGGAAACCTAAAGGGTACTGAAAATATCAAATCGTGTTCCCTAAAAACTTGTAGAGACACCCCCTATTTTTCACACAAGGAAAGACAACTAACAAAATTATACGTGAGGATGTACTCCTCCACACAAGGATGTACAACAAGCCATGTGAGGATCTAACTAATTGCATGAGGAATTGCTTGGACCAACAACCAAAATACCCCAAATTGGTGTTGCATTTCACATGAGGATGCACTATAAGCCATGGGAGGAAACCCAACACACCATCTGAGCTTTTACATTCTCACATGAGAAATTGAAATTTTGTGTGAGGATAAAAAATAGAGAGCTAGAAAACATAAAGATAAAAAGCTAGGAAATAAATTTCCTCCACACTGGGGAGTATCAGATCCATAATCAAGGTGAAGAAACTAAAACAGAGTAACTGAAAGACAAAAACTACATCTAACCATCTAAAATATTGCAGTAAAAGAATGTATTGAAAGCTACATCACTTGATATAGAAGAAACATTGCAAAGTACAAGAATAGAAAAACTCATGCATAGTTCCTCTCAACCAAAAAAGCACCATGAGACCCTGAAGGTCCTAGTCATCTCCTATGTGTAACATATCAAACTACCAACTAGATTGTTGGAGATGTCTTATGAGGACATCACTACTAAAATGTACTACATCATAAGAATAAGGAAATCTAACATGCTAAAAGTAAAGCATTAGATATTCCAATAAATAAAATTCATCATCTAACATATGCTAAACATCCTAATAAGGGAATGTTTCAAAGAAACTAACATCATCTAAACATGATATCCAAGCATTCCAATTGAAAACATAAATCACAAGAAAGCATATTGTGAAACCCAAAGTACCAACTAAAAAATATATAGCCATAGTCTCACTGGGATAATAGACCATCTTTGTACACTGGTCCCTTGTAGTGGGATAGATAGCTACACCTCCCAACCATGTGAAACCTATAGGTCCACTTCTATCATGTTAATGGAGATAATGATCCAACCACAAACACACATAAAGAAAATGTCCATGGCTAACACTCACACCAAATAGTAATGATGACTAAAACCAAGATCATGAGACAATGTAAGAACAATAGGTCCTAGTTAGACACTCAATGGGCTATTATGTAGGGTCTAACATCATGGCGATTCACTTGGCATCAATGAACCCAAGCTAGTATTGGTAGCTGAACTACCCAATGGAAGACACACACTCTAAGCAGTAGCTCTTCCCAATAGAAGGAGCACAATACCAAATTTTTAATTATCTTAAATTTGATTACCACTCACACATTTTTATTTAGTTATCACTTACTTAAAATGGCCTCTGCCAACCTTAGGAATGGTCACTAGGCAACAAGATAGAAGCCCCTCCATGTGCTACCCTACCCCATCCATGCTCATCTAACAATGAGTTCTTGTAGGCATGCATATTCCCAACCCAACCTCAAATGATCATATCTATTGGAAGTACCATGGAAGATCAGGCCTCACAAGTCACCTGAAAAATGCGCATGCATGTGCTTATGTGTGGAACACCACCATCACAAAGATCATATCACAAGGACTAAGTGAGAACATAAGAAAAATATCACTCATCCAAAAAAACTTGGGAGGACAAATTCTACACAAATCCCAAGAACAATAAAACCATACATCATGAACTCACTCAATTGGCCTCAATCTAGGAGTATGGATTCTACATGAATCCTAATGATGCAACAAGACCAGACATCATGAACTCACTCCTCTAGCCTCAATCTAGCAATATGCATTCTACATGTATCCTAGTATCCACAAATTAACAGGGGTTGAAAAGAAACAATAATAATAGGTATAAAATTACTCAACCGAAAACATAATTGGGGGTACAAATGTGACATGCATCTCAATGCAACATAAAAGTGAAACAATGGTCTAATTGACATCCTGTGAATAATCCAACACCATGCTAATAAAACTTGAGAAAACTTGGTGGCACACAAAATGAGGTAAAAACCCCAAAACTTGAAAACTTTGAAAATAAAGCCCATTTGGTCTTAGGGCACAAAAGCCATGAAAATCCAATAAAATCTAGATTTGGATTCCATGCACAAAAATGGCTATCATAATGGTGCAAAACCCCAAACCGTCATCCAAGAAATAGGGAAATGCTCATACTCACCCAACCAAGTAGAGCTAGCATATAGAAACTAAGGAGAACACTAGTTCTTAGCCTTCTAACAAATGACTACCAAAAAAAAAGTATAAATGGAGCTGAAACTATAAAATAGGAGAGCCATACCTCATAGCCAAACGGGGATCTTGGGAATCTAAACCATAAAATAGAAAACCCATAGAAGTAGACAAATTTTTAGCAATCTAAGGTCTCCTTGAGCTAGATCCAATGAGACCAATCTCATGATGATCCCACACCCATAACTCCTACTACAATCAAAATAGTAATTCCTCATGAAGAGGATTTTGGGTTTTACTCTCAAACTTTCTAATTCAAAAGTGAGAAGTGAGGAATTAAATTCTTTTTTGGATACTTATTCACTTTTCAAGTGAATAAAAGATTAGAAAAAATAGCCAGGAGAACAAGTTACATCCTAAATCCACACAAACGAAAATAGGCTATTCCAAGTAACTAGAATTCATTTATGGAAAAGCTACCAAAAATTAAAATTAGTTAAAAAAAAGCCTGAAGACCCTAAAGATAACATAATTTCCTTAACAACCTTTACAACAATGTGAACCTCTAAATTTACTGACATGTTCATAGTTCTAGTCACATAAAACAAATGAGTCCAGATTTATCAAATCATTGGAAGGTTTAATTTAAACATTTAAAAGAAATATGTCAACCATATAAGGATGACATTGGTAAATATGAATAGGTGAATCACTAACTCTATATGCCACTACTAGGGATATAAATCCTGCACACTGAAATACATGATGAACTGCAATTGAATATAATAACATAGCCAAAGCAATAAATGCATTAAATCACCTAATTTAACTATTTATTCAATTATACTAAAATAATCTATTTACATCACTGAAGCAAGAATAAAGTAATTAACCATAGCATTAAATCCATCACATAACATAACCAAAGATATTTCCAAATACTAGATAACTAGATATCATCCTAAAACATACTATCATCTCAAAATGGTATCATCATGCAAATATGATCAACTAAACAACATAGTAGTCTAACATCTATGATGCTGAAATAAAAATATAGTATCTGACCCTTGGGTCATATCAAATGTAAAACATAACATGAGTAACAAATATCTCTTGGATCAAAATATAACAAGGTAAATATCCATAGAACATAACCAATGAATCCACTATGGACAATCCATTTCTAATTATATAAGCATTTAATAATGGTTGCATAAACAACATAAAAAGGTACTTAAAATATATAAGTGAACACAATCATACACATGACTAACCACTACTATAGGAACCTAGTCCAATGTAGTAGGGTAATAGTACATAGTGCAATCTCTACACACATCTTTGGGTAATCATAGAACAACATCATAAAACCACATCAATCTTGGTAACCACCAGCACAAACCTCAATGAATCATAAATCACATCATAATGTCATAAATCAGCCATAAGCATAATCAAAGTAACTAATATAGTAACATAAATCCAATCACTTCAAGGTTGTAGACCGCTCATGGTCCCAATCATGATCCCTTTTCAAGGAGAGATCAACAAGATTGCATCCATTGGGATGACTTACAGAAGTCAAACGAGATAGGCAGTACATAGTAGCCCTAGAAACTTTGTCCACAATAAGAAATCATTTAAGGAAACTAAAACATAAGGGTAGTTGTTGTGTGTGAGAAGTGTGAAGAAGAAGGAACAAAAGGAAAGAGTCAAGAAGGACAAGGCTTGACAGGTTAGCCAAGGGAGCATTTGTGAAGGTTGGAAGCATGGCATGGGATGTGTCAATTTATGCTTGTTCACATAAATTTCTCAGTGGTGTCTATGGCTTCGAAGGCTTCCATGGTTGTATTGCAATGCTGATTTTGTTGAATAATGAATAGTGATGGATGCTTTTGGAGGTTGGTTTTTCCCTTAATGAGAGTTTTCTAGGGTATATCTTGTGTCACAATTTTTGTAGGTATGTTGTCTATTCTCTTGCATGTGGATTTTAATTGCATATTTATTTTAGATCTATTCTGAGTTATGTGGAAATAGTTATATCTTTATTACAAGTTTCCTTACAAGTGGTATTAGAGGTATAGTTTTATTATTGTAACCCTACATTGAATCCATAGGAATGAATGAGAGGATAAAAGAAAGGGCAAGATATATGAGATCTTAATATGCAAATTTGTGGGTTTTGGGTTTGCTATTATGATGGAATGTTGGTAGCTTTTAGGCATGTGAAATTGTTGGATAAAAGGGTTTTTTTTGGATGTTTCATTTAAATGAGGGTTTTAGGTGGGAGCTTGTAGAAATGACCTCTTAGGTAAAAACAAACCTCACCATTGGATCAAGGTTGGTATTTCCATAAATTTTGATATATAATATGCCCTATTTTTGCCATGTTTAGAGAAAATGAAAGAGTTTTTAGTTTCAGCCCATGATGGCCATCAAATTTAATCCCATCAGAATTTTTGTCAAAATAAAAAAATATCATAGTGAAAATGGTTAATGAATGCCTTATTAAAATGGCCATAACTTTCTCTCAAGATATCAGATTTTAGACTTCTTATAGGCGTTAGAAAGCTAATTCAGAGCACTAAAACTTAGTCTAAGTTTGCCTCTATGATTTTGATAATTTTTTTAGGTTCAAGAGCCCCAAAGTCAAATTTTATTTATTTTGAGCACAAATTAGGGAATAACTTAGGCACACAGAGTCAGATTTTGGACTTTGAGTAGTCAACAAAAAGCTCTTAGAGATCTCTACACATTGGTTTAGATTTGGTGTTGGTTTGACATGGTTTATTTGGTGATATATTGATCTAAATAGTTTATGATATATATTTACTATAGTAGCATTGTGAGTTTATGACATTGTATGTTTAGAGATTTAAGATTTGATGTCATTGTATACTTAGTTCATATTTTAGATTAGTCTTATGGTGATATGGTTATCAGTATTTGGTTTGGATCTATATGATGACTTGTTGGGTCTACAAGTTGTGTAGTGTTGTAAGCGATCTATACTTACAAGTTGCATTTATGGCTTGGTTATGGGTTTTCTTTGCCCATTGATCTTCTATTATTGATGCATATTTAGATTTGTGACTTTGATTTGGGTTGTCTATACCCTAAGTCACATGATTTTCTAATTTTTCTTCGTGTAGCAGGGATGAGATGTTGTTACTAGGTATAGTCATGGTGGAGGATTGTGGTTGATTATTTTATGCTGACAAGTTGAAAATATTGAGAGTTAGATGCTTGGTTCATGGATGTGATCATGGTGTCATGGATTTTTAGCATGAAATGATTGGATATATAGGTACATCCTTGATATTCATTGGATTGGATTCCTAATTTGGTTATGGTGGTATATCTTCTTGGTTGAGGATCATGGTTATCCAGGTTCTTTTGAGGAGCTCACGATGTACACTTTCAGTTCTTTGATAGTTTGATGCCCTGGTTGATTCTCATGGTTAGAGAATAGTTTTTCATCATGATTTCATGGATAGCTTGGATACATGGTTTAGCAGGAGCTTATGGTAGTGATGAGGTGATAGTGCAGGATTAGTTCTTGGTTTGGTTTGGAGATCTTGGTTTCATTTGGTATTAACACTTTGGTTGTGAGTGTAGAACTAGAGGATCTTCATGTAGGAGATGAATTTTATGATGCCATAGGTGAATTTTTAACATGGTTGAGTGGGAGTTCTCTGCATTGATATATTTATTGAGTGTTTATAGATGTTGGAAGTGTGTCTTAGATCTTGTTGTTGTAGAAGAATCTTTGAAATTTTCATGGTGAACTTAGTTATCTTCATGGTATGTGAAGATGGTTAGATCTTGAGAACTTATGGGGCTCTTGGTTATCTTCATGGTATGTGGAGATGGCTTTCTTTATGGTGTGTGGAGATGGTTACATCTTGAGGACTAGTGGAGTTCTTGCTAAGGTGTAGTTTATGCTTTCATTTGACATGTTATCCTTGGTGTGAGGATAGTTTCATTATTATGTCATGATATACTCTTGATACATGTTTAGAGTTTTGACATGTTATTGTATGTTCATATGGAGCATGTTATCTCTTTGGTTGAGATGGTTAGATCATGTTGTCATGGTTATGTTCCTAAGGCCATGGTTGGAACTTTAACATTGGTCTTGGTTTATTTTCATGGTATTGAGTACACTGATCATAAGTTGGACACTTTATAATATTTCTATGTTGCATTTGGAGTTGGCATGGATTGATTGGTTACAAGTGCTCATGGATACTTAGATATAGTGGTGATGCAAATTTCTCTTGTATTAGAAAAGTATTTTTTGGGATAGTTGTTTTATTTTAGCAGAAAGTCCGAGTGGCATTCACCTAATATTGAATTGAGAGGAGATTGTTCTTAGATGAGTCTTGGTTAGAGACCTGGATATCTTGATGAGCATTCTAATTCCCCACTCTTGGTTTGCTCAGTAGTTTGCTACTTGAGAGGTATAGCCCATTGTTTCTCTCAGGTGCATTATGTTTATGCTTGTCTTTCATGGATATTGATCTTGAGCTATGGTATAGGACTTAGTTCTACAGGGTTCATTTGAGAGATGGTTTAGAATTTTCATCTCCATTTTCATATATTGTTATGCTAGTTGAGTTTGGGAGATGGTTTTATATTGAGAATATTCCTTGGATAAGGAATGGTTTATGTGTTTGATCTTTTTATAAGAGGTTTACATCCATGATTAGTTATAGGGTATGGTGTAGTTGTTTTTTTGGTTTCTTGTTAGGGTTTTATGGAGGATATCATACTTGCAGAGTTTGCATCTAGAGGGGTGTGTATAAGGACATGATACAGGATATGATTTACATGGTTTCTCTTTGATATTGGTTATCTTCTTGGATGTTCAATTTCACTTACATTGGATTTGAGATTAGTTAGAGATTTTGATTGTTGGTTTGTGCTCATGTATGTGATGGGAGAGATGAAATGGTTATTCCTTTATCTATATCCTTTGTTGTTTGTGGAGAGCTTGGGAGAGTGTTGGAGACTTGTTATGAGAGTTATTCTTGCAGGTTATTTGTTTATGTGTTGTGGATGTCCTTGAGATTACATGGATTCATCTCTTTGAGATATTGTGAGTGGATTGGTTAAAGATTTGACATTATCTTTTGCAATGAGAGCTTCTTGGTATATATGTGGTAGGTATTACTTTTGAGGCTTGTACTTGCAGGTTATAGATTGGATATGTTGATGATTTGAGATTCAATTGGTATACCTTTGGAGCTATGGATAGTTGGATGGATTTGGCACTTGTTGTGGGTGTTATTCTAGCTATGGATATTTTGAAAACTCCGAATACATGTGATTACCTTTGGATCAAGTTTTTGTGCTTGGCATTTTAGTTGGTACATGATTTTATGATCTTCTAATATGAAAAGTTAGGTGGCTTTCTCTTTGGATGGCTTCTGTATATGTCCAGTAGTAGTGGCATAATAGGAGGTGAGATCATTCATGTTTTAGATGTTGGATACTTTGATTTTTTTGTGGGTACCAAGATGGAGCACATGGTGTACTTTGATCCATGATGGTGGATGTGCTAGGAGGGATTGTTCCCTTGTTTATTTATGTGGCTACAGATTGATCCTATGCAATGTATACAACAAGTGGGAGATTGTTGAGATAATGAGTGTTTCGCACATTGCATAATATTATTATATTGTATTATTTTATTTTATTGTATAATGTTGCACCTAGATGGACATGCAACATGTAAAGATTCTCATGGGATATACATGATGAGTTGTATTATAACATTGTGATAATATTTCACGTAATTATTTAATATTGGAGAAAAAAGTTAAATTTTCCAATATCAAATGTGGGGTCAATAGGTTAGGTAGCACATGGTTTTAGTACATGGTTTATGTAATACCACTTGGTGGTTTTGTGGGCTACTATATAAGAAGCCACAAGGATAGTTTTTGTGTGTGAGAAGTGTGAAGAAGAAGGCAAAAAAGGAAAGAGTCGAGAAGGACAAGGTTCGATAGGTTAGCAAAGCGAGCATTTGTGAAGGTTGGAAGCATGGCATGGGATGTGTAGATTAATGCTTGTTCACATAGATTTCTTAGTGGTGGCTATGGCTTTGAAGGCTTCCATGGTTGTATTGTAGTGGTGATTTTGCTAAATAATAAATAGTGATGGATGCTTTTGGAGGCTGGGATTTTCTCTCAATGAGGGTTTCCCTGGGTATATCTTGTGTCAAAATTTTTGTAGGTATGTTGTCTATTCTCTTGCATGTGGATTTTAATTGCATATTTATTTCAGATCTTTTATGTGTTATGTGGAAATGGTTATATCTGTTTTGCAAGTTTCCTTACAGTTATCTAGCTCTGACTTTATTTTTTCATAACTATAGACTCATTATATTATATCTCAAGGGATGATATCCTCTTTCTAATGGTCAAGGGGATTACACTTCTCAACCAAAATGATATTTCATACATACAATTTACATATGATAAAACACTACATATTGAACTCTCTAAGAGAAACATTAAAAACCTACTCTCCAAGTTAGATATATTTTTCTTTACTTTTGGTTATAAATTATCAATGTCCAAATCCATTATGTTTGTTTGGGAAGAATTCCCTCCACTTTGGTATGATAAATTTGGCATATCTTGGGGTGGTCCTCAATATCATGCCAAATATTTGGGTATTCCCTTTTCATTTTCTCCCAATCAAGTAACACAACGTGGGATTGGGTCAAGAAAAAATTGACAATAAATAATCCACATGGAACAATAGGTACCTATTCTTTCTAGGAAGGTTCTAGGTTTATCAAAAGGTGTTGTTTGCTTATACAATCTACTATTTTTGTACCCAACTTTACAATCAGTGACAAAATAATTATGTCTAGATGATTATTATTCATTTTATTTAGTCATATGAAAAGGGTAACACAAAATGACACTCTTTAATATGGTAGTGGTGTGTGAAAAGAAAAGAGGTTGGAGGATTGGGGTTGAAGGACCTTAGATGGCAAGTTATTACTCTTATAGTTAAAAGGGCAGTCAAGGCTACATAAGGAAGAGAACCATGCAAGGTTCCAATCTGGAATAAAATTTCTAGAGGCGTGCCTCAAGTTGTTAAAAACTAGAAAGGAATGCACATCGATGACCTCCTCTTAGGAAAATAAAAAATTAAAGTTGAAGGGTTTCTAGTCTTTCAAGCAATATGCAAGGGTTGGCAGTGGGTGAGACATTGGGACTCAGGAGTAAGATTGTTTGATAAGGAATTCAAATTTGTTGGGAGAAATCAATGTGTTGGAACCTTGAAAAGAAATATAAAACCATTAGCCCTTTCCCAATGATGTTGTACTAGACAATGGTCTAAATTAGTCCAATTAATAAACTTGGTGACCTCCTTGTTGATGGTAGACTCATTGAGTGGGAGGAAATGGTTTCTAAATGTGATATAACTATTACTCACAAAATGAATTTGTCTCTGTTGAAAGAGTTCTATGAGAACCTTAAACTTCTCTTAGTTTGTGGCTAGACCATAGGTAGATTGTGCCTACTGAAATGACTTGATGGCTGCCCATTGTATTCCAAAAAAGCCAGAAATTGTTTACAGTCTCTTTTTTTACTCATATAATATCCTTGATCATATTAACCTCAAATGGAACTCCAACATTAACCCTTAGAATTAGTATAAAAACCTGAGCTACCTTTGACATTGACCTATGAAGTCTAAAATATAGTGTTTTCTCTGCAAGCTCTTTTGCATATACCTCCCTTTTCTAAAGATGGGTGGTGAGCCTTTTACTTGTTCTTCCTATAGCAACCTGGATCTATGCCCTATGCCTTTTCAGAATGCCCTTTTTCCAAGGGCGTGGGGAATATTTGGATTATCTTTGAATATGGACATATCTTTATTTCATGTTGTTATTGGTTCTATTCTCATCTTATCCAAGTATTTCAACTCTTTTTGGTCTATTATTTTCTCTCATTTTCTTTGACACATCTGGTTACTTAGGAATGATAATATATTCAAAGGTAGACATAGGATTCTTACCAAGGCTTTGTAGAGACTCATTTATCATCATATTTCCATGTAGATGACACTAAGTTTCTAGGTTAAGGAGCATCAATTGTTAATGTTGTCAAAGAATGCAATAGTACTCTTAGAAAGGATGCAATTCCATTTGAGTTGAAAACCAAAGTGCAACCTAAATTTGATTTTGACTACACACTAAAAGGACTCCTAGACTAGATTATTATGGAGAAGAAAGTTACAACCTCAAATAGATCCATAATCATATCAATGAAGAAAAAACCGACAATAATAGAGATGATGTGCAAGAGGCTCAATAGACCACTGAAGAAAGATCTGGTATTAAAAACACTTGATGCATCATAATGGGTGCACTACCTTTCCCCCCTTCTTTCCCTTGGGAAGCTGAATTCATAAACCCTTACAACATTATTTAGGAAGAGGGTCTCAAACCCAGATGGGCATATGGACCAATGCCATGGGTTAAAAGATGAAAATTTAAGCATAATTTGATATAGTGTTTGTTTTGATAAGGCTCAATGTTTCAATCTTGTGAATCTCGTCATACCATAGATCGTAAATTGATTGTATATTTTGGAATCCTTTAGACTCTCAACTAAGCTTCTAATGTACTAGAATTGTTTAATTCTTTACAATTAGTTTAGAAAAAAAATTGTGTTGATAATCATTATGTCAATAATTTATAGTCATTCACAATTAATGATTAAAAATAGTAACATCAAAATGTATCAATTTAAAAGTACCAATGATAACATCTACTTATATCTAGAATAGTAAAAATGATTATATATTGAGATGGGCTTGATGATCTTTCTGACCTTTTGTTATAGTTCTTTCCTTTGTGTCTTTCTAAATTGTGAGTTTAATTTTGGAAGTTGAAGAAGTTTTCAACTATTTCCCTTTGGAATGCTACTTGTACCTCTCATTTTGAAACCATCAAATAACTTAGGAGATCGCAAACTCAAACTATGATCGATCGCTTATATATCTATCTAGCCCTTGATTGTGAATGGAATACGGTCAACCATCACCCATGATTAGATAGGGGGTTGGGAAGTTAGTTTCTGAAATCAGTCTATTGTTGAGTAATAATATTGATGTAGTCAACCACTATATGTTAATGTGTCATCATCTATTGTTAATAATTCAATACTAGTATCATTGAATGGTTCTAGTTATTTATAAATGAATGATTCTTATATATGGACCTTAACCTATATGGTTTGTGGGGGACACATATTGTGAAATATTGACAAGCTAGATTTAGCTTCTTATGTGAAAGGGCAGTGAGTTCTTAGGTCTAGTGTTGATTACAGTAGATGTGATACCATATGTAACATGCTAAACAATTACATTTTTTTTTACCAATTTATGATAGGCAAAATTAAAAATAAGTGTCTCTTTTACATGAACAAGAAACCTTTCCATAACTAGATTAATTATATTCAATTAAATAAAAATAAAATTATAATAAAATAGCTTGTATTCTATGAACAAGAGTATAAGATTTTAATTTAGATTCAAATGAAATAGTATATAACTGAATAACAAAATTTAATAATTACAATCAAAATATTACATGAACTTGAATGAGAAGATAGTGACCATGCTTTTATATTTACTTTTTAATGTCTTTCTAAGATAGGGAGAGAATCATTAGAGGTTTTACCTACAATCTATTAACCATTGGTCCCCTACACACCTTCCATTCAAAAGTAGACTAACCCAACATAAAAGTGACACAATACAATTTTATATTTAAATTATAGCACAACTATAATATCATATGATATTCAAACTTTATATATCCACATATAATTACATATAAACATATATAAATAAATATGTATTAAGTTTTACTTAAAGAAGTCACATTCATATAAATAAGTAATATATTGACTATTTAATGCAATAGAGTCCCATCCATTGTAATAAAATTTACATTTAAAATAAAATATATTTAAGTATCATATTATATTCAATCCATATCTAGTGTTTGAGAAAATCGCATTCATATAATAATCATGAGGTGCGTAATTAATATAAATAGCTACTCTCGATCAGTGTAAAGTCAAAAGACACATCAAATCTGAAATTTAAAAATAAATACAGATGAACTTTCCGCGTAGAAATAGTCTTAGTCTAGAACCTTTACGGTCACTATATAATAGGACCTTTTATCGTGGAAGGAGCCAGTCTCCCGCGAGGAAGTCTTCGTTGTCGACACGCAAATACCTCAACCAATTCTGGCCAACGACTAAGACCTTGCGCACTAAATATGATTAAAATAAACGGTCAGGACTCAGGACTACGAACAAAGTATAATCATGTATAGCCCTGCAAATCAGATATTCAGATGGCGAAGCTCAGTCAGCAGCCTTCGGCCGCACTGCTTTTCCTATGCTCTCTTTCTTCTCTCGTTTTCTCATCACGCGCAGCAACCCACAGCTTTTCGATCCCTCCTATCTCAGATACAATAATAAAATACGAAAACGACGCCTACGGTCAAGGAGACATGGTGCAGCTCACCAAGAATCAAGCATCAGGGAAGCTAACCGACAGCTTCGGCTGGGCAGTTTATAACAAATCTGTTCCGCTCTGGGACACCTCCTCTCGAAGTCTAGCAAATATCTCGGCCTATTTCAAATTCGTTATCCAGCCGGGTAATAATCCTGACACCGATTATGGAGACGGACTTACCTTCTTCATGGCGCCTTTCCAGTTGGAGCCACCGGAGGCTGCTTTTGGCGGAGGGCTCGGGCTATTTAACGGAACGACGTACAATGGATCATTGTATCAGATGGTTGCCGTCGAGTTTGACACTTACAAGAATCCAGGTTGGGATCCCGATAGCAACCATGTGGGGATCGACGTCAACAGTGTAGTGTCCAAGGCAAATGTTTCAGTGGGAAGGTTGAATCGAAGCTTATACAGCCTTTGGGATAGGAATCTCAAGAACGGAAAGCAGTGGCACGCGTGGGTGGATTATGACGGAGGAGCAAAGAGGCTGCAAGTGTTCCTCTTCTGTAACCCCAACGCCACTAGTGTCTCTAAACCTGAAATCCCAATCTTATCTCATGACATAGATCTGCGGGAGGCTCTGCCACCAAACATAAAGGTCGGGTTATCGGCTTCTACTGGAGCTTCAACGGAGACGCACACTGTGTACGCGTGGAACTTTTCTTATTCATATTCCTGGGAAATCTCGCCCGCGCCCTCCCCGAGCAATACTTCGGATGAACCGTACCCATCAAGTGGCAGGAGAAGGAGAAGGAACAATTCTGCCAGAGTTGTTGCAATAACGGTCGTGTGCGGCGCTCTGGTTGTCGGCGTTTTCGTATTCTTTGTCTGGTGGTGGAAAAATAGACGGCCTGGTGGGGAAGGTGAAGAGAGCGATGTGGAGCTGGACGAATGGTTCTCTCAGGGTCCCCGGAAATTTTCCTACGCCGAGCTCAGCGCGGTGACGAGAAACTTCAGCGAAGATGAAAAGCTTGGGCAAGGCGGCTTCGGTGGGGTTTACAAAGGCATCCTGCCTGGCCAGGCGGCAGAGGCGGTGGCCGTTAAGAGAATATCCGAGGGTTCGAAACAAGGAAGGAAGGAATACATTTCCGAGGTTACCATAATCAGTAAGCTCAGACACCGTAATCTTGTGCAGCTCTTAGGATGGTGCCATCAGAAGGGCGAGTTGCTCCTGGTCTACGAATACCTGCCAAATGGGAGTCTTGATAAATACATTTTTGGGGAAGAGGAGGATACTCTGGATTGGGACAGAAGATACAGTATCGCATGTGACATAGCGTCTGCTCTTGTTTATCTCCACGAAGAGTGGGATCAGCGTGTTGTTCACAGAGACGTCAAGGCGAGCAATGTAATGTTGGATTCCGATTTCAACGCCAAGTTGGGGGATTTTGGATTGGCAAGAACGGTGGAGCGTGACCAGGCGGCTTCCCATACGACCGTGGTGGCAGGGACGCTGGGGTATTTAGCTCCGGAGTGCTATATAACAGGGAAGGCCACTCCAGAGGCGGACGTGTACAGTTTTGGGGCGGTTATGTTGGAAATTGCTTGCGGAAGGAGGCCCGTTGACCGGACGCTTGATCAGTATAATTGCAGAGTGGTGGAATGGGTTTGGGATTTGTATGGACGGGGAAAGCTTTTGGATGCTGCGGATAGAAAACTTGGAGGATATTTTAACGAGAAAGAAATGGAGATGCTGATGCTGGTGGGACTCCTGTGTTCTCATCCTGACCCCACATCAAGGCCGAGAATGAGAGAGGCGTTGAAGATATTGAAAAGGGAAGCTGAACTGCCGAGTGTTCCGCTAGATATGCCGGTTGCTGTATACAGTCAGCCCGTTAATCGTCGTGGTGGAACGTCAGGCTCCTGGTCGTCGGGAGCAGTTGGCTCCTCCGTTGTGAGTGAAGTATCAATGTCGTCATTGAACACATCTGTTGTGTCATCTTCTACGGCTTCAAGTGGCCCGGTCAAAATGTCCAGCCCTCTATTGTTCGACACAGGGACTTACTAGCCTAAAGTCTGTAAGTTGTTTCTTCTTAAATTAGTGGACTCTTTATGTGTTCTATGTCATATGTAATTGTATTTGTTTGTCCGTGACAATCCTATAGCTAAAGAACTAATGTTCCCGTTGGGGGTCACAATTATTATTTTTTCTAGTTAAACTACGTGCATTTTTAGTGTAAATCACTTCTGATTTTTATTATAGGTAAAAATAATTTTTTGATACTCAACTTCTAGCTTCAGTCTAGAAGCTCTCTAACAATTCTAATATTTTCTAAATTTGTAGCCTAACAATATCCACATGAACCGTGGCCACCAGCTTTCAACCCAAGCACAAGATCTCTAATTTGGTCACTGTAACTCTAGGACTCTCCGCCGAGCTCGCTTCTTGTCCACTCGAATGTTTATTCTCATCCACCCATTCTTGTTAGTCAAAACATTTGCAAGGTCCTCCCCTTGAATGCCCTTCTCTTTGAAAAGATGATGCTCAACTTGATGAAGGGTTCGAAGCCTCTATAGCCACAAAACATGAGTGAACATCGATTTAATGTTGGTGGGAGAAAAATTAAACTTAGTAGCCACAAATTGTACAAAACCCAGTCCTTGGAGCTATACAAATATTTCTCAATTGATTGGAAAGGGGATTTAAGATGTCCCAGTTGTAAAGTGGTAGAATAATCTTTCATATAACTCATAAATTAATCTAGTCATGCAAATCATCTCAACTGTCATATAAATATTTTATGATGGATTCTCTTATTCCATACATCCTATCCTTACTTATCTTAATTTTACACCTGTATTATAAGGAATTGTTCTCCATGACAGGCCGTAGTAATGTCCAATGAGCACATAACACCATTTTTTTATGCAATCTGTGATTCCAGAAATAGTTGTTATTCTTATCCATTGAGAATTCACGTGTCAATGTGAATTAGTTCCAAAAAAGAGAGAAATGAAAAAGGACCATCCACAACATAAATTGAGGAGAAAAGTCACAAAAAGGGACTACACCTAGCATGTTCAAAAGACATGTAATCTCAATCCTAGGCCTTTGTTCGTACAAATATTTTATGAGAAAAATGTTTAATTGATGTAGATATTTTGCCTTTCACATGTTAAACAAATGATGAGATTGCATAAGAAAAGAACAAACCATAAATTCTGAGTAGAAAATAATTTGGTATGTTTCCCATAGCACTTAGAAAGTAGTACAAAGACTTGAACTTGTAACTACGTGTTGGCTAAAAGACAAACTAAAAATGCAATTTTATTTACAATTTAGTGACATTTGTGTGTCAATCAAGGGAATAGGGTAAGTCTTTTCTAAAATTTGGTACAGAAGTTCTGATCCATTTTATTTTTCTTTTCTAATTTCAATGACATCCAAAACATCATGGTAGGGTATTGTATGGTGTCAACAATTTAATCCCCAGAACTACATTTTTCATGAACAGGATGTTCTTATTGAATTAATTTGCGACTTTATGTTTCTAGAAAGTGTTGCAATGAATAATAAAAGTTTGAATTCATATGTAGAAAACAAAACATAAATTATATAACACACTAAATATAAATTTAACAAAAGGAAATATTGATGGAAATTTTTAATTACAAGCAAAAATTATATTTCGAAAATAAAAATTGCTATAAACAATTTGATTATTGACTTCAATATTATGAGACAAAATAGAATATAAAGTTTTAAAAAAACCAATTAGTACACTAATTAATTATTTTATAATAAAAATTCTAGATATATATATATTCACAAATACATTTCATCTTTCTCTTTACTAATGTCAAAATTCTAAATATAAAATAAATTTATTTATTTAGTTTTAAAAATTATAAAAATTGTCTATTATTTATTTAATTTTATAAGAAAACTATTTAACTTCAAATATCTCCTTACTAAAGGAAAAACTTTCTTTTTATTTCAATCTTTCTAAATGCATTTTATCTAAACAAACTTTTTAACAATTCATTTTTTTACTCATTCCTAATAATAGTCACCAATGAAAACCTTATTTTACAAAAAAAGTTTGCTATTAATAGAACGGATTTAAAAATTGTTAATGTTAGAATTCTATTAGATAAATTATATTATATATATGAGATATATAATATATGATAAATATTATATATGAAATAATTAACTTATATTAAGAGTGTATATATATATATATATATATATATATATATATATATAACAATTATAATATATTGAGAGTATATTACTTGTGTTATAACTATAACTAATGTAAGTCAATATGTTAGAGAGACATGTCTCTTCAAGAGACATGCCTCCTTATTTCACATATATATTCATTCATCTAATAACTTGGAAAAAACATAAAAATTTCATAAGTGATATTACAAGTTCAAATTTTATTTCACTAACATGGTATCATAGCAGCTACGAACCCCTGGGTTAAGATTACAACTAAGTTGGAAGGAAAATCAATTGGAGAAATGGATTCTCCATGCTCTCTGTAGATCACTAAAGTGCTTCTTGTAAATAGATATGTGCAAGGTCTTCCATATTTTTGAAAAATCACTATATGATGTTGCTGAAAACTATATATATATAGAATGATCGAGTGCTGGTTCTATTGTTCTAGCCAAATTTGATACAACAATGGCACACAAAAGGCAATGATTCAGATGAGAAACATTTGCTACACACAGATCAACATATAGTTAGAAATCTCAAGATAGCTGCATTTGGTTGTTCTCAAAGATTAATGAGGCCAGAACAATTATCTTCCACCATGATCGAGGCCAATTGTGTCTTCATATATGTGCTGCAGAAATATTTGGATTCCTAAAAGGGTTCATATTGAACTTGGGATATTCACAAAAGTAATATCAATTGGACTAAGGCAGTTATTGTGATAACTCAGAGATAATGGAGATATTACCAAAGATTAAAGGAAACATAATTAACTAATAATAAAGTCATCATGAATTAATGAATTTGGAAGTTTAAGTTGTCGGTTGGAGTTTGCAGGCAACATAAAGAAATCAGATTTATTGAAAAAAATATATATATAAATGGTTATGTACTAACAAGGAAAAATTCAATAACATGCTTGTACTAAATTTTGAAGTAGATCTACCATTTTAACAAGAAACGAATCCATTGATATGAAAACTGGAAATTCTTTAGGCACAAAAGCAACATCTTTTGCAGCAACAACAATGTTTAGATTTTCTTCTTCTGGTAGTAGGGGTGGAATGGGGACTAGAGACCATCGCTCTTTATCCATGGTCAATTGTACAAACGATCCTCCTAGACTAGGTTTCTTGTCATGTGGGAAGTACTTCAAGAGACCTTGAACAATATATCAAGCAATCCAACACCAAGATGTAGCAAATGAAGATGACGATGAAAGATGTATTGGATTAGATAATGCCCCTCGTGAGGGTCGAAGGCTTTGGGGTGAGATTTACATGATTACATATAAAAGGGCAGATTTCTAATCTGAGATAGATTTAACAGGATTCTCTATAAGCTCTTCCACACTAAAGACTTCTAAGAATACTACTACTAGCAGTTCCAACTCTGACACTTCATGGAAACATGCATCACCCTTGGATAGCATTATGCAAGGAGAGCTTCCATGTGATTTAGAAAAACCAAATCCCACCTAGAATATTTTGTTGCTACTATGAGTTTTGGAAGGTGTTAATTGTTTAGCACCTCGTTTAAGTGTTGGAGTAGCATTAGATGGTTTTGTAGAGGGGAAGATGTCTACATTTGATGAATTGAGAATTGTAGGCCCCATTGTTTGACAAGAAGAATTTTTAAGCAGCAAACTCACTTCCAAATTATCATGTCAAATCCAAGATGCACTGGCATTATGCACTAGAAGTCTGCCTTCATGGTGTCACCAACTAACCATAGCCTACCCCTTCCTATTTCCATTTGAGACAAGGAGACAATATTTTCATTCAACTACTTTTGGATTGTCTTGTTCCTTGCAGCAGTTACAACAACAACAGACTACTGATAATCCAAATTTGGTTGGTGAAAGAGAATTGTGTGTTGGAAGGTTATAGCACCAAAAGGTTTGTATCTCAAGAAGCTGCATATTGGATTCGGCAACAAAGGTAATGGAAATGTATTCTAGTTAGAAAGTTGTTCTTCAAGTGGAACATTTTGGTGAGGTGGGTATAGTTCTTGGACCAACCTTAGAGTTCTACACACTTTTGAGCCATAAATTACAAAGGAGTGCACTTGGCATGTGGAGGAATTCTCCTATCACTAAAAGCAGAGCCATTGAGAAGCCACTTGAGATAACTGAATACGTCTTCAAGACCCTACCCTTCTATAACATCACATTTCATGCTAAACAATACAAGTTGCAAATGTTTCATTACTACTTGGAAATACTTCTACAACACTAACTTAATTCACAATACCTAATCGATCTCACTTAGTGAATGCAGACAAAAGTTAACAATTGATGGTGAATATGTCTTTAGCTGGAAACTCCATGTTAGATCTTATTCCTCCTATAATCAAGTTCTTAGATCATAAGTCACTATTGCAAATTGAAAACGAACCCACATTGACTATGCCATGGACTGCAATTGTTCAAGGAATAATTGATGGGCAATAGAGACTTCAAGTGTTTACAGATTAAAGATGGAGGAATATCAAATTATTTGACTAAATTATAGAGGAAAGTAACAATAGTTATTATTATCACAGTGACGATAGTATAAGTTATGGAGAACAATCGATGTCAATATCTCACACAATGAAATCATATGAGACACGACACATATATTAATGGATTGGAGAGGTATGAGGAAATGATTTAGGAGTATGTTATAAACAACAAGGAAGAAAGAAGATGGCATCATGAAGGATGTTATTGAAGATCTTAAGATAAGTATTTCTAGTTATTAACTCATGAATACAAATTTTATTTATTATGTTCTTGTTCTTTTCTTTGATTCCTAGGAATGATTCTGTGTAAAGAAGAAAAAGAGCACAAAGAAGGTTGCAATATTTGATGTGGTGCAAAATTTTCAACAATATAAGAGTGAGAATTTTACATTGTGGTGGGGAGTAAGAAAAAATGTTTCATTCCCATTTGAAGTATCTTTAAAAAACAAAAACAAAAAAGTGTTAGAAAAGAGACACCATCAACAATGTGTAGGGATGTTCTTTCAAGAAAAGAAGATTGGTACATTAGATGTGCTATCAAATATTGTGCAGGACTCGATCTTATGGAAGTAGCTCCAAAGAAGTTTTGATCTAGAATTCATTAGTCATCTGATGATTGTGCTAGATGAAGTGAGCTCTTTTGAAATAAATATCTTTGATGATTAGGTACCCTTATACATTAAAAGGGCATTTGACAATTCATTAGAGAAAATCTTGGACAAAGAGAGGGAGAAAATAGATGATATACTTCAATAAAAAAAATTGATGAGCTTGATTGAATTGATTCATAGGAAGTTTAACACCACATCAGAGACAACCTTCTATAGGGAGTCTTACCTTCCATCAAAAGTAACCTTGGATAGAAAATGTCAATAGATTAAGAGGGAGAAGTTTGGGGTGAAATCCATCCTAATACATTATTTTCTATGAGAGATAAGTTTGAGGTGAAAACCTTATTCTCTGATATGATTGGTAGATTTCATGACAACAGCACATGATAGTATCAATGGTAACTTCATGTGAACTTTTAATGTCATGTGTGTATGGCCCTGTGCACATCATGAAGAAGTGACAACTTCTAAATGATTATCACTTGTATTAGGAGAAGTTTTTGTAAAGTGAGGTCCTTACAATAACTTGTAGCATGATTCATTTTTGCAAAATTGTTTCATGTAAAGGCTTTATCTTTTAAATCAACAACTAGGTAGTTGATATCATTAATTTGATTATCTACAAGTTGCTTGTATAGATATATTTTTGGTAATTGGTGTATATCTTGCCTTCATATTCTAATAGGCCATTACCACATTGAGTACTTGGTGGATATCATTCAATTGATGTCCTGATAGGCCATTACTCAAAGTATTTGGTGAATGTCATTTGATTGATATTCTGATAGGCCAATGCTCATGTTACCAAATATGATATCAAATAGTAATTGGTGAATATCATATGTTGATATTCTGATAGGCCAATACTTGCATGATATCATATTCTAGAAATCTTCTGATCAAAGATTTCCTATATGTATTATTTTTGAAATATTACCTATGATGTAATATCTATGTGTTTTATCCTTCTTCATTAAGAGGGAGTGTTAATGTTATAATTCTGTCAGATAAATTATATTATATATATGAGATATATAATATATGACAAATATTATATATGAAATAATTAACTTATATTAAGAGTGAGATATATATATATAACAATTATAATATATTGAGAGTATATTACTTGTGTTATAACTATAACTAATGTAAGTCAATATGTTAAAGAGACATGTCTCTTCAAGAGACATGCCTCTTTATTTCTCATATATATTCATTCATCTAATAACTTGGAAAACACATAAAAATTTCATAAGTGCTATTACAACTTCAAATCTTATTTCACTAAAAAAAAAAATTGTTAGTACTTGTCTTGATAAGTTGTCTTGCTGACTTCGTTACTCTTTCATATCGCTATGGGTTAACTAAATGCAAAAACAACCTTCCATTTCTTGTAAAAGGTAGGGATGTTAGAACTCTTGTTTAGTATTGGAGAAATTAATTTAATGAATTGGAAATCAGTAGTCAATATTAAATACATACTAAATAGTTTGTGATTATATTATTTTAGTTATAAGGTTTTATATAATATTATTTATGGTTTTGTGAGAGTTTTTTTTATAAAAGCAATCCTAATGGTAGTTATTTAAGGTTGGCTAATTGATTAATTTGGCAGAGGAATTCAAATTATCTTTTGTTTAATATATGTAAGGGTTCAACATATGACATGGAATTCATACTTAAATGTTTTTTCACATGGACTATTTGTAAAGAGCTTGTGACTCAAAGATGCCCATGAAAGTATTGTAATGCTCCATTGCTTAATATACATGGATGGAAGATGCTTTTGGAGGTTGCGTTTTTCATTCATGAGGGCTTTTAAAAGTATATCTTGTATCACCTTTGAGCAGTATGTTGTCTATTCTTTTCTGTAAAGATTTTAAATGTTTGTTTGTATAGATTTCTCTTTTAGATTATGTGAAAATTGTCAATTTATTGATGCATATCTTTCAATTTCTTATTTTTAATATAAACTAGCTATATCAACTATGTAGATTATATTTCATTTTAATATTATTTACCTTGTTTTAAATGAAAATATAAATAATATATTAACTATTTTTAAAATAACCATTTACTCTATGATGCATATATTATGATTATAAATGTATATTTGATGGCTTTATCTACATATTTGTTTGGAGATTAACCATGTAAAAAATATTGTATTGCTCTTATAAGTGTTAATATAAGATTAATTAAATGGAAATGCTTGTTTGAATTATTTAAATAAAATTAATATTTAAAGAGTTCTATTAAGAAATTTTATTTTATTTTTTGTTGAAACATTATATTTATATTAATAATAAATGGTTCAAGATGAGTCCCAGAGAAAAGAACTATTGCATCAAGCCTTTTTAAATATATAATACATTATTTAAAGAAAAAAAATAGTAAAATAATATTATATATATGGGTAAAAGCACAAACCTGTGTCACCTTTTGTGATATCTTGTACCGTTTCGGACGGAACACTTTCGACCGTAACGGTTTCAGCCATAACGGATCCGGCCGTTCACACGTGGCGGTTTCACGTGCCTACGTGGTGTGTACCGTTTCGGCCGAAACCGGTTCGGTCGAAAGGGTTATGGCCGAAACCCCAAAATGGAATAAAAGTCGGCGCAAACCTCTAGCGGCTATCATTGTTACCGTTGCGATTCCTAAATGTTTGGAGAGCAGATTAAGGGTTTCGGCCGTAACTGGTTGGTGGTTTTTCCCTCCCTATTTTAAAATAGTTTTTAAACGTATTTTTTGATTAGTAGATGTTAATCGTACTTCAAATAGTTGTTTTTTATGTATTTTGTGAGTGGAATGCTTTAAATTATTTATTTTTTAATATGTTTAAATTATTTTAATTATTTTAGATTATTTAAGAATGGTATTTAAATTGATTTGTTAGCAAAAATGTAGTTAAACATGAGATAAAAACGTAGAAAAACATTAATTCAAAGTGTAGAAAAATATTAGGAAAAACATTAGAGTAAAACATAGAAAAACATTAGTTAAAAGTGTAGAAAAAATTAGGTTAAAATATAAAAAAAATTAGGTTAAAATATAAAATAACATTATGTTAAAATATACAAAAACATTAGGTTAAAATATACAAAAATATACCTTCTAACATAACCTTATATTAACTACAATCATAACCCATACCACATTCTAACCATAACATAGGCCCTCTACTAACCGAATGAACCGCACTTAGATATTGATGATGTTCATTTTAACAACTAGTTATTGTTAGGTAATAATGATTCTTACATTACCAAATGACACATAACGACCTCATGATACATTTCTAAGTATTTTTATCCATATATATGTTAAGGGGACCTAGGGACTCCTACTAGGTCATTAAGTCTATTATAGGTTGTAATAGGTATTCATTTGTTTACTCGCACATAATAGGTATTGTCAGGTAATAATGAGTCTTACATTACCAAACAACACATTACTTGATCACTTATGTCAACTGCAGTTTTCAATACGTTATCCATACATGTGTGTTTTAAGGGGACATAGGAGTCATAATAGGTCATACAATTTTTTATAGGTTAGATAATAAATCTTAATATGTATTATTAGGATATAATAGGTCTTATTAGGTAATGATGATTCTTACATTACCATATGACACATAATGACCTCATGATACATTTTTAGGTATTTTTATCCATATATATGTTAAGGGGACCTAAGGACTCCTACTAGGTCATTACATCTATTATAGGTTGTAATTGGTACATTCATATGTTTACAAGCACATAATAGGTATTGTTAGGTAATAATAAGTCTTACATTACCAAACAACACATTACTTGATCACTTATGTCAACTGCATTTTTCAATAGGTACCTTATCCATACATGTGTGTCTTAAGGGGACATAGGAGTCATAATAGGTCATACTATTTTTTATAGGTTCTAATAAATCTTAATATGTATTATTAGGATATAATAGGTCTTATTAGGTAATGGTGATTCTTACATTACCAAATGACACATAACGACCTCATGATACATTTTTAGGTATTTTTATCCATATATATGTTAAGGGGACCTAGGGACTCCAACTAGGTCATTACATCTGTTATAGGTTGTAATAGGTATTCATATGTTTACTAGCACATAATAGGTATTGTCAGGTAATAATGAGTCTTACATTACCAAACAACACATTACTTGATCACAGTTTACGTCAACTACATTTTTCAATACGTTATCCATACATGTGTGTCTTAAGGGGACATAGGAGTCGTAATAGATCATACTATTTTTTATAGGTTCTAATAAATCTTAATATTTATTATTAGGATATAATAGGTCTTATTAGGTAATGATGATTCTTACATTACCATATGACACATAATGACCTCAAGATACATTTTAAGGTATTTTTATCCATATATATGTTAAGGGGACCTAGGGAATCCTACTAGGTCATTACGTCTGTTATAGGTTGTAATAGGTATTCATATGTTTACTAGCACATAATAGGTATTTTCAGGTAATAATGAGTCTTACATTACCAAACAACACATTACTTGATCACTTATGTCAACTGCATTTTTCAATAGGTACCTTATCCATACATGTGTGTCTTAAGGGGACATAGGAGTCATAATAGGACCTCATGATACATTTCTAGGTATTTTTATCCATATATATGTTAAGGGGACCTTGGGACTCCTACTAGGTCATTACGTCTGTTATAGGTTGTAATAGGTATTCATATGTTTAAACTAGCACATAATAGACTGACCTTACTATCAACCTTAATAAAACTATATCCCATTTACTTTATTAACATTCTTAACTCTAATTCAAACTAGTAAATTAAGTCATGAGTTATAAATTGTAAATTAACATTTGCTAACTAAACTCATTTACTTATCTAGTAACAAATTTTTCTGTCCCTATGTCCTAACTGTCTTCTACACTCTGGGCCATAATCATCAAAGCATTTACATCAAAATTTAGATTTTAGTCAAGAATTATATATTTTTATTGCATGTATGTACATGTGTACACTTAGTTATCATTTAATCAAGAAATTTTATTTTATTTTTATTGCATATACATGTACATGTACGAATATTTATTTTTCACATTTGCATGAGCACGTTACAATGTACATTAGATATGGTCTCTAAGATAATTTGTTTTAAAATACATATGTATGTTACATGATTGTTCATTTAGCACCATACATTTAATGTTGTGTATTTATATGTACATGTGTTTCAAATTAAATTTAACTTTTAATTATTTTAATTTAAATAGACTTGTATGTTTATATTTGTATATATATGCATGAGCAGATCTCTAGATATTTATCACTCAGATTGTAGCTTCACATTCATATTCTCATATTTATTTTCATATATAGACTATGGCATCTAGTTCTGGGGATCATGCTCCTGCATCCTCAGGGGATGCCAGTGTTCGTGGTGGGGGTTAGAGTGCTGATTCTGGTATAGCACGTAGAGCGACCTCCACCCATGATAGATAGCAGTTATTTAGAGATGCAGTGGCGAGATTATCTCATGCTATGCAGGTTTTCGATAGCTCGCTTTCCTCTTCTACCACCCTCCCAAATAGGGAGAAGGTTATAGCGATGCGAGAGGAGTTATTTCGTATGTTTTAGACAGTTGAATCATACAACCCTTTTGATGATATGAGCATTGAGACATTTTATTCTTCTTTATCTCACAGTGTCACTGGCACTATGAAGTACACACAGATTGATACTGAGGTTTCCACCGACATGGTGAAAACCATGTTTCCATCTTATGCACATCGTCGCAAAGTCAGAGGCTACTCTGCGATGAAGTGTACTGATCCACTCGTTGCACCATTGATGTATCCTCGTTGGTTGGCTACTCATCATAGATGGCCACAGAAGGATGAGTTCCCCCTATATTTATGCAAACAATTGTTTGCAGAATTTCATTTACACTATGATGTTGACTATACAGATTATCCATGGCATGTTGGGCAGGGTAAACAAGTTTCTCGCATCTTATTTATGCATACAAAGGAAGGACGTAAACTCTCAAACATTCTTTGACATATTTTGACATTTGAAAATTCTTGTTTGAATGCTTCAAAAAGTTCACTTTGAGTTATATCTATGAAATGTTTTGGATGTTCAATTTTGGCCCCTGTTTCTTGATCTTTAATTTGTATAGTATCACGCCTGTTGGAAGAAACATGAGAATGTGTGGTCCAAAATTCAATAACTTGTCTTTTTACTTCTTCAGAAATCCTATCTTTTCGAGGAACTCTACAAATAGTCACCCAGTTATTCTCAATGTTATCATCTAGCATATTTCTCCTCTTGATGTATCTCTGGACAGTTCTTCTAGATATATGTAGTACATCAAAAATTGCACGTACCTATTTTCTATGTGTCAATTTTCTAGTAGATATAGTAGTCATCAATGCTCTATGTGCATTACTCAAATCACCTCCTAGAGTTGTGTTGTCAATTTTGTTATAAGCATTTTGCAAATTTTCAACTATTGTTTTATTAATATTATGAGCATGGCTTTTCCTGTTATCAACACCCAACAACTCTAAGACAGGTCTCATATCTCTTCTCCTAAATAACTTGACAAATAATTGTGCCTGTCCAAATATACTTTTATCCTTGAAATATTCATCCCACATGTTCTAACAATGCTTTTTGATAGTGTTATCATTTATCATATCTTTAGATGGAATTTGGTTAAAAAGTAGTTCTTCATCCAAATCCATCAAATTTTTTATGCTTTCTAATTTGTCTCTATCAATAGAACTGCCAATTTCTTCCTCTTCATTACTTTCATTTTCTTCATGAATGTCATCATGTTCAGGAATTTCAGTAGGTTGGTTTTGAGCATGTTTTGTATGGCCTTTCATTTTGTCATCTCTTTTTCTATCATATTTCTTTGATCTTTTCCTTTTACTACCCATTGAATAATTAAACCTATAGAAAAAAAAATAAAAAAATTAGATTTTACTAAATATCAGCTAATGGTTCAATATATAATACATAAAAATAAAAATAATTAGAAGAGAAAAAAAAGCACCTTCAAATTATTCGATCCTTTGCAATATTGATTAAATCCGCAAAACAGTTGTTGAAAATTGCTTCAAAATTAATTATTTTTTGCAAATCTTCTTTCAATTTTCGTTGTCTCTGTATATTTAATTATTTAAAAAAGACAAAAGAATATTTTTTTATATCAAAAATTCACACTAACCACTAGCGGTTTCTCAAGCCGACTAGGGGTTTCAGCCATAACTATTCCGACCGTACCTATCTATGTGGCAGCCAAACAAGCAAAAATTAGAACTTCTGTAAACATCTCACTTTGAAGGCCAATTTGACCTACTAAATTGAAGTATTTTTTAAAACTAAAAATATACTTTAATAGTTCTCGAAGTCACGATTATGATTGTATAATATTTTTAAAGTTTTGATTATCAATAATATGTTATAATTTAAAAATATTACAAGTAGGTATCTTAAGATTCAGGAAGATGTCTATTCAAAAATAAGAAAAAAATAGTAAATCATGTTAAATTTTTTTTTTTTTTTTAATGGTGCACTAGAGGAGAGAGTCTTCTTCAAGAATATGTAATTTTGTAAAAAAAATATGTAGATTTGATGGAAAATGTTTGACGGGAGAAAAAAACTGTCTATTTTTGATAACTTTGACTTTGACCAGTTATAACTTCAAAAATATTAGCCGAATTTCAATTTTTATTTTTTGGTGCACCAGTTATACATGTTCACTCTAACATATTCCAAAATCAAACCAAAATATGAAGATTTGCATATATTTGTTTGACAGGAAAAAAACTCTATATTTTTAGTATTTTTAAAAAATTAAAAAATATACTTTAAAAATTCAAAAATAAATAAAATTTTCACTCAATTTTTTTTTAAAAAATTATAGACATAAACTTCATCCAATTTTACACATTTTATTAGTTTACATCCTCTTCAAATTCTAAGCACAAATGCCACTTTTATTTCGTTAAAGTTGAAGACTTTAAATTCTGATATCACTTCTCCTTTATAAAAGGTGACACAGGTTTGTGCTTTTACCCATACTAGTGTAATGTTTTTTACATTTTTAATGATCCTTATCAAAAATTTATTATATGGTATTTGAGCACAATCTGTGTCATTTCTATGAGGTCTTCATTTCATTATGCATAGTAGTTGTAAGAATTTCATTAGTATTTTCCATATCATCTTTTGGCATAAGGTGAGATTTTTCAATAATGAATAAATTAATACACATGCTTGATGACTCAACAATGAGGATAGGAGAAATAATAGAATGAATGTGCTATAAATCATCCCAACTCAACACTTAGCAATCTAAGATAGGAATCTTCAACAAGCAAGGAACATCCGAAGATAGTCCTTTTTGTTCTCTTAGCTATTTCCATGTCAAACATTCAATGTTGGATATTAATCTTTTAAGGATCAAAATCTAAATTTGATCACCTCCTTGTCTATTGATCAAGATCCAAATATGCATTTTCACCATGAGGTTTAGTCAATCAACACTTAAATTATGAGCTATTTTGAAGTCATGACTATAGTTTCATAGTAGTAAGCATAGCAAGTCAAAAAATTAATAAGCTAATTGAAGAAAGCCACGATTCCAGTCCTCCCAAGTTCTTCTAGCTCATAGTACTTATCTCAATTTTTCAAAATAGAAATTATAAAATATGATGATGTGGATAATTCTATTACTAAAAGAAGAATGTTGTGCATTTGTCTTAACAATAATATTCTTATCTTAGTCAATGACACAATGACAAATCTGAAAGAAGATTAAAAAAAATGAAATGAAATAAATCCAATAGAACTTAATATGAAAGTAGTTACCAAAAATTAAAATCCAAAGAGAGCATGGAATAAGAAAAATTGAAGGAACAACAACCAATGAATCAACAAGAGGAGATATAGATTTTGAAAGGGGAAAGTAAAGAAAACCCCTTGTGCATAATGTGAATGAGGCAAAAATGTAAAGAATGAAAGAGAGGGGAAAAGAGAGATGGAGCCATTGGCTCATTACAAGAACTACATAGTGAGTGTGTATTTTTTAGAATGAGAGAGTAGCATCTCTTATATAGAGATAGAAAGAGGAATAAGTGTGTGCATAGCAAGTATCATTGTCCTCTTAAGGAGGAATAAACTATTTTCCTTAATAAAGGAATTGTAAAAATGACTTGTCCTCACACATGGACAAGAAGAAAATATACATAAGGGATCTACCTTGGTTTATCCCACTTAACAAATAGAACCAAGGAAAGATTACTAATTCTAACACCCTTATTTAATCTTTACTTGGGGATATTACAATAATGGGTATCAAACCCAATTTACAAAATACGACATCTTGATATGTGAAGTGTCTTAAATTGTGCAAGAGGTCTCTTGTCACTATAGGTACATGTTTGGATAGCCAATAGAAGTTGATAAGTCAATCAAATGTGTTATGTCTTCAAGTGGATTTGTGGTGCATAGGATATGTACAACAACTAATGATATCTTGTATGTGTCTTGATGGATTACCTAAAAAATAGAATTCAGAAGCAAAGCAACAATCTAGAATGAGGATTTCATCTTATATTCAAGTTTGTAATCCTTTTCAAATTTTATAAGTATAAGAAAAATCTCATAGAGAAAATTGGGATAGAGTGATAAATATAAATGTAACCTTTCACCACAAAGAAATGAAGTTGACCTAATATCAAAAAAATTCATTTTCTCAAAATATCAAAAAAATATTTAAAAAGTAAAATGTTTATCAATGCTCCCATGGAGGTAATATACTAATGGACAAATGATCAAGGACAAGGCCAACTAATGCCACAAGCATCAAAATTGCACCAATCACATGGATATAGACAATAAACTAATGAGTCATCCCACTACAGGTTCATGGGTTTGGAATCCCAAAGTATTTATGGTGATTTTTTCCTACTCTAAACCCCATAGTTTTGCAAATTTCATACTCAACTTTTGATTTAGAGTTAATAAAGTAGATTTCTGATTTTTCAACTTTCACTTTTTGTCTTGAGGCTTCAATATAATTTTTAAGGATGTTTTGAAATGCAATATTTCCTCTTTAGAACTTTTCCCTAGAAGAATTATATCATTTGCGAAATGTTGGTAATTAATATTTGGAGTACTCCTCACAATCTAGACTCCTATCATTTTCCCTTCAATGTGAGTTTTTTCAATGGAATGACCTAAGGTTTATGATAAAATTAGAAAGAGAAAGGGTGAGATATGGTCTCCTTGTCTTATTTTATTATATATATTAAAAATTTTTTTAAGGTTTTTACTAACCATAATAAAAAATATCGAGGTTGAAATATAATTAAAGATAAGATTTATTCACCTTTCAGAGAAACCATATGCTTCTAGAGACTTAGATAGGAATCTCCAATTGACATTAACATATTCTTTTTAAATATCTAATTTAATCAACATACAAGAATACTTGTTTGATTGTATGGAATGAATGATCTCTTGTACAATAATAATCCCTTCGAGGATGAACCTAATTGGTACAAATCTCGTCTATTCCCCCAAAATGTATTTTGGTACAAGATCCTTGAACTTTTTCGCCAAAAGCTTTGATAAAATTTTGTATACTATGTTTCAAAGAGAAATAGGTCTAAAGCCTCCAATTGAATTATAATTAGTATTTTTTGGGATTAATGTTAGAAAAGTGTTATTAATTTATGCTATTAGTGAGCTTGAATTTTTGGTATCTTCCATGACATAATGTAGAACTTTCCTTATGATATTGCAACAATTTTCCAAAAAAAAAAGGATTGAATCCATCTGGACCTAGGGCTTTATCTAGATTCATTTGGAATACTATTGTTTTAAATTTAGCACTAATCAAATTTAAGATACTACTTATGTTATCCAAACTAATTTTTTTAGGATCTCATAAAAGGGTGTGGCTTCCAGAAGCACCTTGGGATTCAATCTAGGTTGATTGTCAAAATACTAAATTTTTAAAGAATTTTTCAATCTCTATCTTGTCCAATTTAGTTCCTTGTATAAGGATCAAATATGAAAACAAAATTATCAAACTTCTATTTTAGAAGTATATTTTTGTTAAGTGCATTTAATCCCTTAATATTCCAAGTAGATACTTTCATTGGAAAGTGGGAGGGTACTTCCCCATCCCTGCATCAAATATGTTAGTAAGTTTTGATTGATTTTTAGTCATTCCATCCTTAGATTTAAGTTTTGAAAGTGTTTTCCTACCCCTCTTCTTTTTTCCCTTCACCAATTTGGGATATTCTATACCACCTATATTGGACTCTATACCTAATTTATCCAAAGGGATATGAGAGTCTAAGATAACTTTGTGATTAGATGATTCTATATCACCTTATTTATTCATGGCATCTCTTATAGTATCATGAAATTCATCTCTTGTCAATGAATCTAACTTATTAACTATTGGCATTATTGTTCTTCTTTATTTTGATTCTTAGTGTGATTTTTTAGGAGATCCATTTTTTTCAATAGGATTGTTAGACGATAGTATAAAATGATTGATATTATGATATGAAATACCACATATTTATGTACAATTTCTACCTAAAACTCTTCAACCCATTCTTCATTTTTATTAGGAACTAATACTAGGTGATCATCAAACATCTTTCTAACATCAGGAGAGATATTGATGCTAGTTTTATTTGAACAATATATATCTTGGAATTCATTCCAAGTGGTGAGTTCTTCACATACTTCTTCATAAACAACCATCTTGTCTCTCATCAAAGCATCTAGAATTGAGAGATTTCCTTCAAGTTTTTAAATAAAGATATTCACTTCTTCCAAATCCCTAATTTTAAGGTTTGACCATCCTTCCTCTATTTGAGGAACCTAATTATCAATTGGATCATTTTGTGATAAGTTCACTTCAAACACCACCTCCTACCTAATGATATTATCCTTCACCATAGGAGATGACTCAGCCTCATTTGAATCAAAATTCAATTAATCTAAATATAAGAGACCAATCATCAAGGGATAGAGTGAGAGATGTATTAAAATTAGGATAAGAGACTAGATCTTGGGAGAGAGGCTCTAATTCAGTCATAGGTTTATCTAGAAATGATTTTGCAGGGCCAAGAGATACCTATTAGGTTTGAAGGGGTGGGAATCTCACCATCTTTAAGATCCATAGGGTTTCAAAAATAACCAAAGCTTCTATTGGTTAAATATTTCAAATTAATCCCTTTATTATTTTTAAGTTTAATTTTGTTTATGTCTTATTAGAATTCCTCTGCTAAGTTAGGATCCATGAAAATAATTTTTGATTGAATATTACCCTTGAAGAAGGTAGGGTATACTTTCTAAACATAATTTTTCAAAATAAATGTTATAGGCTTAAGCACCTTGTTTGCAAGAAGTTTTACCAAAATTTTGATAGAATTAAAATTTAAGGAAAAAAAGATTGGTAAACCCCTAAAACCCCCCAACATGTCACCAATTTTCCCTATGATATAACTACTCATGAGAACTACAAGAAAGTTATGAATTTTGATCCAATAGCAGGTAGAGGTGAAAAGAACTTTAGATAAGTTGAAATTTATTTTCCATTAAAAAAAAGAAATTGAAAATCCTTTAACATATATAATAGGGCTATTCAAAAATTTGTCTTCAAAACTATGATTCAACCATTTAACGAACACAAAGTCAATTTTTCAATTTAGTAGTACATACCTCACCCATGAATGATCTTGATAACAAAATGAGAAAATCAAAATATGGTCTAAGACTTCCACCCCAATAAGCTACTAGGCCAAATTTGTGACACTCATCTAAAATTCTATTTAACATTGTATTGCATATGATCAGGTGATCATATTTATCTTGAACATTAGAGAGAAAGGACTTTTTCCTACTCGCCAAATTGATATTGGGCTTAATGCAAGTTTTTCCTCGTGATATTGAATTAATGCTTATGGTGCATACTAAATATCTCTAGGTATTAAATGGCTCACGCCTATTTATGGAATTGTGATTTTTTTTGGCAGTTTAATACAATGTCTTGTTCTCCTTGTTCTTACACCGATATATGCCATTATTAATTTCTGATTGAATTTTTAGAGGACATGAGTTTACAGTCCTATGTCATCTTGGATAGGACATCGAAGGCATTCAAAGTTCATCACTTAACAAAATTTATTTTTACCTCTACCTACTATTGGATCAAAATTCATAACTTTCCTATAGAGCTCATGAATACTTCTATCATAGGGAAATTTGGCGACATGTTGGGGGGTTTTAGGAGTTTAGCAAAAAATTTGTTGCTCATTATTGATTTTCTTTCAAGTCATTTTTATAGATAAATTTTTTAACATCCAAAGTTTTTTTTAACTAAATTATTTGATCTTTGTAGAGGTGGGCGGTCATTTAATCTTTTCTTCTTCATCCCTTTGCCTTCTTTTTATGTTGTTTTGTCTCTTTTTAAAAAACTATTTTTTTTTTTATAGAAAAGTCTTTGATATAGACTAATAAGATTGATGAAGGGTGCTCTCCTTAATACAACAAATACATACAAAAAAAGAGAATAACATAATTTTTGTAAGGATAGAAAATGGGCTTCCTATTATCCCCACAAATTTAGAATTATATAGATTTTTAGAGATACAAGATGAAATGCCACATGGGAAACTTCTTTAACATATTCGTCAACACAGAGCCACAAACTACCACCCAAATTGACTAAACATCACTACAGACCTTCTCTATATAGGCAATTTTTCACTAACCAAGAAGCTTCTAGACATTAACCCTAGCCCATGATGTCAAAAAAACTCCATTCAAAATTTATTTACTAATTTATTACATAGGATCAACCCTACTTATATTTTTAGGCACCCCAACTTCTCAAGGCCATAACTTTCAAATTGTACATCTTATTTTCAACTATAAATACTTTTTAGAATTGTTGGCTCCTGAAATACAACATCTAACATGCACAAGCACCAATGAGCCCAGGCACAACCTTGTTCTAGAGCTTCTAAGGCTTTCAAGATTGAGCTCAAAGGTTTTGTGGCCAGAAACTTGAATAAATTCTATAACACATATGGTATGACAATGTAGGTCATCTGATACACACAAACACCAATGAGCCCAGACATGACCTTTTTTTGGAGCTTCTAAGGCCTTCAAAATTCAGCTTAAAGGTTTTGTGTCCAAAAACCTCAATAACTTCTATAACACATATGATGTGACAATGAAAGTCAACTAGCAGGATGAAGTGACCAAGGTGAACCTCCACCTATAAAATAAGAACATAATGAGATCACATGACCCACCTTCTTAAATGAGTAAGTTTCCATAAATAGTAACTCTATATTGAAATAGCCCCTATTAAACATGAAAAAGCATAAATTTTTTTGGCTAATGCAAGATTTCCCTTACACCTAGGATGCTCTTGCATCGAACACCTAGGGTAATTCGAGAAGTGACCCTGTCACATCTCTAAATGTTCATAGGAAAATCAAGGTCGATAACCTCCTCCCTTGTCATCCATGATAAATCCTCAAAGAGTTACATTCCTTTCCACTTGATCATAAATTCTTTATATTCATTGTTCCTTGTACTTTTGCCAAATTAGTTGTCCAGTATGTCCTTGATCTCCTTATAGATAAAATAGCTATTGCAATACTGCATTTTGTTTTCATGACTACATCACCATCACCTCCTTCATGACACTCCATTATATGTAAATGTTAAATATTGGTGAAATATTCAATTTAGTAAGAAATTATGCTCTATAGGCATTTCCAGAATCATGTCTTTTTAGTATCTTGCATGGTCCTAGAAACTGCTTCATTTTCAACTAATTATATGTACCCACTTGAAATCTTTCCTTCCTCAAATTAACCATGACTTCATCTCTAATATGAAATTCATTATTTCTCATCTTGCTTACCCTTATATTGTGTATTCATCCTTATAATATGCTTCCTCACCTCCTCATGGATGTTCTTCAAATGTTTGACAAAATCCTCCTCTTTAACACTACTTATCTCTCCCTTATCCAACTTGCACAATTTAGAAGCATTTATGTGACTACTCCCATATACAATCTTGAATGGTCATTTTTCAAAACTTTTTTTTGATAGAATTATTGTATAAAAATTCCTCCTATGGTAAAATAAAATCGCATCCCTTTCTCTCATCACCAACCAAACATCTGAGGAGGTCTCCCAAATTCCTATTCACAACTTCTATCTATCCATCAATTTTTGGATGATGTAATGAACTAAAATTCAATTATTTATTTAATGTCTTCCATAATGTATGCCATAAATACCCAACAAACTTGGCATCTCAATCTAAACCTATATTCTTCGGTAGACCATGTAGTCTCACCTCTTCTATGAATAACACCTTTACTAGATTAATTGCATGAATAGTCTTCTTGAAAGGCATAAAATGTACCATATTTTGAAATCTAAACCAACACAAACATTTAATCATGTGCTCATTGTGTCCTTGGTAAACAAAGAACAAAATCTAGGCTGGCATCCTCCCATGACTTCTCTAGTACAAGTAATGGTTGATATAGCTTCATATTGTGCATCCTTTTTCCCTCTAACATACTCTACAACTCTATAAAAGATTCTTCTCATGTTTTTGTAACTCTGACCAATAGTAATTTTTAGAAATCAAAAAATCAATGGTTTTATCACTACCAAAATATCTAGCCAATCCTCTACTATTTTTCTTCTTGATTAGATTCCCTCCCATAAAACTTCTTGGAATGCACAAATGACTTCATTTGAACAACATACCATCTCAGATTATGAAATTGAATTATTTAATCCTATCAAGTGTAATAAGTTTTGTACAAGTTTTGAAAACTTCACCAAAATTTGAACCCTCCAAATATATATTCTTGAGTTCCTTGAACCTAACCACCTCAATTTTCATCTCTATTAGCAAACATTATCTTCTACTAAGATTATTTGCAACTCCACTAGACTACATGTACTCTTGTATTTTAGAAAAAAAGTGGAACTCTACAAAAATCAACTCATTTCAAATTTCTCTAGTTCAATTTTCCTTGACTATTGAAATATTACAAAGCTTGAAGATCAGTATATAAAATGAACTCCTTATTAAGAATATAGTGTCTCCAATTCTTCAGTACTTGAATTAAAGCATAAAGTTCCTTATCATAAACAAAATATTTTCTTTGGGCATCATTCAAATCCTTAGTAAAATGAGAAACATGTCTACATTTATGGCTCAAATAACTCATATTATAGTATCACTAGCATCACAGTCTACTTGAAACATTTCAATTAAATTCTAGATGTGGTAAAATAGTTCATTTTGTAACTTTATGTTTCAAAAAATTAAAACTTATCTTCTCCTATAGTCCACTTAAATTATTTCATAGCCCCTCTCATTGTTTCAATCAAGGGTGCACAAATATTGCGAAAACCTCTAATAGACTTTCTATAAAAATTAGCCAATCCATGAAAATATCTTACCTTTATAGCACTCCTTTGAGTAGGCCATTCATGGATAACCTTCACTTTCTTAGGGTCCATTTTAAGACCTTCTGAAATTACAAATCTTAGGTGCACCAACTCCTTTACAAAACTAAACTTCTTCAAATTTATTAACAACTTTTCTTCACTCAACTTCTTGAGCACCTTACGAATATGTATTATATGATCCTCCAATGTCTTGCTAAAAATAAAAATGAAATCCTAGTAAAAAATAGAAAAAAATATCCATAAAATCCTTTAGTACTTCATTCATGAGCCACATGAAAGTGCTCGGTACATTGGTTAGCTCAAAAGGATTAACTGGTTACTCATATAATTCTTTGCTTGTCTTGAAGGTAGTCTTCCATTTATCTCCTTCTTTGATGTAAATTTGATCATACCCACTCTTCAAATCTATCTTTTTGAAATACATAGATCCAATCAAACAATCCATAATGTCATCCATCCTTGGCAATAGAAATGTGTACCTTTTTGTGATATTGTTGATGGCTTTATAATTTGCACACATCCTCCATTCACCATTCTTCTTTGGTGCTTTTACTCATGGTACAACACATGGACTCAAAATCTCTCGAATCAAGCCCTACTACAATAAATCATGAACTTGATTATTTAACTATTCACTTTCTCCTAGTGTCATTCTGTGTCCTAGCTAGTTTGGAAAACTGGCTCTTGGAATCAAGTCCATCTAGTGATTGATCTTCCACACTAGTGGTAATCCATCGGGCACATTATCAAATACAATATCTAAAAACTCTTCCAACCTATATACAAATTCAATAGGTACCTCTTCTACATCTTGTTTACCATCTTTTGAATTTATAGAAAATCATATATGCTCACGACTCATACCCTCTAGGAACTTCTTTCCATCAATAAAAATATTGTAGCACCACTACATAACTTTTCATTTGTATCCTTCAATACCTCCAACTTATGTTTCATTCCATCCTTTGTCATAATGTATCTATTTGCATGCCCATCATGCATAACATGCTTATCAAACTACCATGTCCTACCAAACAATACATGACATATATCCATAGATATGACATCTCAAAGAACGTCATCCTAATAGCTTCCAATCTTGAACTTCACTAGGCACTTCTCATTGACCATGAACTTGTGGTGATCTTGTACCCAAACAATATGGTAGGAAAGTGAGTGTTTCTACCTCTTGAGATTTAACTTCATGACCATCTTTTCTAACACTAGATTTTCAATGCTTCTACTATCAATTATCACATCACAACACTTATCCTCACACTTGCACTTGGTGTGAAACAAGCTCGTCCTTTGATCAGTTTTTTTGCCCCACTTTTCATTTTGAATCCATGATGCAAAGTGGAAAATGTCCTGTCATTGGTTAAGTCTAGGTGTGTATGGGTCTAGTTTTAATCTTTCTTAGGTATAAAGTTTCTCCATCAAATTATCCATTCTTTCCTTCCTTCCCATCACATGGTCAAGTGGGTTCCCTCTTTATCGTGAGTTTGTGGGTAGTTTAGGACCTAATTTCATGGAGATTCTGGCAATTTACAAAGTGGTTTTTGATAGTGGAGTTGTTTATTTTTTATCATATTTTTTATGTGAAAGTATGAAGCTTGCGAAAAAATAGAGATCACCTTCTCCTCATCTGGTTTTCTACCTTTCAAAGTGATTTTTTGCAAAGACCAACAAATGAGGCTTGCATGCTAAACCAAAAAGGAAATGAGTTATTCTATGGATAAGTTATATCTTCATTATAGTCTTCCACCTTAGGAAGCACTAAAGATTTATCATAATGTTCAAAATCACCTCTAGTGGAAAATGCTAGAGCAATTTCTCGATTGTTGGCTTTCGACCCAGGAAGTTAGTTTTCTGATAAAGACATTTGCAAAAGAGAAAAACAAGTAAGTGGGTCCCTCTTTGAATTTCGTAGCACTTTTTTGATTTTCCAAAACTAAGAGGCATATTGACTTAAAGGGTAAAGTGAAAATAAAGGCAAGGGTAGAAAAATGGAAATATCTTTCTCCTCGATGGATTTCCAACCCTTAAAGGCAATTTTTTGCATCTAGTGAGAAATCAACAATGCAAGCATGTCGAGCACATAAATGTATCACAAGATACTTTAAAATGGTAATGGAAACAAGTTAATCACATTTGTAAAGGTATTTTGAGAAAAATTTGGCTGAGTGGTTATTTCCTTATAGAGTACTACATTCTTAATTCTCCAGAACTAGGTGAAAAATGGGAAGGTAAGTATGTAATAAAAGAAAGTTACCATTGGGCCAATGGAAATAGTGAAAAGACATGGAAAAATTTGTTAGAAAATCTTGCATTTACTAATCCAATGGATTCATCCTTTAATTCACTCGTGTGGTGCAGATCTTGAAGATTAATGGGTGAATTAGGTTTTCTATATAGAGAGAAGCATAACAGTTTTTCAAATTACCACTTTTTATTGAATTGTTATGCTATTTAATTGTATAAAATTTTCAAATCTCTTATACTTGCAAATTCTACTCTTTACACTACTTCCATTTCAATTTTTCAATTTCTTTCTACCTTAGATAAAATGGCAACTAGATTCTGTAAGTTTGATGGGCTGAATGGAATCAAGTCTACACTATAGAATGTTATAGAAACCTCACTTTGTTTCTTTGACATGCAAGATTTTCAAAGGAGACTGAGGTCAGAGCCAATTTACCCTATAACTGAGAAGCTCTGAAGAAGTGGGCTAGTGGAAGCAGCTGGGTTTCTAGTGGTAGTTCAAGCTCCCGAGTTAATTGTTGAATGTATAAATCACTACAACTCGGATACTAGACAAATTTTTCTGCCCGATCATACAATTTTAATTTCTATTGATAGGAAAACTATGGTAAATTTCCTCTGAGTTCTAGAATGAGAAGAATTCTCTGAGTTGATAGTTGGAGGAGCCATGTTTTTGTTTTCCTTGAAGAAAATGGTGTGAAGAAAAGAAATTATGAGGTCCTCATTCCAAAAGCTATGGGGTTCTAAGAGTAAGGTTCCTAAGACTCTATTCAGCACTGATCTCAAGCTCAAGATCATAGACATTCTAGTTCTCTTACATAGATTCAAAGGTGAGGTAGAAGCACTCAATTTTGTTGAACAATACTTCTTTTTGGTACAAATTATTTGTTCGGATACACATTATGTTGATTGGGCCTATCAGGTAAGTGAACATTTGTCCAGAGCAATCAACACTGCAAATTTTTACAATACCTTTTACATGTCTTCTTTCCTAATTTATATGTTAGCTTCTCTATGATTGTGGCCAGGCCTTCCTAGAATAGAGGACTTCCCTGATGATGTGAAAAGCTATGAATTTTATCCATGCTTGCAATTACAGAATAGCTATGCATAATATGTCAGAGTTAATGACTCATTTACAATGAGAATTTATAGGGAACTCCAAGGATTCCTAGAGAGGAGGTTCAACCTAGAGGAAATGGTGGCCATTAGTTTCTTTGGTAGCTATTTTATTCAGTTCTCATCATTTTCATATTTGTGTCTTGCAGCTTTCGATGGATTTCCTTTGAAGCTTCCCAGATACCTAAGTGACCTGATTGTGTTGATAGAGATCATGAGGAAAGCAATCCAGGTGAGCGTTTTGAACACAAGCTTGAAGAAGAAAGGGTATGAATTCCCTATGGAGGTTGGAGATTATAGTTGCGAGTCTAACTCTAATGCTAAAAATATGCTCAAAGCATTAAGACTTAGTATAAGTTAGAAGAACATGAGGTTGTGAGACCTATGTTCGATCCAAACGGATTTGTGAGAGAGGTGTTGTAGATTGGCAGCATGATCAAACATGTTACCATTGTCGAAGACTATTGGGAAAACTATAGAGATGAGCTCGAGAGTAGAGATCATGCTTTCACTAGGTTCAGAGTGGAGTAGATCAAAACATATGGCACTGGCTTTGATGTAGAAGGCTTGGAGGATGATGGTCAAAATATGTATAGTAATACATATTTGACTAAGTTAAGGGGAATTCCTATCAATTCTAAGTTGTATGTAGATTTGGAAGAGAATCTTGATATCATGATGGCCAAGATCATCAAGAGAATGGGGAAATGGGTTGAGCGGACAACTAGGAAGAGCCAAAGTAAATGTGTAGCCACTCAAGCTTCTCTAGCAGCCGTAATGCCCACTTCATTTTAGAGTGCTACACCAAGAGTAACCATAGCCTCCACCAAGGGTCCATCTCAACCTTTAGGTGGAGGTGATCAACCTTCAAACAAGAATGTTCCCATAGATAAGACCAATCATGATGGATCCCTCCTAGTCATTGGAGCCTAGAATGGTGCTCAAGAAAAGAAGATGGAAGAGCCAAAGTATAGTGCTTCCACTTTAGTCCCATCCCCTCATACTACTCTGGTTCCTTGTCCTCATACCACTCCAATTCCATCAGTAAGTGTTTTACTTCTGAGGCCAAGTGGCTCCCCTATATAAATAGTAGACTTGGGGGATGGAAAGAGTAGCAGTTTTGAGTCTACTAAGTCAGATGAGGTAGTGAAGAAAACTTTAGAAGTGGAGAAGGGCTAGACTTATTCTAGGTTCATCTCTCATGATTTGAAGAATCCTTTCTCTTCAACTATTGTAACAATAACTCTAGTTAAGAAAAAGATGTTTGGTATAGAATTACTTGGAACGACCTCCAAATTGATAGGAATAGACTCCTAGTTGGAAGATACTTTGGAAAGGAAGAGAAAAAGAAAGGATGAAAGTGCTTTTGCAAAAGATATTGTATCTCTTGCGGTTCATTTTGGGTCTGCATTAACAAAAGTTAAGAAGCAAAAGACTTTATCAATACTTGGGAAAGATCTAGAAATAGGGCATTTGACAATGGAAATAAGCAAGCCAAACAAAGAAGGGAGAATCAAGGACATGATAACTTATGATTTCACTCTACATTTAGTTGACCTTGGAGAGGCTAGACATAACACAAAGGTTGGCTTGTTGAGATCAAGTAATGAAGTAATAGAAGGACAATTAGAAAGTCTTAAGTTATCAAAGATCAAGATGAAAGGCTAGATAGAAGACTTGAACAAGTTCATCAACCAACTGATCACCCTACTGGAAACTATCTCTAGTGTGTCAGTACCTCAAAATCCTACTATTTATGAAGTTGCAACCCTCATTTCTCAACTTTAGGAAGATAGACACTTTGGCCAGATTGGAAAATAATGGATTGAGAGACTCAAATCAAAAGGAGTTTCTATCATAGATCAAATTGGTAATGTTATCCTTAGATTAGAAATAGAAAAGAAAAACATCATGTCTAATAGCAATACTCTGGCCAGAGAGAGGGTCAAATGTGATGATTCCATCTCTCTTCTAAAGATGATCATCCAGCTAAAACTAAAAGAAGTAGTTGAAGCAAAAATTTTGAAGACAGGAAATGAACCTCTGTTTGAATGGCTCCAAAGCATGCAGTTCAAGCTAGAAATGATCTAGCTAGTTGAAAAGGGACTCAAGGAAATAGAGGATAAAGTAAAGAAGACTCAAGATAGAGGATTTGAACTCATGAAAGGTTTACACATTTATTCACAAACTAGTGGCCAAGGAAAGGCTCTCATTGGAATAGATGTAATCAAAAATAACTTTTCTACATTTTTGGATAATCTGTACAGAGTGACTTCCAGTAGTCAAAACAGAGTTGCAAAGCTCTAGGCACTCAGTGGATGTATACATGTGGCTTCAGAGGAGTTGTCAAATTAGTTGAATGTAGTGAAAGAGCTAGCTAGGGAACATTCAAAATGGCTCTTGAGATTCACCAACATACACGTGCCCAACCATGAAGAGCTAATTCCAATTATAGTTGTTGCTAAGGCATATAGAGTGAAAATAGAAAAGGGGAAGAAATCTAAATGATTTACATTATGCCCTCTTTTTGTTTTCTTTTGTAATTTTTGTAATATGAAAAACTGGCATCTTGCCATTTGTCATTTTCTAAAGATGAAGTGATTAAGCTTCTATTGTAATGGTCATCTCGAAACTCTATATGTATGAAATTCAAAGACTAATGAAAGGTCAAAAAAAATTTTGTGTGAGATACTTGATGTTGCAGAGACAATTAAAGGTATTTTATGTCAATTATTTCCTATTCCATTTTCTTTCATTTTTAGTTTGTGTTTTCTCTTTCAAATGAATTCAAGCAAGGAAAGAACATAGTTTCGCTCCCCTATTTCAAGACAATGAGCAAATGTAATAAGAATTTTTTTTTTTTGTTCGAAGAGAAATCTCTTTCAGTGTTTTCCTTTACTTAACTATAGTTTAGATTCAGATTAGCTAAGTTGAAATTTTTCAGGAGTTTCGTTAAGTCTCGTGAATGCATAATATGTGTGGGTTCATGAACTAAATCAAATCTTCAAAAATCTTCATTTTCTTGAGTTAGATTCTATTTAGGTCTGATTTTGTCCTACCTCTTCTATTCTCGAGTCAAGAACATACCTCGAATTAGGTTTAGCAATAAAACATAATTCATTGAAAATCTATCATAGGGAGCTATACCTATCAATTTAGAGAAAAGTCTATTTATCCATAAGCGGCTTTTTAGCTAATAGTAGTTTGATATTGTTCCAAACTTGGGTATTCAAGGGTCATAATCAAAGAATAAATTTTTTTACCAAAAGGTTTTGGCTACTCCACTGGGGAAATGAATAGTCACTTGACTAAAAAAGCCTATATCCTGAGAGAAAATGGTACTACCTCATGAAAATATTGTTCTAATGGTCCAACCTAATCTTGGCTTTCAAGAAAAGCAAGAAGACATAATTTTATCCCTCAAAAAATTCATTTGGAGACATAGGAGGAACATTGAACATTGCAGGAATGCTAGCCGATTATTGGAGGAAGAAGAAAGAAGAGCTGAAGCCTTAGAAAGAGCGGTTCAAGGGAGAAACATCTGAAGAGCAGAAAGACAATTGAGACAAGAAGCTTAGAGATAAACCTAACCTAGCATCTTAGAATAAATTAGGTTCCTCATAAGTACCAAGGAATAGGGTAGGGCAAGTCCCTATCTTTGATAAGCTTACAAAGCTTGGTTTTCCCATCTTAGACTTTCCAAAGCAGAAAGGTGAGAATAAAAGAGTAAGTAAGCCACCTTCTCCTATTAGGAATCAAAGTACTAGTGCTTCATATTCTACCTATCAAGTATTGGCCCTACATAGAATTACTGCTCCCCTAGTTGTGAACTTCCCACCATGTACTACCAAGACAATCATGGCTACTCCATGGGTTGTAGCAATAGGGCCATTAGCATTAAATGCTTATCATCCACTCCCAGTTGGTTCCAAGAAGAATTTCCCTAAATTCTCAAGTGATGGGAAAGTTACTATAGATGAACACATTAAAGCTTTCTTTGTAGCCAGTCACATCTTAGGGGTTGGACATGAAGATGTTGCTATAAGGTTGTTCCTAGAAACCTTCATAGATAGTTTAGCAGACTAGTTCTATCATGTAGATGATGGTTCAATAACTGATTGGGATATATTGAGAATGACCTTTGATACAAGGTTCAAAACTATAGAAGCTGAACATGCCCTGTTAACATAGTTGACTTCAATAAAAAAGCAACCCACTATGAGTATGAGAGATTTTTTTGCTAAGTTCAATAAGTTTATTAGTAGAATCCCAACTGCTGATAGACCTATAGCTGGTAATTTGAAGACTTTATTCATTAGTGTGATGCATCTAGATGTCAATTATGATTTGAGAAGAGCACATCCTATAGATTTAGCAAATGCATAAAAGAAGGCAATTGATCTTGAAGAAAATTTGATTTTTGCAAGAAAATGGAAGCAAGAACTTCAAGCTATAGGAAGCTCTAGTAATACTACATCATTCGATGAGATGATTAAAAAGTTGTTGAATCAATTAATAGCAGTAAAATGATAATTACTTGGGTTTAGTAATTCCTATCAACAAAATTATCAAAATTTTCCTGAAAAGAACAATGATGGAAAATATCCATAGCTTGTAGGCTTGTAGCCTAGATTACAGATTGAAGCAGCATTGAAGAAAGGAAACATGTGCATCTTTCACTTGACCATATAATAAAATTTGTTCAAAAATGGCTTGTATGATGTAGTTATTATCTACCAATGAATTGAAGACTGCAACTCCTTGTTTAGAGATTGATTCATATTCAAATGGTGACTCTAGAAATTTATTTTTAGAATACGAATCAGATTCTAAACCAAATGGTGAATGTTATGCAACCATTGATGGAACTTCATATATAGTGCTTACTTGGGGCCAAAGGCTAAAAAACCAAACCTCCATTCATGCTCACAAGAATGATTCCAGTCCTTCAGAAAGAAATGTGTATACTGATCAAGGAATGAAAAATTCACAAATGGGTAAGGACAAAATACCTTTTGATTTCGTTCAATTCTACGAAGAATCAAAGATTGAAATTTCCCCAATAGATTATTAGAGGTCCCACCCTTCTAAGTTAAAGTGACTGGTAGATTGGTGTAAAGGGAACACATTAAACTTGAATCATAGCATGAGCATTGAAAAAGAGGATGAAAACTTGACATCCAGTCTATTTAATCAAGAAGAATCTACTATTTTAGCAACATCTCCTAGGCAAAAACCTGACCCATTTTATATTTCATTGTACATCAATGGGTGTAAACTAAGTAACTAGATAATAAATTCAAGTGCGTCAGATCATGTTATGCCTTATTATATGGCCAAGGCTCTAGGTCTTAACATCACTAAAGTGCATGAGAGATGTTATTCTATGGATGCTAAACAAGTCCCCTCGCTTGGGCAGATTAAAGATGCCCATGTAGCCTTAGTGTCACATCCAAAAAAAATCTCTTATTGACCATTGTAGTAGCTGATATTCTAGCGAGCTGTGGACTACTTTTAAGTAGAAGTTTTTGTTGAGACTTAGGAGGAGAAATAAAGCTAGACTAGTCTTAGGTAGTAATACCTATCGAGAATAAGAAAGTTAAATTAGGACCTAAAGAAAAGGAAAAGTTTATAGTCTTGAAATCAGATTATCCTAAAGCTCAAATCCTATATCAAGAGTTGGAATTCAACAACTACGTGTTATTTACTGAAGAAGCTCTGGATGAATAGTGAGATGAAAATCAAAGTGGAAAATTTTCTAACGAAAATAAAGATACAACAGGTATATCGACACTTGAATTTGATGGAAGCTATGTCTCCTTGGGGTCTAGCACAAATGTAGTGTTAATATCCCTAGAAGGAGAACCTAAACCCATGGCCTTCAAATTAGAATTTGCGAATACAAATAACACTGCAAAAGTTGAAGAATTATAGGAACAAAGTTTGGGACAAGATAGAAGGTCTAGATGCCTTCTCTATTGAAGTAGTACCAAGGGAGATGAAGACTAAGGCCAATACCCTTGTAGTCTCTACCTCTCTATTACTTCTACATCCAAACTTCAAAGATAAAAGGTATCAGATTGAAATTGTGTATCAATCCTCCATTCCAGACAAAGTAGAATCTTGGCAAGTCTTGAACGATGATAAGAGTTTGTAGTTGTTCCTAGAAAATGATAAGTCTAGTTTTGAACATGAAAGCTCTGATGTCAATAGGAAAAAAAATCAAAATGGAGAAGTTCAATTGGAAGGTAATATTATTCCCCGATATTTTGTGGCTTTAGAAAAACTATTTAATAGACATGATGCTTACATAAAGAAAAAGAGAGCATAAAAAGGGCTTACCATGGGTGAATATGAGGGAGTAAACATTGGAGATATTCATAATCATAAAATGATTAATATTGGGTAATGTTGTTCACCTAAAGAAAAAGAAGCTACAAGAAAATTATTCATAGAATATAGAGATGTTTTTCCCTAGAGTTATGAAGATTTGAAAAGCTATAGAGATGGGAAAGTAAAATATCAAATTCCCCTTAAGCTTGATGCAATCCCTTTCTAACAAAAACAAAGGAATTATAATCCTAAGGTCGTGGATGCCATTTTCCAGGAGATAGATAAAATGTTAAAGGTGAGGATCATTTATCCCATTCATCATTCCACCTAGATAGCTAACATAGTACCAGTTAGAAAGAAAAATGGAGAAATAAGGATCTACATTGATTTCTACAATTTAAACCAGGCATCTCTAAAGGATAACTTTTCTCTTCCCAATATGGATTACTTACTACAAATGCTGGTAGGATCTAAAATGATTTCCATGCTTGATGGGTTCTTAGGTTATAATCAAGTTGAAGTAGAAGAGAAGGATCAACATAAGACAACATTCACCACTCCTTGGGGTACATTTGCATATTGAAAAATGCCCTTCAGGTTTATCAATGCTGGTGCTATGTTCCAAAGGTGTATGAGTAAGATGTCCATTGATCTAAAGGATTGAATCATAGTTATATACCTAGATGACCTCACCATATTCTCAAAAAAGAGGAAAGATCATATGGAAGACTTGAGGAAAGTTTTACAAAGATGTTGAGAGCATGGAATTTCTCTCAATCCAAACAAATTAGTTTTTTTTGTGATAGAGGGAAAGCTCTTGGGTTATATAGTGTCCCAGGAAGGCATTAGAATTGATCCTAAATGAGTGAAGCCATTCAAAGATTAAGCTTGCCTTCGAATAAAATGGGAGTTAAATCATTCTTTGGGCAAGTGAACTTCCTTAGAAGCTTTGTACCAAACTTCATAGAAACCACTAAGCATATAGTGGATATGATGAAGTGGAATTCAAATTTTAATGGAATGAGGTGGGAAAATAGGCCTTTTAGGATATAAAAAATGCTATTGCTAATGCCCCAGTTTTGAGCCACCCAAATTACAAATGAAATTTCTTCATTTACTATTATTCTTCTAAACACACATTATTGGCAATAATTATGCAAGAAAATGATGAAGGGGTATAGGTCCCAATAACTTTCATGAGCATACCTTTGAAAAATTGTGAACTAAAATATTCGTAGATTAAAAAACACACTTGTGCAATAGTCAAGGCACTCAAACTTTTTTTATTCTATATCCTAAATTCACATTCTATATCTTTCATCCTAGATGTAGTAGTAAAAAGTGTGTTAACACAACAAGATGTTGGTTGTAATGTTAAAGGAGCATGGGTAGCAAAAACATAGGAGTGTGATATAAGAATCAAGCCTACCAAGATAATAAGGGGAAATGATCTATGCAAGGTGATTGCAAAAAACAAGATCACTGCAGAATCAAAAGAATCAGGGGAGAAGTAGTTGGTTTTAGCTGTAGGTATCTACGATTCATGCTTTGAGAATATTTCTTATCTGCTAACATATGGTGAATGTCTAGAAGGCCTAATTACAAAACAAAGAAGAGATCTTAAATTGAAAGTAGCTAAGTGGAAAATTATTCAAAAGAGCCATTGATGGCACTTTCCTCAGATGTGTAGACAAACAATAGCAAGAAAAGCTATTGAGAAAATTTCATGGTGAAGCTTGTGGAGGACACTTTTCATCTTTAGTCACAGCTTTTCAAATACTTAGGCAATGTTATTACTAGCCTGGGATTTTTAAAGATGCCTATGCTTGGTAGCAAGATGCAAGATGTTTTCTGGGTGTCCTCAACTAGCTGCTCTGTCGTTAAGACCTGTCATCATCGAAGGACCTTTTCAATAGTGGGGTCTTGACATCATTGGTTTGATTAGCCCAGCATCTAGTGTAGGTCACCAAAATGTAATAATTGCAACTAATTATTTCACTAAGTGGGTGGAAGCTAAAGCTACCAAGACAACTACTTTTGAGGTGGTATGCAAATTCATAAAAGAGAACATACTGGTCAAGTTTGGTATTCCCATTAAATTAGTGATGGACAATGCATCTTATTTCTCTTCAATTGAAATTACCAATTTTCGTTTTGAGTGTGGGATCACTGTCGGTCATTCATTTGATTATTTCCTCAATGAAATGGTCAAGCTAAATCTGGCAACAATAATTTTATGAATATTGTTAAGAAATTGGTTTCAAATAATCAAAGTACTTGGCACAAAAAAATTTCGGAAGCACTCTAGGAAGATAGATTAATACCTAAAAGGGCAATCAACATATCTCCTTTTGAGTTAGTCTACGAGACTGAGGCTAATCTCCCCTTACCTCAAAAATTTGCCATGAATAAAATTAGAATAGTGATTGAATATGATATTTATAAAGATGGTCTAGAGAAGAGGATTCTATACTTGAGAAAACTTGAAGAGGCAAGAGAAGAAATTATAGATCACATCACATAGCATTAGATGCAAGTGAGAGATCTATTTGATAAGAAAGCAAGACCCCAAAAATTCATGGTAGGAGACAGTGTGTTACTCTGGCATAAGTGAAATGCTCCCAAAGGTATGCATAAAATTTTTGATACTTTATGGAAGGGTCCTTTCATAATTCATCAGGCATTTAGGAATAATTCTTTCAAACTAGCATATCAAGATGGAGAAGTGTTGCCCTTGACCTAAAAAGGTTAGGATTTGAAACTTTACTAGATTGCAAACTAAGAATAGGTAACCCTTGTATTTTATTTTAGTTAGTTTTAGTTTCTTCCTATGTTTCCTAGGTAGTTTTCCTTCTTTTGCCTCTATTTCCCTAATTTTCCCTTTTTTTTGTTTTGTTGTGTTGCCACCTTTTATTCATTTGTGAAACTAGATATTTTGAGTTTCTCGCTTGGGTATGCTCTACCCAAGTCCCTAGTTAGAGCTAGTCATTGCCCTACTTTTCATCCCAAATCCATGATGCAAAGTGGAAAATATCCTATCATTGGTTAAGTCTAGGTGTGTCTGGGTCTAATTTTAAACCTTCTTAGGTATAAAGTTTCTCCATTAGATTATCCATTCTTCCCTTCCTTTGCATCACATGGCTAGGTGGGTTCCCTCCATGTCGTGAGTTTGTGGGTAGTTTAGGACCTAATCTGATGGAGATTCTAGAAATTTACAATGTGGTTTTTGATTGTGGACTTGTTTATGGTTTATCATATTTCTTATGTGAAAGTATCAAGCTTTTGGAAAAATAGATATTTCCTTCTGCTCGGCGTGTTTTCTACCTTTGAAAGTGACTCTTAGTAGAGACCAACAAATAAGGCTTGCAAGTTGAAGCAAGAAGGAAATAAGTTGTTCTATGGATAAGTCAAATCTTTATTATAGTCTTCCACCTTAGGAAGTTCTCGAGATTCATCATAATGTTTAGAATTATCTCTAGTGAAAAACTCTAGAGCAACTTCTCCATGGTGGGCTTTCGACCTATGAAGTCATTTTTTTTTTAAAGACATTTGCGAAAGAGAAAAACAAGTAAGTGTGTCCCTCTTTGACTTTCACAACCCTTTTTTGATTTTCTAAAACTAAGAGGCATATTGACTTAAAGGGTAAAGAGAAAATATAGGCAAGGGCAAAAAAATGGAAATCACTTTCTCCTCGACAAGTTTCCAACCCTTAAAGGTGATTTTTTGCATCCAGTGAAAAATCAACTTTGCAAGCATGTTAGGCACATAAATTGATCACAAGATACTTAAAAATGGTAATAGAAACAAGTTAATCATATTTGTAAAGGTATTTTGAGCAAAATCTAGCTTGGCGAATATTTCCTTACAGAGTACTCTGTTCTTAATTCTTTAGAACTAGGTGAAAAATGGGAAGGTAAGTATGTAATAAAAGAAAGTTACCATTGGGCCAATAGAAATAATGAAAAGAAATTGAAAAGTCTATTAGAAAGTCTTGCACTTACTAATCCAATGAATTTATCCTTTAATTCACTCGTGTGGCATGGATCTTGAAGATTAATGGGTGAATTAGGTTTTCTATATAGAGTGAAACATAATAGTTTTTCAAATTACTTCTTTTTGTTGAACTATTTTCAAAGCTCTTATACTTGCAAATTCTACTCTCTACACTACTTCCATTTCAAGTTTTCAATTTGTTCCTACCTCGGATAAAATGTTAACTAGATTTGTCGAGTTCAATGGGCTAAATGGAATTAAGTCTACACTGTAGAATGTTACAAACACCTTGCTCCGTTTCTTTGAAATGCAAGATTTTTAAAGGAGATTGAGGTCAAGCCAATTCACCCTATAACTAAGAAGCTTTGAGGAAGTGGGTTAGTGGAAGCAGCTAGGTTTCTAGTCATTGTTCAAGCTCTTGAGTTAATTGTTGAATGTATAAATCACTACAACTCAGATACCAGACAAATTTTTCTACCCGATCATCCAGTTTTGATTTCTATTGATAACAAAACTATGCTAAATTTCATCTGAGTTCTAGAATGGGAAGAGTTCTTTTAGTTGACACTTGGAGGAGCCATGTCTGAGTTTTTCTTGAAGAAAATGGTGTGGAGAAAATAAATTATGATGTCCTAGTTCCAAAAGACATGGGGAACTAAGAATAAGGTTCCAAAAGACTCTATTTGGCATTGATCTCAAGCCCAAGATCATAACATTTTGGTTCTCTTACATAGACTGAAAAGTGAGGTAGAAGCACTCAATTTTGTTGAACAATACTTCTTTTTGGTACAAACTATCTATTCAAATACACATTATGTTGATTGGGCCTATGAGGTAAGTGAACATCTATCTAGAGCATTCAGTGCCCCAAAGTTTTACAATACCTTTTACATGTCTTCTTTCCTGATTTATATGTTAACTTCTCTACAATTGTGGCTAGGCCTTCCCAGAATATGGAACTTCCCTAATGATGTGAAAATCTATGAATTTTATCCATGCATGCAATTATAGAATAGCTATGCAAAATATGTCAGAGTTAATGACTCATTTACAATGAGAATTTGCAGAGAACTCCAACGATGTTCGGAGAGGAGGTTCAGCCCAAAAGCAATGGCAGCCATCAGTTAATTTGATATCTATTTTATTTAGTTCTCATCCTTTTCATATTTGCATCTTGTAGCTTTCAATTATTTTCCTTTGAAGCTATCAAGATACCCAAGTAATATGATTGTGCTGATAGAGATCATGAGGCAAGTGATCTAGGCGAACGTGCTGAGCACAAGCTTGAAGAAGAAAGGGCATGAATTCCCTATGAAGGTTGGGGCTTATAGTTGCAAGTCTTGCTCTGATGCTAAAAATATTCTCAAAGCATTTGAGACCAAGAATAAGTTAGAAGAATATAAGGTCATGAGACCTATGTTTGAGAGCAAAGATTGTTCTTTTGCTAGGTTCACAGTGAAGCAAATCAAAATATATGGCATCAACTTTGATGTAGAAGGCTTGGAGGATGATGATCAAAATATGTATAGCAATACACATTTGAATAAGTTAAGGAGGATTGCTATCAGTTCTGAGCTATATGTAGATGTAGAAGAGAATATTGATATCATGATGGCCAAGACCATCAAGAGAATGAAGAAATGGGTTCAGTGGAAAACCAAGAAGAGCTAGAGTAAAGGTGCAGCCACTCAAGCTTCTCTAGCAACTACAATTCCTACTTCATATCAAAGTGCTACACTAGGAGTGACCATAGCCCCCACCCAGGGGCCAGCTTAACCTTTAGGTAGAGGTGATCAATGTTCAAACAAGAATGGCCCCATAGATAAGACTTGTTAGGATGGCTACCTCCTAGTCACTAGAGCCCATATTGATGCTAAAGAAAAGAAGAAAAAAGAGCCAAAGGATAGTGCTTCCACTCCAATCCCATTCCCTCATACTACTCTAGTTCCTTCTCCTCATACCACTCCATTTTCATCTCCTCATCATAGCATTGTTCCATCAGTAAGAGATTCACTTCTGAGGCCAAGTGGTTCCCCTTTATAGATAGTAGACTTAGGGGATGGAAAGAGTAACATTAGTGAGTCTACTAAGTTAGGTGAGGTAGTGAAGAAAACTTCAAAAGTGGAGCAGGGCCAAACTTCTTCTAGGTTCATCTCTCAAGATTAAAAGAATCCTTTCTCTTCAACTGCTATAACAATAACTCTAGTTAAGAAAAAGATGTTCAGTATAGAATCACTTGGAACATCCTCCAAAGTGATAGGTATAGACTCTTGGTTGGAAGATACTTTGGAAAGGAAGAGAAAAAGAAAGGATGAAAGTGCTTCTGCAAAAGACATTGTATCTCTTGCAGTTCGTACCAAGTCTACATTAAAAAAAGTTAAGAAAAAGGCTTTGACAATACTTGGGAAAGATTTGGAAATAGGGCATTTGACAACGGAAATAGCCAAGCAAAACAAAGGAGGGAGAAATGATAACATGATGGCTGATGATTTCACTCTACATTTAGTTGGCATCGGAGAGGCTAGACATGACACAAAGGTTGGCTTGTGGAAGTAAAGTAATGAAGTAATAGAAGGACAATTAGAAAGTTTTAAGTTATCAAAGATTAGGATGAAATCCAAGATAGAAGAGTTGAACAAGTTAATCAGGAAATAAGTCACCCTACTGGAAACTATCTCTGGTGTGTCAGTAACTTAGAATCCTACTACTGCTAAAGTTCAATCCCTCATTTCTCAACTTTAGGAAGATAGAAACTTCGACCAAATTGGAAAAGGATGGATTGAGAAACTCAAATCAGAAGGATTTTATATCATAGATCAAATCAGTAATGTTATCCTTAAATTGGAAACAGAAAAGGAAAACATGTCTAATAGTAATACTCTAGTCGAAGAGAGGGTCAAATGTGATGATTGCATCTCTCTTCTAAAGATGATCATCCAAATGAAAATGAAAGAAGCAATTGAAGCAAAGATTTTGACGAAGGGAATTGAACCTCTATTCAAATTTCTCCAAAGCATGCAGTTCAAGCTAGAAATGAACTAGCTAGTTGAAATGGAACTCAAGGAAATAGAGGATAAAGAAAAGAAGACTCAAGATAGAGGATTCAAACTCATGAAAGGGTTACACATTGATTCACAACATAGTGGCCAAGGAAAGGCTCTCATTGAAATAGATGTAATGAAAAATAAATTTTTTACATTTTTGAATAATCTATTCGGAGTGACTTCTAGTAGTCAAAATAGAGTTACAGAACTCCAGACACTCAGCAAATGTATACATGTGGCCACGAAGAAGTTGCAAATTTAGTAGAATGCAGTGAAAGAACTAGCTAGGGAACATACAAAATGGCTCTTGAGATCACCAACATACATGTACCCAACCATGAAGAGTTAGTTCAAATTATAATTGCTACTAAGGCATATAGAGCAGAAATAGAAAAGGGGAAGAAGTCTAAATGATTCACATTATGCCCTCTTTTCATTTTATTTTGTAATTTTTGTAATATGACAAACTGGCATCTTGCCATTTGTCATTTTTGGAAGATGAACTGATTAAGCTTCTACTATGCTGGTCATCTCAAAACTCTATATGTATGAAATTTAAAGACTAATGAAAGCTTGGAAAATTTTTGGTGTGAGATACTTGATGCTGTAGAGATAATTAATGGTATTTTGTGCTCCATTTTCTGTCATTTTTAGTTTGTGTTTTCTCTTTGGCCTAAATTGAAGCAAGGAAAGAACATAGTTTCACACCCCTATTTCGAGACAATGAGCAAATGTGATAAGAATTGTTGTTGTTTGTTCGAAGAGAAATCTCTTTTAGTGTTTTCCTTTAACTAAGTGTAGTTTAGATGAAGATTAGCTAAGTTTAATGTTGTCAGGAGTGTTGCTAAGTCTCATGAATGCATAATATGTGTGGGGTTCATGAACTTAATCAAATCTTCAGAAATCTTCATTTGCCTGAGTTAGATTCTATCTAGGTCTGAGTTAGTCTTACCTCTTCTATTCTCAGGTCAAGAACATACCCTGAATTAGCTTTAGGAATAAAACATAATTCATCTATCATAGGGAGTTGTACATATCAATTCAGAGAAAAGTCTATTTATTCATAAGTAGCTTTTCAACTATTTGTAATCAGATATTGTTCCAAACTTGGGTATTCAAGGGTCATACTCAAAGAACAAATATGTTTACCCACAGGTTCATGATCACCACTCAATATAACTTTTTAGTTAATTAGGACTTCTCCTTTTTCAACATCTTTAGAATATGGTGATTTGCCTTCTTCATCAATATGTGTAACTCTTACTTGGTATTTGATTCTCCAATCTAGTCTTTGTTGGAATTGAGGACACTCAAATTCCCTTTGTCCTTCTTCTCCAAATAAAAAATAGGTTCCACCAAAACTTCCTCTTCCAAATCATTTTATGATTCCTCTTACCCTCTGATCTATGTAACTCTAATCATAGAAATGATTGGAATTTTTTCACCTTTGGTTATGACTACTACTGTTGGCCTCATATTTCTTCTTTTGATCATCACTTTGAGCTCCATAAGATCATCGACTAGATCTTCCACTATGATCTCTACCACTATTTTTGTTATCAAACTTCTTGTTCAACTTTTCCTCATCTCTTAGGGAAAACTAGTATGCCTCTTCAATACTGTTCATTCATACCATACTCACTTCTAAATTCTTGGCCTTAACCCATTAAGGTAGCAACATTTTCCTTTTCATCTTCTATGTGGCCTATTTTGATGAGAAGTTGGTAGACCTCTCCTTCCTAAGTTCTTGAATAGATCTCCCCACTTTCTTCAACCCTTGCATTTTCTTTAGAGATCAAGCTCATAATCTATGGGAATGAATTGCCACTTCAATTTATCTATCATCTTATCCCATCTTGTGATCTTATCTTTCGCTCTTCTATTTGGCTCCAATTGAATCTCCTCCCACCAAATCTTTGCATGACTCTTCAATTTGGCATTTACAAACTTGACCCTCTCAATATCATCAATATCTTCATACTCAAAGTATTCATCCAATTGATTGATCCAATCAATATATTCTTTAGGGTTAAGATTTCCCAAGAATGTGGGAACATCAAACTTAGCTCTTTTTCAAATCTTTGAAATGGCCTTAGCAAACCTTTCTTCTTTTGTGTTCAGAACTACATCTTCTACTCCTTGACCAATGTTTCCTTATTGTTCTCTTTCATCCTCACTTTCATCTGTTACGATGAGGTGCATCCCTCTATGCATTTTTTCTTCCAAAGTTTGCATTTTTCTCTAGAGGGCTCAAAAAACCTTAGGTGTAACACCTTTGAATCTTCCACCATGTTCCCTTTGTAAAAACATTTTTGACCTTTTGCCAAAACACTAGTGCAACCTACCTCACAATTTGGGATATATCTACATGCTCAACCCAAACCACAGTCCTAGTGCAAGCCATCTCATAGTTAAAAATTTGTTTACACACTCAAGAAATCTTTTTATAATACCACTTGATGAAGGGTTCTCACCTTAATACCACAAATATACACAAAAATAGAGAAAAATATAATATTCGCAAGAATAAAAAATTAGCTTCTTATTATCTCTACAAATGCAGAAATGCAACTTTTCAAAAATACAATATAAAAAGCCACATGTGCAACCTCTTTACAATATACTTCAATAAAAAGAAACAAACTATCACCTAGAACTAAGTAAACTTCACTATAGGCCTTCCGTATATAGGAAATTTTTCACTGCCTGACAAGAATCTAGACATTAACTCTAGCCCATGAGGCCAACAAAACTTCAATTAAATATTGTTTCCTAATTCTTTTTATAGTGTTAGACCTAATTATGTTTTTAGATATGCCAACTTTTGAAGGCCATAAGTTTCAAACCATACATTTGATTTCCAACTATAATTACATCTTGGAATCATCAAATCCTAATTACAATGCCTAATATGTGAAACTTCTAGTTAGCCAAAGAACAACCTCATTCTAGAGTGTCTTAGGCCTTCAAAACTGAGCTCAAAAGTTTTGTGTCCAAAAACCTCAATAACTTCTACAATACAAATAATATGACAATGTTGCTCCATTGGTAGGCTAGAATGCCTAAGATGAACCTCCACCTATTAAATCATAACATTCCAAAATCATATGACCCACTCAACAAAAATAGTAAGTTTCCATAAATAGTAACTCTATAGTGAAATATTCCTTGTTGAAATTGACAAAACATAATTATTTTTTGGATGATGCAAGATTTCCCTTACACCCAAGATGCTCATGCATTAGATCATGGAACTCAAGAAATTAAAATATAAACAAAGGACCATAGCCATGGGAAAAGTAAGAAAACATATGATATGAAATGAGATATCAATAAAAATGACTTATATTTTTGTGGGTCAACAAGAGCTTTGACCTTGGATTGCTTATGTAGCCATTCTAAATATTTTCTCTAGTTATACTTTCACTGATTGGACTAAATTCTTTACTTCCAAGCTCTATGGAGATACCCATTGCAAGAGTAATTTTTCTAGTATCAAGGGCACCTAGGAGAAGAAAGGAATGAGAAACCATCTTATTCTAATGAATCGTGTTCACCACCAGTCCAAGTTCTTCTCTCACTTTTTCCCACCCAACAAAACCAATAGCTATAGTTAAAGAACTACCATCCTCCCAAATCTGTAAAAGAGAAAAAACTAACTGAAAAAACTAAGTTTTAATTTAATAAAGTATTATTATTAAACTATAATAACGTAGAAGTTCTCAATGAATTATATGCTTTATTTATTTTATTTTATAATCCTAATAAGACCAATAATTGCACATAAATTTTTAAACAATGAGTAATATAAACTAATTATAACTATTATAAACCCATGTTTTTGAGAAACTCTAAACAATATTAATAAAATCCTTGGCTTTTGGACATGGTTCATAGTATATGTGTACCCAAAATCAATTAGACACAAATAAATTGCCTCTAAATCCCTAATCCCAAACAACATTTAAGAATAATCATAAAAATTGACTCTTTTGAAATTAATCAACAAAAAATTCAAGTCCTTTAATGTCCACTATGCAATAAGCCATAAACAATAATTCATAAACTTTTAAGAACCTATGAGATCATAAATAGTTCTACATTACAATGCAAGTAGAGAAAGAAGGTTACAAATTCTAAGACCTAAAACTTTTGCATGTGTATGCATTACAATCCCCGCCTTTTATGAAGTGGCTTTAACTGATTAAAAATTCGTTCCTTTTAACTATAAGTAATTTCAAAACCATAAAACTCTAACAAGACACTATAAATTAACAATCAAATTCAACACTAGAAGCATTTTTCAACATTTTTAAAAAAACTTTCTACATGGTATTTTAAATAAGATAGATTTTTAGCTCCCAATTAAATCTATCTATGATGGAATTATTATTGCACAAGAAGCAATTCATTCATCTGGATTTAACAAAGCCCCTAGCATGATGATCAAATTAGACATCAACAAAGCCTACAATAAAGTCGATTGGAGATTTCTCTGTAGATGTCTTTATGCCTTTGGGATCTCTAAAAAATAGAAAAATCTGCTCTATGAATGTATCTCAACTCCCAAATTTTCAATTTTGGTCAATGGGTCCCCTAACAGTTTCTTCGCCTCATCTTGGGGGTTAAGACAAGGGGACACCATATCCCCTTCACTCTTCATTGTTATGTATGGGGCTTTGGGAAAAGCCTTAAGAAACTTCAACCACAATCATTCCCTTAAAGGAATTCAAATCTCATAGGAAGAAGGGCAACCACCCTCCAGCAATTTGTAGATGATACTGTGTTATATGGGGAAGTGAGTTGTAAAGAAGAAAAGGCCTTAAATAGTCTACTTAGCTCTTATAAGAATGTATCAAGCCAAGGTATTAACCTATCCAAATCTGATATCTTCTTTTTCAACACTTCTGCTCCCTAGGAATACAATATTAGTAAGATCTTGAATATTAAGAAAGGTTTCTTGCCTTGTAAGTATCTAGGTGTTTTCCTAGAATTGGGTCAGAAAAAAGCATCTATTGGGAAGCCCTCCTTAGGAAGATTATATCTAGGATTCAATCATGGAATGGGAAGTGTATATCCATTACTGATAGAATTACTATGCTTAAGTTTGTTTTGTCTAGTATACCAATTTAGTAGTTATCAGCACTTGAGTTACTGGAAAAGTCCAAAGATGACCTTAATAAACATTTTTAAAATGAATAATGGAAGGGATCAGAAGATAAAAATAAAAAATTTCTCCTTGCATGGGATAAATTCTATTGACCTAAGAAAGAATGGTGCTTTGGCTTTAAGAATTAGAATAACCAAGTTATAGCTTTAAGAACTAAGCGGATTTGGAAAATGATTTGGTATCCACACCTCAAATGGGCCAGAATATTATTCAACAAATATCTTCTTCCCAATAATCCCTTAAGTATTCTTAGAACTAAGAACCTCCTTCAGGGGGTATAACCTACGAAACTTGATGATTACCTATAAGCCAATCATACTTAATAACAGGTATGTGTAGGATCATGATCAACCAAACTATGCTCTTAAGTGGTAGTGAAAAACCAACAATGTAGGATTATGTAAACTTGATGAGTAATTTTAAAGTAGTCATGGACTTCATATAAAAAATTTGTAAGAAAGAAATCTGTAGGAAATTAAATGTAGTTTCTAAACTACTAGGCCTTATTTGAAGAAAAATTAAAATTGCTTGGTCAAAATTTTGGATTTTAAGGTAGTATTACAAAAGTTTTAGGAAAAAGATAAGAAGTAGGTGTATGTCCAACCACCTCAATCAAAATCAAATAATAATATTTTTTTTAATAAGATTCTATATATAAGAATTCCACTCATGCCCAGATGTGACACATATTTTTGAGTATAGTCCAAATAACTAATTAATTATGAATTTTCTACTATACCATGTTTAGAATAAACAATTATTGTGTGTGACCACCTTAACTAATTCAAAAAAATCGAAAATTAATTTTTTTTCTTATTTTTTTTTCTGTTATAGTAGTCAAAGCATAGAATGTAATGCATCTTTTTTATTTCAATAATATGATATGGTTTGAAAGTTATAGCTATTTTTTAATCAATATGTCAATCAACACTTTGTAACTAACTCCATTAGAAAATAAATAATAATTACTTACTAAACTCATAATTTAACAAAAATTATATCGATAGAAAATTGAGAATGTTCTCAAAAAACCCTTTTAGTTTCATCAAATTTCGAGACTAAAAGAAGTTGTTAGCTACATGGTTGAATTTAGAAATAGAAAATAATAGGTCAATAACACATTTTGGGGATGTGTTTGGTGTTCACTATGGAGGGTTGGCATCTAAAGCAAAATCAAACTTAATTGGGTACCCGATAATATGGGGTACACATTCCCAAATCAGATACCCATTCCCAAATGAGACACCCAATTCTCCCAAAAATTAATTTAATTGATTTTTTCAAATATTTTTTATTTAAACTAAAAATTATTTTTTTCAGTTTTTTTATATAATAGTACGACCCCATTTTAGGATGCTTAGTATGTTTTTTTAAAGGCTTTAGAACCCTTAACCATACATATAATGGTTCCAAAGGATCAAAAGGTGTCACACATTATGATTTGACACTCTTTGACCCATTCAATCACAATATGTATGCTTATGGATCCTAGGACCCATAATCACATAAATGATGTCATCTAATGGCTCAAAAGGGGTCATAGAATAGCCTATGACCCCTTTTGACCCATTTGATGACATCAAGTGTGCTTTGTTATAGTGGCAGAGAAGAGAAACGCTATAGGAGGCAACATTGTTGAAAATGTAATAGGAAATTTAATGTTATGTTTTAAATGTTTTTAGTTTTTTAAGTTTGTAATAACGTCCTACATGTGGTGGCATACCTAGAGTAGCAGTTCAATGAGCTCTCCAGATATAGCCACCTAGGACCAGGTGTGTGGATTTTAAATTAGAATAGCTTTTTTAATTCGTAGGTGGAGTGTTTAATCATTTTCAGAGTCCAAGAATAGGTAGTAGGCAGTTTTTTGGAATATTCTTGATTTAGGAAATGACTGTCTAATATTGGTAGGAAAAGAATGTTTCAGATTCTGAGCTTTTTTTGGATAGAAGACGTTTTCTTTTCTAAATAGAACGAAAATGTTTCACATCCTTTAATTAGAAAAAGAGAGTCAGTTTTAAATGAAAGCCAGTCGGCTATGTAGTAGAGGAATCAAATTTGGAGAGATATGGAATGTTTTTTTAATTTTGTCTTTGTGCAAGTTTTTGATGGTCTAAGTTTTGAATGGACTTTTCTTATCTTCTCACTGGAAACAAGTTGATAGTTTGCAGAAGATTAAAAAAGTTTTAGTTTTGGGTCAGATTCGGTATGTTTGCAGAAAATTAGTCTCAGTGCATGGGTAATATCTCCCAAATGCACCATTGGATTTTCATGAGCTTTGGATATATTATTATAGGCCTAATTACACCCATCTTCACCAGGGCGATTGAAGAGTTTTGATCTGGTTCAAGAGTTATTCATGTCTGAGTGCAGGCCTATCTAGAGGCAGCAAGAAGAAATTTTTGGGGGGATTTATTATCAAAGTTTTGAATCTAGTGGATGGTTATAGGAGTCTTATGAGTTGAGTCTAAGGTATCTCTAGTTGTGTTTTCATAATAATAATAATGATAATAAAAGTTGGTTCAAATCATAATGGGTGGTTATAATATATTGTGTGTGATACTGAAGGTTGTAGATGCCCCTTGAAGCAACTCAATTGAGTGAGTTTTTTCCTCTTGAGTTTTCCAAGGTGTGGCTCTGCATCATTTTTGGTATTAGAGCTCAGCAAAAGGTTTGGGAAAAAGTAGTTATGTATATGTTTGTGCGATTGTGAAAGATTGAGAGAAATAGTTTGAGAAGAAGTCCAGGAGACTAGATAAGAAGAAAATAACCTAGCTAAGGAATGATGGGACAAGAAGAAACAGCTTTATTGTATCTTTTTAGAAGGTATCGGCAGAGAAAGGATTCTAAACAGAAGGAGATAGAGGAAAAGAAGAAAAGAGAGAAAGAAGAAAGGAGAAAACAAAGAGAAGAGCTAAGCAAGATAGAAGAAGAAATAAATAGTTTGAGAAGGAAACTTGAAGAGAATGAAGCTAAGTTGAGAGAAAATAAAATGCAGAAAGAAGAAGTGCAGCAAGTAACTATTGGTGAGAGCAGTAATGAGACAAGTCCTATGGGATTTGAGTGTGAACAATTTTTGGTTAGAACAGTAACATGTCCTTTGAAAATAGAGAAGAGTACAATGTTGGACGGTACTCCTATGAAAAAGATTTTGGAGGCAACTGATGAAGCCTTAAATATGCATAATGAAGAAAAATGTCAAGAGGAATGACATGAAGATGAAGCTAAGGAATGTGTAACAGCAAGTTCTGAAGAAGAATCTGATTTATGGAAAAAATTTGCAGCCATTGTGAGAGAATGGATAAGGCATGGCGGTAGTATGGAAACTCAGCTTGAAGAAGAAAGGAAAGAGTGCAATACTATTATTGTTCTTGAGCAAAGTTGTAATAAGAAAGAGATATTTGAAAGTGAGATTACTATAGAAGATCAAGATGATGATAAATGTTTAATAAAGGAAGAAGAGATAAATACGATTCTTAAGATTCAAGATGTGAAACTAGTTGATAGTCACGAAGCAGATAAGTTTATGGTTACTATTGATGAAGATAGATATGATGCACATTACATGGTGTATAAGGAAGCTCATATTCAAAAAGAGAACTCAAATAATCTTAATGCTGATGATATGTTTTCTTCTAATAATGTTTATGCAGGGATGCAGATTTCATGTATAGTGAATCATGCTGGAGAATTTTCTGTGACATTTACAGCATTAAAGAATCAAAGCTACAATGTGGAGAAGTTGGATATTATCTTTGTTTTTCTTATAGATATGCTCATCCTAGTTCAAAAAAATTGGAAAGTTCAAAAGAAGAATGAGATTCATTTCTACAACACATCATCTCAAGAGGACTTGAGATTCATTCTACAGGGGAGTATCTTGCAGTGGCAGAGAAGAGAAATGCTATAGGAGGCAACATTGTTGAAAATGTAATAGGAAATTTAATGTTATGTTTTAAATGCTTTTAGTTTTTGAAGTTTGTAATAACGTCCTACATGTGGTGGCATACCTAGAGTAGCAGTTCGATGAGCTCTCTAGATATAGCCACCTAGGACCAGGTGTGTGGATTTTAAATTAGAATAGTTTTTTAATTCGTAGGTGGAGTGTTTAATGATTTTCATAGTCCAAGAATAGGTAGTAGGTAGTTTTTTGGAATATTCTTGATTTAGAAAATGACTGTCTAATATTGGTAGGAAAAGAACGTTTCAAATTTTGATCTTTTTTTGGATAGAAGATGTTTTATTTTCTAAATAGAAAGAAAATGTTTCACATCCTTTAATTAGAAAAAGAGAGTCAGTTTTAAATGAAAGCCAGTCGGCTATGTAGTAGAGGAATCGAATTTGGAGAGATATGGAATATTTTTTTAATTTTTTCTTTGTGCAAGTTTTCGATGGTTTTAGTTTTGAATGGATTTTTCTTATCTTCTCACTAGAAACAAGTTGATAGTTTGCAGAAGATTAAAATAGTTTTATTTTTGGGTCGGATTCGGTATGTTTGCAGAAAATTAGTCTCAATGCATGGGTAATATCTCCCAAATGCATTGTTGGATTTTCATGAGCTTTGGATATGTTATTATAGGCCTAATTATTCCCATCTTCACTAGGGCGATTGAAGAGTTTTGATCTGGTTCAAGAGTTATTCATGTCTGAGTGCAGGCCTATCTAGAGACAACAAGAAGCAATGTTTTGCAGAAAAATTTACTTTGATGCGTGGTCAATATCTCGAGATTGAACTGTTGGATCTCTCTTAAAATTTTATATGTTGTTTGAAACCTAGTTATGCCAAATCGCAATAGTTGGATTGAGTAAATCTTTTCTGGTTCGAAATTTATTCATGTCTTAGTGCAGGTCTATCCGGAGGCAGCAAGAAGAAATTTTTGGTGGGATTTATTTTCAAAGTTTTAAATCTAGTGGATGATTATAGGAGTCTTATGAGTTGAGTCCAAGGTATCTCTAGTTGTGTTTTCATAATAATAATAATGATAAGAATAGTTGGTTCAAATCACAATGGGTGGTTATAATATATTATGTGTGATCTTGAAGGTTGTAGATGCCCCTTGAAGCAACTCAGTTGAGTGAGTTTTTTCCTCCTGAGTTTTTTAAGGTGTGGATCTACATCATGCTTAGGGCTCATAGGGTACTCTATTACCCCTTTTGACTCACTTGAACACATGATATATGTTCCTAGGACCCCTAGGAATGTATTTTCTTGTTTAATGGGTCAAAAGGGGTCATAGGGAACCTTTTGACCACATTCAACCTAGTCAAACACATAATGTATGTCCATAGGGGCCCTAGAACCTCTAGGAACATATGTTGTCATATAATTCATTTAAAGGTGTCATAGGGTACTCTATGACCCCTTTCAACTCATTTGAACATATGAAATATGTTCAGAGGGGTCCTAAGACCCCTAGGAACATATATTCTGATTTAAAGGGGTCATAGGGCACCCTATGACCCCATTAGATCAATTTAGACGCATGATATATTTTGCAGGGGACCCTAGTAGGAAATTTTTGGTGTTCACCATGGAGGGTTGGCATCCCAAGAAAGATAAAACTTAATCGAGTAACCAATAATATTGGGTATTTATTCCCAAATTGGATACCCATTCCAAAATTAGATACGTATTCTCAAATCAAATACCCAATTCTCTCTCAAAAAAAATTATTTTTTAATTTAATTTAATTTTCAAATTAATTAAAATTTTTTAATATTTTTAATTTAAATTTAAATTTAAAATTTTTTAATTGTTTTATATAATATTATGACCCCTTTTTAGGATCCTTAGTATGTTTTTTTAAAGGCTTTGGAACCCTTAACCATACATATAATGGTTCCAAAGGATCAAAAGGAGTCATACAGTATGATTTGACACTCTTTGACCCATTCAATCACAATGTGTATGCTTATGGATCCTAGGACCCATAATCACATAAATGATGTGGTCTAATGGCTCAAAAGGGTCCTAGAATAGACTATGACCTCTTTTGACCCATTTGATGACATTGAGTGTGCTTTGGGCTCATAGGGTACTCTATTACCCCTTTTGACTCACTTGAACAAATGATATATGTTCTTAGGACCCCTAGGAATGTATTTTCTTGTTTAATGGGTCAAAAGGGGTCATAGGAAACTTTTTGACCCCATTCGATCTAGTAAAACACATAATATATGTCTGTAGGGGTCCTAGAACCTCTAGGGACATATGTTTTCATATAGTGCATTGAAAGGTGTCATAGGGTACTCTATGAACCCTTTCAACTCATTCTAACATACGAAATATGTTCAGAGGGGTCCTAAGACCCCTAGGAACATATATTCTCATTTAATGGGTCAAAAGGGGTCCTATGACCCCATTAGACCAATTTAGACACATGATATATTTCACTAGGGGCCCTAGTAGGACCTTTTTTGTATTCACTGTGGAGGGTTGGCATCCAAAGCAAAATCAAACTTAATCGGGTACTCGATAATATTAGGTACTTGTTCCCAAATCGGATACCCATTCCCAAATCAAATACCTATTCTCAAATTGGATACCCAATTCTTTCAAAAAAATATTTTTTATTTTTAAATTAAATTTATTTTTTAAAAATATTTTTTATTTAAATTAAAATTTAATTTTTTTTAAAAAAATTATATAATGTTATGACCCCTTTTTAGGATCCTTAGTATATTTTTTTAAAGGCTTTAGAACCCTTAACCATACATATAATGGTTCAAAAAAGGAGTCATATAGTTCGATTTCACACTCTTTGACTTATTCAATCACAATATGTATGCTTATGGATCCTAGGACCCATAATCACATAAATGATGTCATCTAATGGCTCAAAAGGGGTACTAGAATAGCCTATGACCCCTTTTGACCCATTTGATTGCATTGAGTGTGCTTAGGGCTCATAGGGTACTCTATTACCCCTTTTGACTCACTTGAACACATGATATATGCTCTTAGAACCCCTAGGAATGTATTTTCTTGTTTAATGGGTCAAAATGGGTCATAGGGAACTTTTTGACCCCATTCGACCTAGTCAAACACATAATGTGTGTCCCTAAGGGTCCTAGAACATCTAGGGACATATGTTGTCATATAATGCATTGAAAGGTTTCATAGGGTACTTTATGACCCCTTTCAACTCATTCGAACATATGAAATATGTTTAAAGGGGTCCTAAGATCCCTAGGAACATATATTCTCATTTAATGGGTCAAAAGGGGTCATAGGGTACCCTATGACCCCATTGGACCAATTTAGGCACATGATGTATTTCACTAGGGCCCTAGTATTTGTAGGAATATATGTTGATACATAACAAATATAAAGGGGTCATAGGGTATTACACGACCCCTTTTGACTGATTTGAACACATGATAAATGTTCCTAGGGCAACATATGATACTGTTAAATGGGTCAAAAGGTGTCATAGGGCATCCTATCACCACATTCGATCCATTTAAACATGTGATGTATCTCCCTCTAAAGGGGTCATAGGGAACCCTATGACCACATTTGACTCATTCAAACACATGATGTATCTCCCTATGAGTCATAGGAGCCCTAGGCACATACATTGTCATATAGTGGGTTTAGAGGCATCACAGTGTATCAAATGACCCATTTTGAATGATTCGAACACATGATCTGTGTCCTTAGTAGTCCTAGTACCCATAGGAATATATTTTGTCATATAATGGGTCTAAAGGGATCATAGGGTAGCTTATGACTACTTTGAGTCCATTCAAACACATGGTGTATGTTCTAGGGGCCCTAGTACACCTGTGAACATATTTTGTCATATAATGATTTAAGTGGGGTCATATGGTACTCTTTTACCCCTTTCAACTCATTCAAACAGATGATATATGCTCCATGCCATCCTAGGATCCCAAGGAACCTATGTTATCATTTAACTAGTCAAAGGGGGTCATGTGGTACCATATGACCCCATTTGACCCATTCAAATACATAATGTATGTCCCTTGGGGTCCTTGGAGCCCTAGGAATATATGTATTCATATAATGACTTGAAATAGGTTATAGAGTACTCTATGACACCTTTTGACTCATTCAAACACATCAAATATCTTCCTATGGGTCTTAGGAACATATGTTTTCATTTAATGGGTCAAAAGTGCACCATATGACCCCATTCGACCCATTCAAAGGCATGATGTTTTCATATAATGGGTTGAAAGCAGTCAAAATATACCATTGGACCCCCTTTAGATACGTTCAAACACATGATGTATATCCCTAGGGGTCCTTGTACCTCTAAGAACTTGTGTTGTCATATAATGGGTTGAAAGGGGTTCTAGGGTACTATATGACCCTTTTCCACTCATTTGAAAACATGATATATGTTCTTGGAGGTCTTAGGACCCCTAGGAACATATATTCTCATTTAATGAGTCAAAAGTGGTCATAAGGCACTATATAACTTTATTTAACCCATTCAAACATATGATGTATGTCCCTACAGGTCCTAGGAGCCCTATGAACATGTGTTGTCATATAATTAATCAAAATGAGTTACAAGGTACTCTTTGACCCCTTTTGACTCATTTGAACACATCGTATATGTTCCAAAGGGGTCCTAGGACCCTTAAAAACATATGTGCTCATTTAATAGGTAAGAATGGATCATAGGGAACCCTGTTACCCTATTTGACCCATTTAAAGTCATGATGTATGTCTCTAGGGGTCCTAGGAACCCTGACATCATATGTTGTCTTATAATAGGTCGAGAGGGCTCATAATGTACTCTATGACCCCTTTCGATTCATTAAAACACATCATGTTTGTCCCAAGGGGTCCTAGTACCCTTAAGAACATATGTTGTCATATAATGGGTAAAAAAGGGGCCTAGAGCACTCTACAACCCCTTTTGATGCATTTCAACACATAATATATGTTCCTAAGGGTCCTTATTTAATGGGTCAAAAGCGGTCCTAGAGTACTCTATGACCCCTTTCAACTCATATAAACAATTATAATATTTTCCTAGAGGTCCTTGGACTCTTAGGGTTCTATGTTATCATGAAATGTGTTGAAAGGAGTTATAAGTTAATCTATGACCCCTTTTGACCCATTAGAACAAATAAAATAGGCCCCTAGGGGTATTAGGGCCCCTATGGGCATATGTTGTCATGAAATGTGTCAAAAGGGGTCATAGGTTATCTTATCAACCCTTTCAACCATTTCAAACAAATAAATTAGGTCCTAAGGGGTCCTAGGACTCCTTGGGACAAATTTTGCAATAAAAAACATTAGAAGGGTCATAGCATAACTTACAACCCATTTTGACCTATTCAAAAAAATGAAATAGGTTCCTAATGGTCCTAGGACCCCTAGGGACATACGTTGTCATGAAATGCATTGAAAGAGGTCATAGGTTATCCTGTGACCACTTTTGACCCATATAACAATTGTAATATGTCCTTGGGGGTCTTAAAGTCCTCGGTTATCATTAAATGTGTTGAAAGGGTCGTAGGTTATCATATGACCCCTTTTGACCCATTAAAACAAATAAAATAGGTCCCTAGGGGTCTATATGCTATCATGAAATATTTTGAAAGGAGTCATAAGTTAGCCTATGACCCCTTTCAACCCATATGAATAATTACAATATGTCCCTAATGGTCCTAGAACTCCTCGGGACATATGTTCTAATGAAATGTGTCAAAATGAGTCATAGGTTATCCTATGGCCCTTGTTGACCCATTTCAACAAATGAAATTAGTACTTAGTAGTCCTAGGATCCCTAGGGACATATGTTGTCACTAAATACACTAAAAGGAGTCATAGGCTATCCTATGACCCCTTTCGACCCATATAAAATATTATAATATGTTTCTAGGGATCCTAAGACCCCTAGAGACATATGTTGTCATGAAATGTGTTGAAAGGGGTCATAAGTTATCCTATGACACCTTTTGACCCATTCAAACAAATAAAATAGGTCCCTAGGAGTCCTACGACCCCTAAAGACATATGTTGGCATGAAATTTGTTGAAAGCGATCACAGGTTATTTTATGACCCCTTTCAACCCATTTACAAAAATTTAATAGTTCCCTAGAAAACCTAAGACCCCTTGGGACATATGTTGTAATGAAATGCATCAAAAGGGGTCATAGATTATGCTATGACCACTTTCAACCCATTGAACAAATGAAATAGATCCCTAGGGGTCCTATTAGTCCTAAGTATATATGTTGTCATGAAATACATCAAAAGGGGTCATAGTTTATCCTATGACCCCTTTCAACCCATTTGAACAAATAAAATAGGTCCCTAGGGGTCCTAGGATCCCTAGAGACATATGTTATCATGAAATATGTTGAAACTTTTGACTCAGTCAAATACATAATATGTGTTCCTAGGGGTCCTAGGACTCATAGGAACATATGCTATTATTTAATTGGTCAAAAGGGGTCATCGTTTACCCTATTACCCCTTTCAACCTCTTTAAACACATAATTGATATCCCTAGGGGTCCTAGTACTCCTAGGAACATATGTTGTCATATAATGTGTTAAAATGGGTCATGGGGTACTCTCTAACCCCTTTTGAATCACTTTAACACATGATACATTTTCTTAGGGTCTTAGGACCCATATGAACATATATTATCATTTAATGAGTCAAAGGGGTCATAAGGAACCCTATGATGCCTTTCAACCCATTTAAAAAAATGATGTATGTCCCCAGGGGACATACACAATGTGTTGTAATACGTCAAAAGGGGTCATAGGATACTTTATGACCCCTCTCAAACCATTACATGACAATATATGTTCTTAGGGTCTTAGGACCCCTAGGGACATACATGTTGTGGTTGAATTGGTAGAAAGGGGTCATAGGGCAATCCATGATATATTTAGAATCATTACTTGACAACGTGTGTTCATAGGGATCCTATGACCCCTAGGGACATACATGTTGTGTTGTAATGAGTCAAATTGTGTTAGAGGATATCCTGTGACCCCTTTCGACCCATTACATGAAAAACTATGTTCTTGTGGGTCCTAGGGCTTACAGGGACAAACCTGTTGTTTTAAAATGGGTTCACAGGGGTCACAAGATAATCTATGATTCATTTCAGTCCAATACATAATAACTTATGTTTCTAGGTATATACATGTTTCCAATGGGTAGAAATGGGTCATAAGGTATCCTATGACACCTTTAGACCCATTACATGAAAACATATGTTCCTAGGGAACCTAGGACCCCTAGGAACATACCTCTTATATTCCAATGGGTAGAAAGAGGTCATAGGGTATCTTATGACCCCTATTGACCCATTACACAAGAACATTTGTTCCTAGGAGTCCTAGGACCCTTATCTTCATGTGGGTTGTGCTCCAATGGGTCAAAATCCTAGAGCCCCTTTCGACCCATTAAAAATAATATATGTTCTTAGGAGTCCTAAGACCCCTAGGGTGATACATGTTATTTTCCAGTGGGTCAAAAGGGGTCGTTAGATATCCTATGACCCATTTCAGCCCATTACATGACAAGATATATTCCTAGGTGTCATAGGACTTTTAGGGACGTATGTTGTCATATAATGAATCGAACAAGTCATAGGATACTCTATGACCCATTTCAACCCATTAGAACACAACATGTATTTCTATAGGGGTCCTAAGACCCCTAGGAATATATGCTACCATGTAATAGGTTGAAAGGGGTCATGGGATACTCTATATCCCATTTATATCCATTGAGACACAAGTTGTATGTCCATAGGAATCTTGTGACTCTTAGGAATATATGTTGTAATATAATGAGTTGAAAGGGGTCATAGGATATCCCATCACCCCTTTGGACTCATTGGAGCACATGTATGTCACTAGGGGGAGCCCTATGAACATACATCATCGTATAGTTCATTAACTTAGGTTTATCTATATATATACATACAATTATATAATAAGATATAATAAGTACTAATTATATGTAAAATAATTATGTAGTAAATAATAATTATAATTATTTAATACTATATAATCAATTTTACTAACTATATATAATAATTGGTCCCCACGCAAATTATGTTATAGCTATATTATACTAGGACAATGTTACTTAAAAATTGGTTAGTTCTTTGAGTTTCATAAATAAAATTCAATATTTATCTTTAAAAATTTATCCCCACCCCTTTTAAATTGAAATTTGGCACCATGATTTGGGCATATAGATTGGGTATCCCTTATGAAATCAGGCTCCCATTCTCAAATTGGATACTCATGCTCAAATTAGATACCCATTCTCAACTCGGATACCCATTCTCAAATTGGGCACCCAATAAGGCAAGGTATTACATTTTTGGTTTGGTATCAAAATGGGTGAGAAAAAGGTCAAAGCTCATTTTCAAATGCTTTTAGATTCTTCAAAACTACATATTTTTCACATTGCCACTTTTTCGCACACCATGATCCTGCACATACCCTAAAATTACTTGGAAATTTGGGAAAGGAGATCAAATAAGATTATGGATAGACTCTTGAGGCAACTATCCTATTATCAACAATGTCATTACCAGTCACTCTACCAGAACAATTCTAAAAGATAGACTTGGGAATTTCTTAATCAATTATGTAGAGAAGGATATGAAATCCTAACTTGGATGGAAGTGGAAGTCATTCTCTCCCTTCCATATCCCCGTAGAGGAAGAATCAATTCTGTTGAGTATTCTAAATGAATGATATATTACCTTTATAGGATCACAAGATATCATAATTTATGATGGTACCAAAATGAAGAGCATAATACCAAGGATGGCTATAACTATTTGACCAATCTGAAACATCACCCTAAGGCTCAATTTTCATACTCATTATGTGGGAACCCCCTATATATATCAAAAACTAGGACCTTTTCATGGTTGTCCCATCAAAAGTGAATCTTGATAGTAGACATAATTAAAAGAATTAGCTTTGAGGGACCCCCAAATTGTCCTCTATTTCATGTTGTTGAGGAAGATATGGACCACATCCTTCTCAGTTGCCTCTATTTATCTAAATTTTGGTACTGGTTCTATAATAAATTGAACCTTAAGATGACCCTCCCTAACACAACTCTATCTCTCATGCTCTCTTGGCCAAAATTGTATTTTGACAACATCTTCTATGGTTTGTGGATAATTTCCCTTTCCATAATTCTATGGGAAATATGGAAGGAAAGGAATAGAAGGATCTTTAAGGAGTCTAGTACGTCCCGAGGGTAACTAAATCTGAAAATTGAAGCCCTTATCATAGAAACCCTTAACTATTAACTTTTAAACTCTATCGAGTCATCAAAATCCATGTCAAAGTGGGATGGAAAAATGAGAGAAAAATGGCTAGGCCTCAAACTACCATCTTTCAATGGTAGAGTTGGTGTGGAAACCAAATTAAAAAGATCACTTTATAGATGGATCCCTCCAACTAAAGATTGGGTTAAATTAAGTTTTTATGGAGCATCAAGGGGCAACCCAAGAATCGTTGGGATAGGATGTTGTACAGACAATCATGAAGGAAAAATTCTAGCTCAATATTCCAAACCTATATGTAAATATTCCAACAATGAAGTAGAATTTAATTCCCTCATTGAAGGGTTATGGTTATGCACTAAATTAGATCTTAACCAAGTTGAAATAGAAGGGGACTTGACTATTCTAGTTAATTGATTTAGGAATTAATCATTGCCTAGCTTGAGATTAAACTCCCTCTTTATTAAGGTGAACAGATCAAGCTAAAAACATCCAAAATTTTACTATTAATCATATATATCAAGAGGGCAATGGTTTGGCTAACAAACTTGCTAATGAGGGAGCTAATAGAAAGGAGGAAATTGTCTTCTATCATCACCCTTTCCCACCTTAATCTTTCACCCTTTTCCTCTATTAATCTCTCTCTTTTTTAATTAAAGTTCTTTTTAAGTAGGAGGATGACTCTTTTTTTCTCCTAAGCTTCCCCTTTTCTCCACCCTCTCTAATTACATTGTTTTCTTTTCTTTTCAATGACATGCATTTAATATTCCTTGTCACATCTTTCTTTTGGTGGCATATTTAACTATAATTGTGTCATACATTATGGACCATCTTTATTAAGTCATGGAATTGGTAGTACTTTTTGGTCAATTTCCTTGGTGATCAAATCAAGAGCTTTTAAGGTATTTATGCGGACAAGGTGGTGAAAATTCTTAAACTTATTTATTTCAATGGATTCCTTTCACATCATTAGTTTTCTCCATGGACACTCCAATCAAGCTTTCTTGCCCACCTTGGCTCATGGATTTTGACATGCCTATCAAAATAGAGAGAATTATGTAGACTGTTAAAGTTAAGAACAAGGTCATCTAGCAAGCCATCCTATGATGTTTGGGGACCCAATACATAAATAGTCATAATAGATTTTATTCCAACTCAAATATTATTTCTATGTTTAATATAGTTTCCCATTACTTCTACATTGACCATGACCTCATTGCCAATCTATGTAGGGAGTTGTCTGAGGATGATTTGCTTGGTAACTTGAACATTTTTCTCCAAAATATCAAGGATGACCTCACTATTCCATTAGTAAAACAACATGATATGTTGTAGGTTACAGGGGAACCTATTATCACTTATCAAAACATCTTCACGGAGAAACTAGCTAGTTTCTCAGTTGAAAGTGACACCTAAAAAAGGAACTTGTGTTTCCTCATTCACTTCTACTCTATCTTAGATCCCTTAGAAGATAACTAGCTGGACTATTATTTTTGTAATGAGGATATTCTACAAGATATATCCCTTAGGACCATTGTTCCTAATCTTTGGAAGGCATTTAGGGTGGACGGGTGCCCATCTTTTTGTTTTTGGATAATCTCAACCTTTTGAGCTTATTGGAGCTCAATACTAATACTCTCAATTTACTTTTTCTTCTAAAAAAACCATATAATTTATAGTCCTAATTAAATCTCAATATTATTGTTTATACTTTAGCTTTGAGGTGAACATTTCTCACTATGACTAGTTTATGCAAGTAACCGATGTCTTTGACTAATTAGTAAAATCATGAACAATGCTCTCTAATAGGAACTTTTTCTTGTGATTTACTTCATTTTCTATAATCAGGTGTCAAGGTGACAATGCATGTTTATTTAGTGGAATATTTAAATTAGTTGAATATAGGTTGAATCTTGGATTTGTATTTAATTTTATTAGCATTATTGACTCATTTTTGACCTATTAAACAAGGTTTATTTTCTAGTGAAAGATTGTGGATTTCATAATGTAAATTCGAGTGTCTATCATAGACTTGGTAATTTAGATTTTAATTGTCTACAAGAAGTTAAAATTTTTGGTTTCATGCTTTCTTTGGCATGCTGCATAACTTGGCAGGATGACATGATGTTTTCTTCCCAGCACAAAGTTGGTTGAGGTGGTGTAGTTACTCTCCTATCACCTTTCCTTCATTCTGCTATTATTTCGCATGGTTTTGACCCCACGCATAGAATTATTTGGCTTTTTCTTTCCATTAACAATCATTCTTTTGGAGTCATTAATGTTTATGCTTCCAATGATGCTATGGAAAGATCTCAGACGTGGACCTGGCTAGCTGACAACTTTCCTCCAACTACTTGGGTCATATTTGAGGACTTTAATAAGGTTGAAGTGGCCTCTGACAAAGAAAAAATTCTACCTTTTCGCTGGATAGTTGGTGAAAAACAAGCCTAGTATTACATGCACAATAAATTGGGCCCTTTTTATCCCAATACCAATCGTTGCCAGGATAGTGGGGTTTGGCACACTTGGTCCAACTTTCGATCTAGCTCTGACCACATATTAAAATACCTTGATCGTGCTATGATCACTGCACAATCTTTTTTCTCTTTCTCTAAGGATCGAAATCTACCTATCATTCCCCTACCAAATGTGACATTATCTGATCACTATCTAATTTATTTTTTCATTTCTTGGCAAACAGTTGTCCTAAAGGTGGCCAAGTCTTAGTTCTTCCATAACATCTTTGTGCTAATGCATTCTTCCACCATTTTGCACATCCTACATGTTTGGAATTTGGAGCCACATCCATATTCCTAAAGGGGATGGATTCAATGGTGGAATGATGCCATTACAAAAAAACTACTTGATTCCTGTGCATTTATGGGTGACAATTAGCTATGTTCCAAAAATAGTCATATGAAGCCAACATGCTTGCCCTCAAAAAAGCCTTTAAGGCCCTCACCCTCAAACCTTTTGATGTGGACTTACAAATTTAGCTTGCCAAGCTTTGCCATGACAAACAAATTTTTGATAATTATGCTACTTGAGGAGCCCAAATCAAAGCTTGTCTCCATTGGTTGGAGGTTGGCGACAAAGTCCCAAAGGAGTTTTTTTATGCTCTTTGTACCCGTCATACCAATGTTGGGATTCAAAAGATTAAACAAGGAAATGTTGTTCTGTCTAGTCTCCCTACCATCTTTCAAGCATATGTTCATCACTATGAGAATGTGTTTGCTTCATAGGGAAATTTGGTTGCTTAGGAGGAAGCTCTTAGAAAGTGTATTTCTATTACTCCAAACCACCTAGCAGTTGAGCAACGTTCTTTCTATGAGGAACTTCTTTCCCTCTGAGACCTTAAAGAGGCAGTCTACTCAATAGCAAATGAAAAGTCCCCTAGGTGTGATGAGTTTCCTTGTGAAATCTACAAACACGTCTAGGAGCATATAGGTCCTAATCTGCACAAAGTTTATCTTGAAGCCTATCATTCTAAAAGCTTAGAAGCCATTATAGACAAAGGAAATATCAAATTCATACCTAAAGCTATTGATCCAGAGGACATATACAATTGGAGACCCATTACCCTTCTTAATGTGTCTTATAAGATTATTGCCAAGGCACTCTCTCTTAAAATCAAGCACATGTTACCCTTAATTGTGTGGCCAGAGAAAATTGGATTCATCAAGTCTAGATATATTCTTGACAACATTATTATTGTCTAAAATGGAATGGAATGGGCTCACAAGTCCAATAAAAAGGCTATCTTTTTAAAGATAAAGTTTGCTAAATCTTATGATCGCATTTAATGGCCCTTCATCTTGGCTATGCTCTAGGCTCTAAGTTTTGGCCCTAATTTGCTTCAGTCTAGGGAGATGTTGTTTGGAGATGCTAATGCTTGCATTACCATCAACAATTTGCAATCTAAGGCTTTTGGAATTTTTTGTTCCATCATGCAAGATTGGTCGTTAGCTCCTATGCTTTATGGGCTTGCTACAAAAGGTTTTGGCTATTTACTTGAGCATTATGTGTCCTCAAAACTGGTTCATGACATTTCCTTGCCTAAATCATCCTCCCAATTAGTAATGGACACTTTGATAATGATTCCTTTCTTACTCTTTTAGAGGATGAAGAAAACATCAATAATGCTTTAAGTTGCTTGGAGACCTTTTGTCAAGCCTCTGGTTCTGCCATTCAATGACATAAAATGCTTTGCTTCTATCAGTCATTTTTGCTAGCTCCACCTTGGCTCAACCAGTTTGAGTGGAAATGGGTTGCTCACAAGGAAATCTTTTGCTTCCTTGGCATTGCTTTTGCATTCCAAGCATCACCTATGGAGTTTTAGAATGTTGTGCTAGACAATATTAGCAAAAAGCTCGACTACTAGATCACTAAACCGCTCTCCCTGATTAGAAAATTCTAGATTTTCTCTAGGATTCTGGTGGCCACTCATGTGTATTACAACTCCTACTAGGCTCCATCCAAAGCTTCTTACATGAAGTTGGAAAGATTGCTCAGGGATTTTCTCTAGGCCTCTTGTTTTGATCACCATGGCTTCCATAGAGTGGCCTAGGATTTTTGTTGTCTCCCAAAAGAGTATGGTGGTCTTACCCTTCTTTCCACTTAGAAACAAGGCCTTACTCTATGTGCAAAATAGATTATTAGGGCTATTTAAAGAGATGAAGCTTGGAAGATTCTGGTTCGACATTGCATTTCCTTCAGCTTTCTTGTCAATAGGGATGCTTGAAAGGGGATTGGTTTCCAAAACCTTCTCATCATGCATGAGCCTATGGTCATTTAGGGTTCATTTATCATCAAGAGCATCTGGAAAGCTTGGGAGGCTATTAAGCCCTAGCTTTGATAGGCTAGAGATGAACTCCACAATGGCCTCTCCTTGAATCAGTAGAACATTTGGTAGTCTCCCATGTTTCCTATTTAGGGTACTCCCCTCACCAAAACTCAAGGGGTCAATGCTTTGTGTTTTTTTTAACATGGCATCAGAACTCCTAAGGACCTCTATTCAAGGGTCACCATGAGTTTTAGGACCTAGGAAGATATACAAGTATAGTACCACCTCATCCATTCAGATAGACAGACTTTTGACCTTCTGCTTTCTTCCATCCATGTTCACTTAGTTCATAAAGTGGGGATTCAGTCTATTCACCCTTGGTGGCTTGATTGGAAGTGGTATCTTGCCATTAATTTTTCTAATTACAAGCCAAGTTTGGGCTATAGATGGCTTTCTCCTCATCTTCTAATGGTGGATATGCTAAACCACAAATGACATTTGCAATCTTCTCTTTCTTAATGGAGAAAATGCTTTGATACCATATGGAATGCTATAACTAAACCCAAGATTGCACATTTTTCTTGATGTCTAGCCTTCCAAGGTCTTCCCCTGGGGCCTTGACTCAAACACATTGGGGTTCCTAATCCTAGACGCCCCTTCTATGGACAACCAGAGTCTTTCTTACATATTTTTTGGTTTTTTAAGCATGCTTAGAATTATTGGCACTGGATTCATGATTTTCTTAAGCCATTCAGACCTAAATCTTTTTCTTAGCACATGATTTTACTGGGTGACTCTCCCAAATTTCCTCAAAAGTTTTCATAGATTTGGCATACCTTCAGGTTGGAGATTCTATTTTCTCTATAGAATGATAGGAAAGTTGTTCTTTTCAAACACAATTTTTTGGATGTTAACATTGCTATGTACACTAAGGCATGCATTTGTAATAATGCAATTATGTAGATTTAGGTGCAAGCTAACAAACTTACACTCGAGGTAGCTCACCTACAAGAGCTGCTAACTCACTAGGGCAATGTTCCATGCACTTTTGCCAGAGTTCCTCCAGATGCCTCAATATAGACCTCAATACCTCATGGTCATTGTTCTTCGGGCCACTCTTTCAGCCACCACTTGAACACCTCACAATCCTAGGCTTCCCACCACCACTCTCCTAGTGGTGGTAATGGTAGATGGAGGCATTGCTTAGCTTCCCCACCACATGGTGGTTCTAGTTGGTCCCCGACTCTTCGTCTTGGTTCTCATCATGCACATTCTGAGAAGTGGCCTCGCCTAGACCTGGCGATCTATCCTCCACGACTAGAGGTTAAAGATGTGGAGGTTGCCATTGTTACTACTGTTGCTGATGATGGCTAGAATGTTCCCAGCCTACCCCCCACTCCTAAAGATGAATGGGGTTTTCAAGACAAAGATGATCCACCACCCTCGGCTAGCACTACTTTGGCAACCTAAGGTTGCCTTATATCATTTTTATGATGAATAGTTTATGATTTTGGCTGTGGTCATGTTTATAGTCCAGCTTTGACCATGTGAACTCATTTGTGGGGTGATCTTGTATCCCCCAACCCTTTTTGTGAATTGTAGTCTAAGTATATTTTATTAATAGAAAAGGACACTATTCATCAAAAATAAAAATAAAAAATTCATATGACCATCATTATGTTGGTTTCTCTTCAATTTAAAAATCTAATTTAAAAATATGACCATCTTTGTTACCTTTTTAAAAATACATATTAGATTAAAATTCAAGAATCTAGATTTAAAATAAAATTTTGATAAAATTAAAATTTAATCTTTTTTTTTTTAAAATAAACATTATGTAATTAAAAATTAGATATATTTTAAAATGTATGAATATTTTTTCATGAATTATATATTCCTAATGTTTTATCTAAATTTATGAATTTTCATCACATAGCTACTTTTTTAATCTAGTATACATCCATTTAAAATAATCTTTCAAATACTTAAATATAATAATTTCAAGGTTTAAATAATAAGAATAATTGCTTTTTAAAAATATATAATGGTCAAGCATATATTAACACTGATTTTAATGTTAATTTAAACTAAGAACTAATGTGACATAGATATTAAAAAAAACAAAAACAGTTATAATGCTAAAAATCCTAGTGGAAAAGGTTAAAGGTTGATCGTACGATTACAAAAAGACTCATTGGGATTTGTGTAATGTTTAATCCACATAGAATTATAGAAAATGGGAATGGGTATGCATTGCATGGGCACCCAACCATGTCTAAAGAACTGGTTGGGTAGCCATTGCCCAATAGTGGATAGACATTTCCAACCTTGTGGGATCAATTGAACATAGTCATTTATATCTTGGCTCCTTCCTTCCCAATAGTCATGAGACATTTCAACCCCAAATTTGACTCTAAATTGCTAACAATAGTATGAATTGGCGATCAATGAAATTTCAACATCAATCAACACAACAATATCAAATGTTATCATCACAACATAAACAATGAGAGAAAATAAATGTGAACCTTGATAAGGATTTACAAATAACTACTTTCCATTTTCCTAGCTCAATACTAGAGGATTGGTGATTTTAGCTATGACAAAGGTTTCGGTGATTTTAGCTATGAGATATGTTGTTCAGAAGGTGTATGTGAGCAATCCTACAAGAAAAATATATTGGCCACTGCTTGAGCCAATATAGATTCTCATATGTTCTAAGTATGAGTCCATCTCAACTAACATTTGAATTTTTTACTCATATGTAAATTAATTTTTGATAATATATAGGAAAAATCTATTCCAAGGCTAAATACTATAACTACAAGTACTATATTTACAATTAAATCCTACCAAACTATTCATCTGTTCCATAATGACTTCTAATTCTTAATCAACTATTATTTACAACCAATTCCACAATGACTCTTATGACTAGATAACTCCCATTGTCACCCAACTACTATTTATCTACACTATTATTATTTTATTAATTATAAAATCTGATATGATTATTTTGAATATATATCATATAATATTTTCTTAATTGATTTTATATTATCATGTTTGATGGTGTACTCTTAATTATGTTGGGATTGTATTATTATACATAAGACAATAATTTTGTGTATTGTACTCTTTATTTTTATAGTATATCATTTTGGAAAAGTGGTCAACATTCACATCAAGATTTTTGACAAGGAATAATCATCTCCTTTGGATTCTATGAGTCTACTAGTCGTATCGAGCATTAAAACGTTAGTCTTTTGGAGCAATGACAAACATACTTGTAGCAAGTGGTATTAGAGTGTCATCTTAGATTCAAATCCCCTTAGATAATACTAAGGGGGAAATGGTTGGAATAAATTATTAGAAAACCCCTTAAAATTCATGACAAGGTACTAACCACCTCCTATGGATTATGGGAGTCTAGAGGTTGTATCAAGCATTGAAATGCTGATCTTTTGATTCAATGGTAACCAAACTTGTAACATATGATCCCTATTCTACCTTGAAGAGGATTAGGCTTCACCAATTATAGTTATATTAAATATTTGATTATATTAATGTATATCACTTATCTTATTATCATACTTCATATATTTAATGATATTTTGTACTATTGATGTTTTCTATCATTTATCTTAATTTACTTATCATACTCACTTTGTTGGCCTTCACGTCATTGATTCTATTCTAAGTTTTTATAGCTTTTTTTTCGAGATGATTACATTACAATTGACTTGCTCTTTTTTATCCTATCTATCTAGCTTATATGTGCTCATGTTCATAGATCTCACAATAGGACCATTTATTGTGCTTTCATGAATATTTTTATCTACAATGAGTTGCATCACCATTATTATACCCATCATAGAACATTGATCATATATTTGACTTTCATCCTTTATTACCCTTCTTATAGTATGTAGCATTCTTAGTAGGATTGTTATTCTTTCACTGCTTAATAATTTATACACTTACATCCTTATTATTCATAATTTCATCACACAATTATGATTAACATGATTTATGACTATTTATAGTCAATTTACAAGAATATGCTTACAAACTATCATTGATTTCTTTGATAAGATCTTCCTTTAATCCATTGCACCATGTGAGGCTAGTCAATTAGGGTTGGGGGCAAAAATGACCACTAATATTCTCATGTTTACATTTCATTTATCTTTTTCTTTGTATAGAAATAATACAAATAATATTAGAATTTATTTTTTTAATGAAAGACATCACATGCTACTAAAACATAATAAATTACTATCACAAGAGTATATGAAATCCAGATTGTTTGCATGTTAAAAAGCTTAACATTATTCAATAACTTCAAGCATAACAACTAATGAACAAGAAACAAAAAAACTCAAAAAAAAAAAAACCTACCATTCTTGATCATAATTTGATTTTTAACATTTTTTAAAGACTAGAAAACATTTGGAGCTTCTTCAAATTCTATTGCACTTATCTTAAAGATACTCAAAGCAAGCATCTTGTTTGGTAAAATTCATAAAATAATGTATGAAAATAGATTTAAAATATAAAAGACTAATCTTCATGTTTTTATGAATTATTGTATTGTTATTGCATTTATTTTATGTAAGTTTGAGTATGAACATGATATACTTGCATAATTGTTACTTAAACATTCATATGGAACTTTAAGTGAGGGGCAACATACAATGGTGATGCATTTTTAATTTATTTTTGTCTCCAATTTGAGTTATTACTATAATTTTAGCTATAAATAATACATTTTATGTATAGTTGGACCAACACATCAAGCTTCATACCACTTAGTTGTATTCTATTTCGTATTCTTGTCCAAGTTAAATATTATTTAAGTTTATTTGATTATATCCATAAAGTTAGTCCTTATCCAAAATTCAATCTTATTAAGCACATAGTATGCCCTCATTTATGTTTAAATTTGCATGTTTCTCCCCATTATCATGGTTTTGATCAATTATATGCAAAAAGCATAGATCAATTTTTCCGTGCTAGTGCTATTATACATAATGCACAATCACTTATTATTTGATGTTATATTTATATATAAATGTTAATTATATGTAATAAAAATTGACTTCTTGAAATCTCCGCCACTAGTAAAAGATGTGTTATTACATAATATCTAGAATTAACATTTAAAATCATATCAAGGAAATAATTTAGCATATGTGAATATTTTAGGACTCATGTATGATTATAAAAATATTTTTAAATAATTAAAAATAATCCTTGAATGAGTGAATTAAAAAAATTCTCATTTTATAATTTAATTCCAAAAAACATTGGTCACACATTTGTATGATTTGTAGCTATTTTACAACATTATGCCTCATCTTGACACCTTCATCCTATATCTTACACCCTAATTTCTTATGTCATGAATCCTTACAATTTGTATATTTTTTGAAGCAAAGTATATGCTCAATCAAATATCTAATCATATCCTTGATTATACATATTCATGTGAAACACTACTCATGAAATGCATGTAAATGAATTTAAATAAAAAATTAGATAGTTAAATCCTAATATAATAATTTCACTTGTTGTGAAAAATAAATCCTAGTTAATGAGATATCATTTTTATCAAAAGATAACTAATTTAAACTAAACTAAGTGATCACATTATGTAAGGATAAGATGGAGTCTACCATTTGAAAGATATTGAGTTCAAATAAAAGTCTATCAATTAAAAAAAAAAACTAACAAGTACTCTCCCTCATCATTTAAGCTCAAACAATAATGTTTGACTAATGTAAAAAGAACATGATGTTGGAAGTGGAAACACTCTACTAGACTAGATATTACTTTTTCAAGTTAAAACAAGCAATGACAATGTAGCAGGAAAATTTAGTATATCAGAAAATACCTAGAATTTTTATTAATATTAACATTTGGACCAATGGAAAAACCATAAAAATATAAGCTAGAAAAGTTAATAAAGAAAAGTATCAGAGAATCTAAATGGAATGAGACAAGAAGCCATTACACATTATTTGTGCCAAGTGGGGAACCTTCAAAAGAAATTGGTTTAAATCGATATCTACAGGGAGAAAACCACCCTAATCTATATCTTTCTATTGATTTAAATGATCACCAGCTCTTTTAAACTTATCTGCATCACCTACTATAGGAACATACCACTCTTCATTATTACAAGTTAAATATGTTGTTCAAATTACATATCATCCCATAATATAAGTGTATGATTTAAATCCATGAAATCACATATGATCACAAGAGAAAAGTACAAACACATGTCACCATTTTAAAAAGGAAAATACTAAACATAACAAAAAGTGTTAAACTTCAATGAAGGGTATGTGCAGGATCATTGTGTGCCAAAACGTGGCGATCTAAACAAATATGTAGTCCTAAAATGGCTCAAAGCATATTCTAACTTTTTTCACAACCATCATGATACCAAACCATAAAATTAATATCTTTATAAGGCTTAGTATATCTCTAGATACCAAACCTACATGGTCAACATTAAAAGTGTACTGAAAATGTGTTTTTGGCTTGTTCTTGTGTATTTGTTTACTTCAAACATGTATCTTATGATATTTTTATCATTCAATTTTGATGAAACAAGAAGAGTTTCTTAAGAATGCTCTTAGCTTTCCATAAATGTAATGTTTGTCAAATTATGAGTTTAGTAAGTAATTATTACGCATTTTCTAATGGAGTTACATATAAACTGCTAATTGACACACTAATAGAAAAACAACTATAAATTTCAAATGGTACAACATTTTTTTAAATCCAAAAGACACATCACATTCTATGATTTTTCTACTATAAGGAAAAAATATAAAATTTGTAGAGTTTTGAATTACTTAAGATGGTTAGACACTATAATTTTTTTAATCCATAAATAATCTAGTAGCAAATTCATAAATAATTAGTTATTTAGAATGAAAATACCCCAAAAAATGTGTCACATTCAAGCATGAGTCTACTTATTATATCTAGAATCTTATTTAAAAAATTATCATTTGAGTTTGATTAGGGTGGTTAGACATACATCTACTTCTTATTTTTGTCCTAAAATCTTTGTACTATTGCATTAAAATTTAAAATTTTGACTGATAAATTTTTATTTATTTTTAGATAAGGTGTAGTATTTTAGAAACTAAATTAAATTTCCTAGAGATTCTTTTCACTCAACTCTTTGATATAAATTTCATAACAAGTTAAAAATTGCACATTAATTTGACATAACCTTGATTTTCTAATTTTGCATTGCTACTTAAGGGCATAGTTTGGTTGACCATGATCATCCATATACCTCAATCTAAAAGTGGTATTTCCATTTTGAATTTTAAGATGGCTTAAATTGATGAAATAATTTTTATATTATTACATCATTCTGTGGGTACCATCCCTACTAGGGTTTTCCCTCTAATCAAGGGTTACCCTAGTTAATATATTTGGCATTATTGCGTATGAATATCTTCTTGTGGTTGTTGATTATATTGTTCATGTGGTTAAGGATTAATAAGACTGATAAGTGTTTTAATAGTTGGATAACTCATGCACCCCCCCTCCCTCACTCTCAATTATCTTGGTGGACTTTACTTTCTAAATACACTACCCCATGGTATAGGTAAAGTAGCACTATCATGTAGGAATTTGGAATGCCAATGGTTATTAAATAGGCCACCATTATCCCCCATTTTGACTCTTTTAGAAGGCTACCCCCACCCACCTAACTTAGGTTACCAATAGATGACGTGTAAAAGTTTACCTTAACCCAATTAGGGTTGAGGGGACCCAACAACTATTTACATGTTATCATTAGTTGAGCTCTTTCCATTTTTAGATTAATTTTTGTAGCCACTTTAATGATTTTACATAGTTTTGATACATTTTCTAGCATAGTTTTTACATTTTGTGTTAGTTTCTAGTTGCACTTGACCATAGGAAGTTCTTTATTCATTTATCTTGTACTTTTATGTTATTTTGTGTCCTATCTTGATGCATTTACAATTATATAAATAAGTTTTCGGTGTGATGATCTGTATATTCTATATTCACCTGATTGTTGAAGGCTCCTCTTTTTTTCTATTTATTTTGTACATTGCACAATTTTGGTTGATTGTGAGAGAACTTTGTAAGAGATCCTTTTCATCATTGATTAGATATAAAATAAACTCCTTCTTATTGATTTTTATTATAGTATTATGGATTTTATGTTTGTATTTTGTGTTCACCTAAATTAAAGTTTTATTCCTTCATTGTTCATGCAAAAATTGATATATATGATTATAGGTCTATATTTATGTCTTTCATATTTCTACTAAAATTTGTAAAGCTTTAGTATTCCTTTCAAGACATATCAATTTTGCGTCATGACTTAGTATCAATTTTGTGACAAGCTATTGTTTGGGTATTATGAATTATTTGTATTATGGGAATTTTTTGTGGATTTTGAATGTTGTAATTCACTAATTCAATGGATCAACCCACTTTGGGTTGGTTTTCATTTCATCAAGGACATTTTTCATATCCATTGTATTAGGTCATATTAGCTTTAGGTGAATTACTATCTAGGAACCAACCTTATTCAAGGATTGGTTTCCATTATAGGTATACACAAATTCATGAAGACAATTCCATTATAGGTATACACAAATTCATGAAGATAGCTGGATTCATTCATCAAGTTATAGACACAATCTTGATTGTACAAAATAAGGTTTTAAATAGTTTTATTTTCCCTCAGAAGTGTATTGAAGGAATCTATCTAGAATAAAACTAATTTAGAGAGTATATATATGTGTTCTGGTGTCTTAGTAATAATTTATTCATACTCCTCAAGATTTATTTGAATGTTTTTTTAGTATTTTGGATAGAGGTAGAAATATATTCTACAAAGATTGGAAACCCAAAACTTGATATCAAAAGAATAATAAAAGATAAAAGTCCCTACGAACATTTGTGCAAGAAACATAAAGAAATATTAAACATAACTAGCACCCTAAACCAAAAAACAAAAAAACTATCTTAGACAAAATATAATAAAAAGAACAATACCTAAGAAATATCTCTAAGAGCTTTGACTACCTCAATCTTGGTGACCTCCTACACTCCCTCTCTAGTCTTAAAGCTAGCCAAAATATTATTTTTGTTGAGCTTTCCTTGAGTAGTTTTCCCTAGGCCTTTGATGTCCTAATCCTTCTCGTCTCTAGTGATATCAAATTTTAGCTTGATGTCTTCCTACTCCTGGTTTAACAACTTTTGGACCAGTGAATAAATCTTTCTATCACTATTTTTTATAGCCCTTTTTACCTCTCGTAGAGCTAACTAGTAACATTTTCCACCTTTTTATTCTGCGTTTCCTTTTGGATGTCTGTTTGTAACTAATTGATCACCATCTTAAAGAAAATAATTTCATTATGATCCCATGAATCATAGGCATCAACAACTTCAAATTTAACTTAGATTTTCTCCATACTAGCCAAAGAGTGAGTCAAATTCTCCTCTTTACTCCTCTTGTTATTACCCATCCAGGTGTCTTCAAAATCAAAAGTAGAATAACCCACAATACTTTCAATCACTTTGTCCAAGTTTCCTTTCTTGGGCTAACATCACCTAATTCTTGAGTCATCTAAGCCAAATTCTCTGACTTCATCTCCTTCTTATTCTTTTAAATTTTTTTTCAACGTGGAAGCATCCTCTTCCCATTTCTTCGTACCCTCAGTTCCTTACTGAAAATCCGCTAAGAGCCTCTCATTATTCAACTCCTCAAACTATGAATTATCCTCCTCCTCTCTATTTCTAGTATCATCATCACTTTTAGTCATGATATTTTTCTTGCTTGAAACATGGGCTTTTTCCTTAATCAAAGGGGATCTATATTTCTCTTCTTTCCTAATCTTTAGGTTAGGCGTTGAGTTATGGGCCTTATAGTAGCCTTCAAAAAATACGATAATGCCTTCATGAAACATAGGGAATTAAGCCTTCTTCTTATGAAGAACTAAACTACAATGCAAAGACATTAGAATGTAGTAGGGGAAATTTATCTTATCACCATACTAGAAATGATTTAGAAACACAAATTTAAAGTAATGAACCCTTTTCTTCCTACCTATAATACCTAACCCTATTTTAGTTTCATCTTTCTTGTAGATTTCTAGGAGTAAGCCTAAGTCTAGGAGGAGTGAAAGTAATGCTTACCCCTAGTTGACTTTTCTAATTGCATTGTCAAATTCTTTTAGGCCACTTTTCTAATTCTACTTTATGATTAGTGATACTTGGTTACCGGGTTTGATTAGATGTATTTCATACTTAGTTTATATATGTGATGAGTTACTAAGTTATTTCATGGGTTTAGGATTATTTCTATATATATATATATATATATATATATGCATGTTCATACATCGATTTTAGTGATTGCATGATGTTTGTTAGATGAATGATTTATTTGTAGTTTTATGGTTACTTACCTCATACTTGCATATGTGTGGTGTACATGTATGTTTTACTTTATGTTTAACATTCTTGATGTTGTTGAGGGAGGGAGTCATAGTCACCTACTAGTTGGGATCTACATGATGTACCACTCCCTGCCATTGCCCATTTAGTTTGGAATATACAAGTATGTACATGTGTGGATTTTATATAGATTGTAGGTATTGAGTATTGACTTCCCTAGATTGCCAGGATGAGTGTACCCTACCAAAATATCTCAATGGTATAAGTAGGGAGATAATTCTTGATTCCAAACCCTAACCTAAGGCAATTATCCTAAAAAGTAGGACCGATACTTGATATGTTGACCTGTCTAAATTTGTCAAGTGACATGAATTCATGATTTTGACCCTAGAGTTTGACTTTATGCTTTCTCTTTCAGTTGAGCTTTTCGATTTAGTTTTGTGCGTCTGGAGAGATTTTTAGTTGTAATTGAATCAAACTAAAAAAAATATTTAATGATTTAATTTAATAGAAATTTTATAAAGAAAATTTAGTATATAATTATATTTAATTAATTGAGAAATTAATTAAATAAAGGCATTAAATTTAAAGATTTTATTAAAGTTCAAATTTTTGCATATTTATATTTATTTAATTCAATCATGGTTATTTAGGACTTTTATTTTAAGAATAAACTCTAAATAATATTATTAGTTAAATTAATAAGTATAGTATTAAAGTGTCTCATGATTTAATAAGAGAGGAATCATTAATTTAATAAACTTTAGTTTAATTAAATAGAAAATAGTTTGTTCATGAAAATGAAAATATAGTAAAATAATAAAGGAAAAGGGGGTTTTGCATGATTGGACAATCAAAGCCCTGATTTGGGAGAAAAACTCTTTATCAGGAAAGTAGAGTTCATTTCTCCATACACAGGTTTTGGAGGAGCCAATTTCCAAAAAAACCATTTTCAAAAGAGAGGGAAAATTCTTGTGTGTTCTATTCGTTCATTGTTTTAGCATCAGATCTAGGTAAGATCTTGTGGTTTTATATAGTAGTTGCTTGTTCTATGTTTTCTTTGTCTTCTCCATGTTTGTAAATTTGTTTTTAGAATTCAATTGGGTTGAAACCTTCGCATGTGATTTTATTGTTCTTCATTTGAGAAACCTTTGTATATGAATTGAGAATCTGAAACCCTTGTTTGTAAATTGATTGTTTCTATGTTTCAAAAATGGGTGTAAACAATTGAGGTTTGGAAAACTCTTGGTTGGTAAATTAGGTAATTCGTGATGGATTTGTTAAAATTAAGATGTGGGTTTTGAAAATAAAACCAATTTTGTTATACAAATGTTGATTATTTGATCTAGGGTTCTATACCAGGTTTATATTGGAAAATTTATCAAAAATATATATAAACTAATATAATCACATAGTAATTTGTGATTACTCGATAATTACATTATTAAATATATTAAAAATGATTTCGGGAGCATTTTATAATTTTGATGGGACATGAATATTTGTTTTTTAAATATAATTATGATTGGGTGGGTAAGGGCCACCAACCCCCCACCTGCCTTTCTCCCTCCTGTCTTCCAATGCTAGCGGTAATGTACTGCTACACCGGTTTGTTTTAGTAGGCTAGCATGCCCTAAAAGCATTGTAATTATATATATTTTTTAATAGCTTTTTTGTATAGTTATTTTAAAGTATTTTTAAAATTGTTATATTAATCAATTTAATTAACAATGTTTCAATTATTATTAATTAATTAAAGTATTATTAGATTTAACGTTTAATAATATTAATTAATTGATTTTGTTACTATGAATTTAGATTATTTGCTAGTTTTAAGTGACAAGTTTGGGAATGGTTTTCTATTTTTAACCAATAAGATTATATTTGAATTATTTATTTTAAATCTAATGATGATTTAGTTATATTATTATTATTTTGTGAAATGGGAAATTTGGTAAACTCAGGTTTTGGTTGAGGGTTTAATGTCATATTTAATTGACTTTTAATAATATTTTTGAATCTATTATTCTTATGAACTCATAAAACATTAGCAAATCAACACTAAGGAAATTTTATGATTTAAAAACCTTAGTAATTATAATACTTTGAGAAAACAAAAATGTGAAGCTTAATTGAAATTGAAAAGTTTATAAATAGTAATACTTGGAAAAGAAAAATGAAACCTTGGTTGTTATTGAATCTTTGTGTTTTGAAAATAAAAAATGAGAACTTATAAATCTATGGAAAAATTTGAACTTTTGTGTTCTCAAAACCTAACAAATTATGAATGTTACTTTTGTATGTATTCTTTATGACATGTGGTTTACTAGTGTTATTTGATTTCCACAATCCATTAAGAATATCAGAGTATTTTTGGAATTTTGATTGTGTTAAAAAAATTTACCATCAATGTTTTTGATCACACACAGTGGTTTACTGTTATGGGTTTCAGAGTTGTCTTAAGTTTGACCAAATCAAGATGTTTACTAGAGGCTTGGGGGTTTTGTTTTGAGATGTTTTTATGGTTATGATCTTTTATGCCTAACCATGGAGATGTGTCGTGTGTGTTCTATGATGGGTTTGATTAGATATTTTGTTATTGCTTTCCAGTTTCTCTTGTGTGGAACTAAGGGAATGATATGAAATTTTTGGTATAACCTTTGAGTCTTTGATCATTTGTCTTTGGATTGCTTTCTAGTTTCTTATTTAGGACTCAAGTGATTATTGTGATTTATTTTGGTGATTTCATGTGATGTCATGGGCTTGTATATGAGTACTTGATTTTGGATTAGTCCTATTAGGATGATTGTATTGGTTAAATCTATGATTTTTTGACCAGTGACATTTTAGTGCTTTCTAGTTGCTTGTTTAAGAACTAATGTGTATTTAATGATTTTATGAGATTTTCTACTTTAACTGTGCTTAGTGTAGGTTATTTGTATGTCATGTTGGAAAGTGACTTGTAATGGAGGCTAAAGCTCTAACTAGCTGCCTGGGTAACCAATTGTAGGTTGTTTTAATAAGTGATAACATTTCATTAAATTGGTTTAAAATGAATTAAGATTTTGGTACCACACAAAGTCACTAGGGGGTGAAGTCTTGAGAGACTGGTAGGGTAACCTTAGAGTTGACATGTTAGTATGCCTTATTTGTATGAAAGGATACTGATGTTGCATAGAGACACTAAGGGGCCAAAGTCTAGTGAGGCTACTAGGGTTACCTTAGATTTATCTCATGCAATAACACTTGCCCACTTGCATAGTAGATTTCCTATGTGTCTTTGTTACCTCTAGGATTAGATGATACTTGTGTCTTTGTACCCTTTGAGATAATTTTCTTTTAGGTGATTCCTTGAATTGAGATGTTGGTTATGACTGGCATTTTGACATCCATATGGGACTTGAGTTTATCTCCTCAGCATGGTGGGAGTGTGCCATTTAGGTTTCACAAGGCTAGGTGGTAGTGCATTTTTCTTCTACAATTGAGTTATTACCATTGGATATCATTGCTAGATGTATCTGTGTAGCTCATCCTTTCTTTCTGATCTTGTATTTCTATTGGATGATTATTCTCTATTGTATTGTACTTGATTATCAAAAATCTTATGAGATGTTGTATATTATTGATGATGTATATTCTTTGAGCTTATCATACCCTATGACTTGAACAATAGATAGTTAAGCATTTTTTATTATTGCCAAGTGGTGTCTTATATAATTATATATTGTTGAAATGGATTTAAACTTGTGATTATTCCATGATGTGGATTTTTGTTATGTACTAGATTTAATTTTAATCAAGCTTAAATGTGATTCAACATCATGGGACCCTTAGGAGATGTAATCTATTTATGATAGTTGTATATATGTGAGTTATTGCTTCTATTATTTTACCTCTTGTAATTATTTCTTTTGTTGTAGTATTGATTATTGTTATCTTTCACAAAAAAAAGTTTGAAAAAATTAGTGAAACTTTAGTTTAATTTCTTTTGGATTCCTTGGTAGGGCATTACATCTGGTATTAGATCCTAGTTTCTACATTGGGAGCTCTAGGTATATTGAAACACCACTAATTGATAACTAGTTGAACTAAAATGAAACTTAAACTATTATATGTATCTATTACAAACTTGAAGACTTGAACTAGTTAAACTAAAATGAAACTTAAACAGTATTATGTAACTTTTGCAACTTGAACACTTAAAAAATTTAGGCTTGAATTCTTGAAAAATAGAAAAAGGAAATAATTGTGAGACAAATTAAAAACATGTTATTTTATGATTATGCTTTAAGGTGGTATGTGTTGTTGACTTTGTGAGATTTTTTTTTGTTCTTGCTTGGGCAGTTTCATTGAAGTCTTATCCTCCTATCGGGGGAAACAGTCTAATGGGATCTGCACAGTGATTGCTAGAGTTTTATCTTTCTTGTAGGCTTCTAGGAGTAAGCCTAAGTCTAGGGGGAGTGGATGCAATGCCTGCCCCTAGTTGACTTTTTTTTATTATATTGTTAGATTCTTTCAGGAAATTTTTTTGATTGTGTTTTAGGACTAGTGATACTTGGTTACCAGGTTTGATTAGATGTATTTCATACTCAGATTATATTGATGATGAGTTTCTAAGTTATTTCACGTATTCAGGATTATTTATATGATGATATATGTATGTTCATACATCAATTTTAGTTATTACATGATATTAGTTAGATAAATAATTTATATGTAGTTTTATGGTTGCTTACTCCATACTTGCATGTGTATCATATGTGTGTGTATGTTTTACTTTATGTTTGACATTCCTAATGTGGTTGAGCAAGGGGGTCACAGTCACCTGCTAGTCAAGCTCTACATGATGTATCACTCCCCACCATTGCCTATTTAGTTTCGAATATATGAGTATGTATTGTATGTAAATTTTATGTAGATTATAGGTACCGGGTATTGACTTCCCTAAATTGCTTGGATGAGTGTACCCTATCATAGTATCTCAATGGTATAAGTAGGAAGATAATTTGTGAGTCCAAACCCTTACCTAAGCTGATTATCCTACAAAGTAGGACAAGTTCTTGAGTTCTTCACCCAATTGAATTCATCAAGTGACATGAATTCATGATTTTGACCCTAGAGTTTAACTTTTTACTTTGACTTTCAATTGAGCTTTTGGATTTAGTTTTGTGGATTTGGTGTATTTTTTTAGTTGTAATTGAATCAAATTAAAATATATTTTAATGATTTAATTTAATTGATTTTTAATAAAGAAAATTTAGTATTTAATTATGTTTATCTAATTGAGAAATTAATTAAATAAAATAATTAAATTAAAAGATCTTATTGAAGTTTTAATTTTGGCATATTTATATTTATATTTATTTTATTTAATAATTATTATTTATGAGTTTTGTTTTAATAATAAACTCTAAATAATATTGTTAATTAAATTTTAAAAACTTTATTTATTGCTTTACAAAAATGATGAAAGCATTGAAAAAAGCAGGGCACTTAGTAAACTTCATCAAAATAAAGAAAAAATAAACAAGTGCCCCTACAAATAACTCCAAACATAAGTTTCCTCCAAAAAAAACTTATCCAATCAACCTCATATAGTAGGGGGAAGCTCTTTTCCAATTAAAATTCATTCTGATATACTCTTAGCTATCCAAGAAGAACAACAAAGTTGTAAATCATCTGAAAGGGTTAATGGTTTTGAAACCCTAATCAGGCTTCATGGAAATCAGAGCAACAATTATCAATAATCAAAAGAGCAACAAGGAAGATAGCTGGAAGCTAGTTAAAAATAGAAAGTACAAAAAGGATGGCTATGGAAAGTCAATCTAAAAGCTCAACACCAATAAAGATGTCTTGAATCCATGACTGAAGGACCAAGAAGGTTTTAAAAAGAAAACCAAATATATTATCAAAGAACATAAACCTACCCCTAGTTTCAATATGCTAAGCACTTATATGCTATCTCGACCTATAAAGATCTTAGAACCCAATAATATACCTATAGGATCTTCTAAACCCTATCTGATCTAGTTGAAAACACTACTACAAAATAAAAATTTCATTTTCATCCTTACCGAAAAAACCTATAGGTAGATCAACTAAGAATACAACATAGACACCTCAATCATCTATTTATATCCCCCCATATAAGAAAAAGCAGCTTGAAGAAAATAAGTGGATTGAATTTGCAAACCCTCCTCAAAGAAAAATAAACAATGTCGAGAACATTAAAACTATTATCATTAGCAATGAATAAAATGAATTAAAATGGAAGGAATGCTCTGATATAGGAATCTATGTCATACGGAATGGTCCAGGAAAATATAGAGCTAATCTAGAACAAAATCTAACAAAAATTTGTAGATCAAAGGTCCTCATGATAATCATTATTGATATTTGCAATGTTGAGATCATAAAACTATGAATGAACTGATAGAAATATCAAACTATTTTTATAAAGGGCATCCTATTATATTTATAGCATGGAAACCCAATTTTAATAAAAATAGTAATCAGTAGATATAGACAATTAAATGGTTGGAATGTGAAAATATTCCATCAAAATTTAACAACACTAAAATAATAATAAAAATAGGGCAATCTTTAAGAGATCTAATAGGATTCAAAGTAAATCATTATACAACAAGATTAGATTCTTAGTCTCAATAAAAATAGAACAAAGTGAATCTATAAGTAAAAAAATCATAACAAATAGATCAAGATATAAATTAACCTTTACTAAATATATAGGAGTGTAAAGAAACTTGAAACAAAGAGTATAACTATTTTTACATAACTCATAATAGATCTGAAATAAATATGGAATTAAAATTCACATGCAAGAGAATAGACAACATACCCACAAAAGTGTGACACAAGACATACTCTGGGAAACTCTCATTAAGGGAAAAAACCCAGCCTCCAAAAGCATCCATCACCATGTATTATTCAACAAAAAACACCACTGCAATACAATCATGGAAGCCTTCAAAGCCATAGCCACTACCAAGCAATCCATGTGAACAAGCATGAATCCACACATCCCATGCCATGCTTCCAACCTTCACAAATGTTCCCTTGGCTAACTTGTCAAGCCTTGTTCCGCTCGACTCTATCCCTTTCTCACTCTACAACAACAACCCTTGTGGCTGCTTATATAGTAGCAAGTCTCATAAAACCAATAAGCGGTATCACATAAACCATGTGCTACCAAACCCACTGACCCCACATTTAATATTGGGCATTTAATTTTTTTCTCCAATATTAAATAATTACATGAAATATTTTCACAATGTTACAATACAACTCATCAAGGATATTCCATGAGAATCTTTACATGTTGCATGTCCATCTAGATCCCACATTACATAATAAAATAAAATAATAAAGTTTAAGAAATATTATGAAATGTGTGCAACACCCATTATCTCACCAATCTCCCACTTGTTGTATACATTGCATAGGGTCAATCTGTAGCCACATAAAAGAACAAGGGAACAATCCCTCCTAGCACATCCACCATCATGGGTCAAATTACACCAAGTGCTCCATCCTAGTTCCTGAAACAAAATTAAAGTATCCAACATCTCAAACATGAATGAAGCCATCTCCTATTATGCCACTACCATTGGACATACATAGAAGGCATCCAAAGAGAAAAAATCACCCAACTTGTCACATTAGAAGATCATAAAATCATGTACCAACTAAAATTCCAAGCACAACAAATTTGATCCAAGGGTAATCATATGTATCCATAGTTGTCAAAATATTCATAGTTGAAATAGCACCCACAGCAAGTGTCAAACCCATCCAACTATCCATACCTACAAGGGTATACCAAGTGAATCTCATATCATCAACATATCCAATCTATAACCTGCAATCACAAGCCTCAAGAGCAACACCTGCCACATATATACCAAGAAGCTCCAACTACAAAAGATAATGTCAAATCTATAACCAATCCACTCACAACATCTCAAAGAAGTGAATCCATGTAGTCTCAAGGACATCCACAATACATAAATGGATAACTTGCAAGAACAACTCTCATAACAAGTCTCCAAAACTCTCCAAGTTCTCCACAACCAATAGAGGAAAGAGATAAAGGAATAACCATGTCATCTCTCACATGACATACATGAGAACAAACTAGTGATCACAATCTCCAACCAATCTCAAATCTAATGTAAGTGAAATCAAGCATCCAGGAAGATAACCAAGATGAAAGAGAAACCATGCAAATCATAACCTGTATCATGTCCTTCTACACACACCTTTTGATGTAAACTATGCAAGTATGATCTCCTTCATAAAACTCCCAACAAGAAGCCATGACAACACCCAAACCATACCATATGACTAATCATGGATGTAAGCCTCTCACAAGAAGATCAAACTCATAAACCATTCCTAATCCAAGGAATATGCCCAATATAAAACCATCTCCCAAACTCAACCAGCATACCAAAATATGCAAATGGAGATAACCAATGCTAAACCATCTCTCAAATGAACCCTTTAGAACTAACTCATGTACCAAAGCTCAAGATCCATATCCATGAAAGACAAGCATAAATATAATGCAACTGAGAGAAATAACGGACTATACTTCTCAAGTAGACCACCAAGAAGTGGGGAATGAGAATGCTCATCAAGATATCCAAGTCTCCAACCAACACTCAACTAAGAATAATCTCCTCTCAAGTCCATATCAGGTGACCATCATAGGAAGTAGTCCATATCAGGTGACTACCCCTTAGACTTCCTGCTGAAACAATCAATCTTCCCAACAAATACTTCTCTAATCCAAGAGAAATCAGCATCACCGTCATCTCTATGTATCCATGAGCACCTATAATCCACTCAATCCATGCCAACTCCAAATGCAACATAACAATATCATGAATTATCTAGCTTATGATCAATGTACTCAATACCAAAAAACTAAACAAAGATCAATGTCAAAATTCCAAACATGGCCTTAGGAACATAAACATGACGACATGATCTAACCATCTCAAAAGAGACAATGTGCTCCATATGAACATACTATAACATGTCACAACTCTAAATGCATATCAAGACTATAACATGACATACTAATGAAATGATCCTCACACCAAGGATAACATTCCAAATAAAAGCATAAACCACACCTTTACCAAGAACCCCATAAGTCCTCAAGATGTAACCATCTCCAAATACCATGAAAAAAAAAAGTGCACAATGCAAATGTCAAAGGTGCTTCTATAGCAATAGGTTCTAAGACATTTGCAAATACTCAAAATATATCAATGCCAAGAACTCCCACTCAACTGTGGTACTAAGTAACTATGGCATCATAAAATCCATCTCTTACATGCAGATCCTTTTGGTCTACACTCACAAAAACAAAGTGTCAGCACAAAGTGAAACCAAGATCTCCAAACCAAGAAGATACAAACCAAACTAGGAAATAACCTTACACTGTCACCCCATCATTGTCACAAGCTCTCACTAAACTATGTACCCAAGCTATCCATGACATCACAATGAAAAAATCATCCTCTAACCATGAGAATCAACCAAGGCATTAAACCATAAAAGAACTCAAAGTGCACATCATGAGCTCCTCGAAAGAAACCAAATAACCATGATCCTCAACCAAGAAGATATACCACCATAAATAAATAAAAAGTCCAAGCCAATGAACATTAGAGATGTACATGTATGTCCAGTCATGTCATGCAAAACTCTATGACACCATGATCACATCCATGAATCGAGCATCTAACTCTCAATATGTCCAACCTGTCAACATAAAATAGTCAACTAGAATCCTCTACCAAGACTATACCTAGTAACAACATCTCATTCATTCTAAATGAAGAAAACATCAACAAATCCTGTGACTTAGAGCATAGACAACACAAATCCAAGCCACTAATTTGAATATGCATCAATAATGAAAGATCAATGGGCAAAGACAACCCATAACCAAGCCATAAATGCAACCTGTAAGTATATACCGCTTACAAAACTGCACAACTTGTAGATCCAACAAGTGATCATACATATCCAAACTAAAATTTGATAAACATATAATCATGAGACCACCCTAAAATATGAACTGAGTATACAATGACATCAAATATTAAATCTCCAATGACATATACTCACAATGTTGCCATAGTCAAAATATACCTATAAACTATTTAGATTAATTTATCACCAAATAAGCCATGCCAAACCTGCACCAAATCTAAACCAATGTGTAGAGCTCTCCAAGAGCTTTTTGTTGACTACTCAAAGTCCAAAATCTGACTTTGTATGCTCAAGTTATGCCCTAATCTATGCTCAAAATAAATAACATCTAACTTTAGGGCTCTTAAAACCTAATAAAATCTCAAAATTATAGAACCAAACCTACACCAAGTTGTAGTGCTCTGAATTAGCTTTCCAACACCTATAAGAACTTTGAAATCAAATATCTTGAGAGAAAGTTATGGTCATTTTACTAAGATAGTTTTTTTACCATTTTCACTTCGATTTTTCATTTTATAATTTTTTTGTTGTGATGAAAATTCTGAATGGATTAAATTTGATGGCCATTGTGGGCTGAAACTAAAAAAACTCTTTCATTTCCACTGAACATGGCCAAACTAGGGCATATTATATATCAAAATTTATGAAAATGTCAACTTAGATCCAATGGTGAGGTCTATTTTTACCCAAGAGGTCATTTCTACGAGCTACCCCCTAAAACATCCATTTCAATGAAACATCCAAAAAAATCCTTTTGTCCAAAAGTGTCACATGCCCAAAATCTACTAACATCCCATCATAACAGCAAACCCAAAAGCCTTAGATCTACAATAAAACCTCATGTATCTTTCCCTTTCTTTTATCCTCCCATGTATTCAATCTAGGGTTATAATAATAAAACCATAGCTCTGATACCACTTGTAAAAAATTTTGTAACAAAGAATATAACTGTTTCCACATAACCCATAATAGATCTCAAATAAATACAAAATTAAAATCCACATGCCAGAGAATAGACAACATACCTAAAAAGTGTGACACAAGATATACCCTAAGGAACCCTCATTGAGAGAAAAAAAACCCAGCCTCCCAAAGCATCCATCACCATGTATTATTCAACAAAAACATCATTGCAATACAACCATGGAAACCTTCAAAGCCATAGTTACTACCAAGCAATCCATGTGAACAAGCATGAATCCACACATCGCATGCCATGCTTCCAACTTTCACAAATGCTCCCTTGGCTAACCTGTCAAGCCTTGTCCCACTTGACTCTTTCCCTTTCTCAATCTATAACAACTACCTTTGTGGCTACTTATATAGTAGCAAGTCCCACAAAACCACTCACTGGTATTACATAAACCATGTTCTATCTAACCCATTGACCCCACATTTAATATTGGGTATTTAATTCTTTTCCCCAATATTAAATAATTACATGGAATATTTTCACAATGATACAATACAACTCATCAAGGATATTCCATGGGAATGTTTATATGTTGCATGTCCATCTAGATGCAACATTACATAATAAAATTAAATAATAAAGTTTAAGAAATATTATAAAATGTGTGCAACACCCATTATCTCAACAAGGAGAAATAAATGAAACAATAGGAGCAAACTCTAAAAATATATACATAAAGAATAATCTAAAGGAATGATTAAGGATCATTGGAAAAAGGGAGAAAAAACTAGAAGAAAATAGGGAAAAAGGAAAATCAGAGGAGAAAGAGAGCACAAATAATCAATATCTAGAGGAAAAAGAGGTAGAGCAAGAAGATCAGAGGGAAAACATTTAAGAAAAGTAGAAGATACAGAGTATAGAAGGAAGACAAACATGGATTATTAAATTTCAATGGATAAATATAGAAACTGAAAAGAGTGTAGAACAAAAAAAGAAACATCAGAAGAAATAGAGCTTAATGTGAAAAAAGTAAATATGCTTTCTCATGAGGTGTTGCTCCTACATAATGACTTGGAAGATCAATTTACCATAGCAGATAACAACCATACAAAACATAAAGGTAAGGCAACCATAAGATCTAAATTAGAAAAGAATATAGAAAGAGAAAGCAATACAAAGACACAATTATTAGAAGAATATATATATATATATATCATAATGTAGTAGATATAATAGAAAGATAGCAATAGATAAGAACATAGTAATGGGATTAGAGGAAAATTTTAATCAAGAATAGAGCCCTGTAGAAAAGGGAGAAATGTCAATGGAAAAAGAATATGAGAGCCCTTGCATCATGCCAGCTGAATCAACTCAATGGAGTAATATTACCATTAGAAATAAAAACAAAGAAAAAATTTTATAAGTTCTGGCAGACAACTAATAGTGGGATACATATGTTTGATCTAGATAAGGAAGAGATAAGTAGGACAGAAAAAAAAGAGAGTGGTAGAGATATTGATAATAGTAGAGATAGAAACTATAATTAAAGAAGCAGAATAGAGCAATAATTATATAAGAAAATCAAGAAAAGAATAGGAATGAGACATAGAAGAAAATTCACCCTTGGAAGAATTCAAACTCTTAGAGGAAAACACCCATAGGGAAGAATGATTAGAAAAATGAAGAATCAAGGGAGAGAGTAAGACTATAGAAGTAGAAGAAAACACATTAAATAATCAATTGATTGAAGAACTATTAATAGAGGATGAGTAGGAAATAGAAGAATCAGTAATCAAAGTAAATGTTAGAAATCAATTAAGTTTGGAAAATCTAGGAATATTCATTAATCAAGAAGGGCTAAAAATACCTAGTTGTGGAAAAAAAAAGTTGAAATGAGGATGAAAATCACTTAAAGAGCTTAGGGAGGCAATAGGGCAAGTGAAGGAACAAACTAAAGTAAGAAAAACTATTACAAGGCGACAAGGGGAAGAACCTTCCCAAGGTCCAATGAGAATAACAACATGGAATGCCAGCTGTCTAAATGCCCCTAGCAAGAAATGATTATTGAAGAACAATCTCTCACTATTTGAAATAGAAATCTTATTAATTCAAGAAACAAAATTAAAAAAAGAAGGAACAAAGCTAGGAGAGAAGTTAGGAATTTGGAAATTTGAATCCAAAGAATCACATTGAGCTTTAGGCTGATTGGGAATAGTATTGAATCATTAAAAAATCAACCTAGAAATAATAACCACAAATCCTAATTGGATGGGATGCATAGTCTCAAGCACAAAAAAAATCTCCAAATGATAGTTATAAATATCTATGGGCCTACGCCACCAATAGACAAATTACTAGTATGGAATGAGATAAGAACATTCTTAAATATTCTATGGAAAAGGAAAAATATCATAGGAGGTGATTTCAATGCAATATTAAAAAGGGAGAAAAATATGGGGGGATTTAGATAATCTCATGAGCAACAAAAGATTTCAAAGAATGGGAAGAGAAAAATTCATTCATAGATATTCCAACACGAAATGGAATATACACATGGAATAATAGAAGAAAATATTTTAGCTACATAGCAGAAAGTTTGGACAAATTCTTTTTTAAAGGAGATTTAAGCAATCTAGAAAGAGAAATCATGGTAGAAATCCTACCAATGACATGCTCAGAGTATTTTCTACTAAAAATAGAAATCAAAGAACCATCCACACCTACTAGAAATCCATTTAAATGTGAAAAAATGTGGTTTCATGACAAAAACTTCATAAATAATATAAAAAACTAGTGGCAAGAAGGACAAGTACATGCTTTAAAAATGGTCTATTTCATTTCCAAACTAAAAATGATAAAAGAAAAAAATTATAAAATGAATTAAAGTACAACTCAAAAATATATTTAAGGAAAAATAAGTTATAGAAGAAAAATTGGAAAAATTAAATAAAGAAGTTATCAAAAAGGGAATGAATAAAAAAACTTATTTGCAAGAAAAAGAATACCTAGTAAAACAGGAAGAAGTTTTAGCTAAAGAAGAGGTGTTTCAGAAACAAAAGTCTAGGGAGAAATGGTTGGCAAATGGAGATCACAATACCAAATACTTCCACAAAAGTACCCTACAATATAGATCTTCTAATATTATATCAAAAATTAAAGATTCACAAGGTAATTTAGTAGACAATCTAGCTGAAATAGTAGGAAATTTTGTAAAGTACTTCAAAGATATACTTAATAATTATGCAACTTCGAACCAAGTAGAACAAGAAAAAATGTTGAAAGCAATTCCTAAGGTTATCACTACAGAAGATAATAAATCCCTTAATAAACCTTCCATATTGCAAGAGATTAAAATAGCTCTCTTTAATATAAATTTGGATAAATCACCAAGACCAGATGGTTTCCAAGATTTCATATTCCAAAAATATTGGGAAATAATAGGACTAGATTTACAAAAAGAAATAGAAGCATAAAGAAATAGGGGGAAACCTCTTGTGAAAATTAATCACACATTCCTAAATCTAATTCGAAAGAAAAGTAAGGTTGAAGAATCAGGAGACTTCAGATCTATCATCCTTTGCAATACTATCTATAAAATCTTCTTGAAAGCCTTAACAAACTAACTTAAAGAAAATCTCCCTAAATTAATATTAGAAGAACAGACAAGGTTTGTACCTGGGAGATCTATTCTAGATGGCATGTCAATCATTCAAGAAACAATACATTTGAGAACAAAGAATAAAGAAACATGCATGTTGTTAAAATTAGATATACAAAAAGCATATGATAAAGGAGATTGGAGATTCCTATGTAAAACTTTTGAGGCATTCATATTTTCACATCAATGGATCAACATCATTGTTTAGTGTATATCTACCCCAAAAATCTCACTCCTTATAAATGGAACTCCAGAAGGATTCTTTAGTATATCAAGGGGGATCTGACAAGGTAACCCTATCTCACCCTTCCTATTCATCATCATGGAAGAAACCTTTGGGAGATCAATTAAGATAGCACAAACTCAAAACAAAATTAAAGGAATTAAGGTCACCAAAAATATGGCTAACACCACACATCAACAATTCATTGATGACACAATACTAGCTAGAGCTAGGACTAAAAGAGAGATAGACTATATCAAAACAATCCTAGATGACTACACAAAAGTATTAGGAAAAAAATTTAATACAGAAAAAACCATTTTTTTTTCTTAAATACAACTTTAGATAAAGAAGAATATATCTATAATGAACTAGGATATAAGAAAGGGTCCTTCCCTTGTAAATATCTAGGAATATACCTAGATAAAGGGGCTAAAAATAATCAAGGTTGGCATCAAATCCTAGAAAGAATAGATAATCAAACAGAAGCTTGAAAAGGAAAATGGTCAATCAAAGTTGGAAAAGAAACAAAAATTAAAGTTTTCCTATTAGCTATACCTACTTATCAACTATCATGTTCACAATTACCAAATAATATCAACTAGGAAATAGAAAATAAATTAAGAAATTCTTTTGGAAAGGTATAGAGGACAAGAAGAAGACAACTTTAATAAGATGGGATAAAATTTGTAGGCCAAAAGAAGTAGGGGGTCTAGGAATTAAAAAATTAGATTGGCAAAATGAAGCCTTAGGTGCAAAACAACTATGCAGAATATATCAAGATGAAGACAAAAAATGGGCTAGAATTTTGTATAATAAATATCTAAACATATCAAATAACACATCAATATTAAGAACTAGGAATCCCCCTAGAAGCTCTACAACATGGAATCTTATGCTAAAATATCACCCCTTAATTACAAAATATACTACATGGGATATAGGTAGAGGAAAAAAAAAAGCCTATTTTAGGAAGATTCTTGGAACGAGTATCCCCCCTTGATCAATCTGACATAACCAACAACACAAAAATTTGATTACAATCTATTTGGGGAACCAAGGTAAAAAATTATATCCAACATGATACATCTAATGAAGAAACCCCCTTGAAATGGAAATCCTTAAAAAATAGTGGTTTCAACCCTGTAGACCAAGAGATCTTAGAAACTATCCTTAGAGAGTGCCCAATTAACAATTACAATAGGGAGAACCAACTAATTTGGGCTTCTACTAAAGATCGAATCTACAAAGTAAAGGAGGGATACAATCAAATTACAAATTCACAAAGATGGGAAAAAATAAATATACTTGTAAATCTTTGTTGGGATCCAATAGGTCTACCCAAGGCAAGTATCTTTCTTTGGGCGGTCTCTCAATACTAAATCCTAATAGTAGATAGAATTAGGAAAATGGGATTTGAATGCCCATCAAGATGTATTTTCTATAAAGAGGAATTAGAAACTGTAGAGCATCTCCTATACCAATGCAAATTTGCTAAGGAATGTTGGGAGTGGCTCAAATTCAGATTGAATTAGACAACTCCCTTCCCAGAAAAATGACAAGACTATCTGTTAAGGTGGCCAAAAAAATCAAATAATAAAGTATATATAAAACTTTGGAATATCACTCCAACAATCCTAGCAGGTGAGATATGGAAGGAAAGAAATAGACGGATCTTCAATAGTGAAGAACTCAATTTAACATCTCTCTTCAACAAGATTGGAGTTAGTATTATAGAAGTCATAAACTACAAACTCAAGAAAAGATCAAAATAAGAAGGATCCTTCTCAGATTGGGATGCTGAAATAAAAAAGAATTCAAAATATCTAATCAATCCACCCCTCATTTACAAATTAAAAATAACACTGCCAGAAAGGAATGCAAATGGGAACCCCCACCAAAAGGCTCAAAGAAACTAAAGTTTGACAAAGCCTATTAAGATAATGGGGGAGTAGTAAGATTAGGGTGTTTAATCAAGGAGGAATCTGGAAATTGGCTCATAAAATGAGCTAAGCCCTTGGGAATAATCTCGAACAATATGGCAGAATTAGAAGTAGTACATGAAGGTCTAAAACAATGCATAAGCTTGAAAATAAAAAAAATTATAATCGAAGGAGATTGACAAATCATCCTTAATGTGCTTAGAAAAGGAAGGACTCCTAATTTGATACTAAACTCTAGACTAGGAAAACTATCAGACATTTGGATAAATTTGGAGAAGTAAGGTTTACACATGTATTCAGAGAAGGTAACATAGAAGTACACCTTTTAGCAAATAAAGGAACGAATGGAGAAAATATTCAATTTATTAATCATATTTACTTAGTGGTGGTAATTATAACTTTCAATTATCTATCGTTATCCCCCTTGGCACTTGGTTGCATGATTATCCCAATTGGTGTGAATTTAGCTCATATTTTTGGCACTTCTTTAATTATGATTCTAAGTGGTATGAATAATCATCCATTTGCATGGTGATTGTGTCATCATCTAGTTTTTCTAGATCATTCCTGACTCTACTATCATTCTATAAATGTGAGTTGGATCCCCTCCTCTTTGCATTTTTCCTAACTACATTTGAAAAATTGGCTAGGGTGAGTTTCTTCATGGATACTAACATTTGTCTATATCATGCCTTTGAAGTTCGAACCATGGCTTTTAGAGGCATAGTAAAACCTGAAAGATGGAATCATTTACTTAGATCGATAGATGACATGAGTAGGTTAGCCGTCAGTAGGGCTTTGGTTGAAGCCATATTAAATTATGACTTCTCATGGTGTACCAATAGTGATATTCTTGGCATCTAGGCTGGATGCCTAGCTAGGGCCAAAGTAGAGAAATGGGACATAAGAAGGGTCTGCTACAACATATTTGACCCTAGCTAGTTGGTAGGTCTTGAACAAGTGGTCTTTAGTATGAATAAGAAACTTAAAATCCCCTTATTGGAAGCCTACATGGCACATTAGCTAGGAAGCTTTGAGCTTAGATTATACCTAGGCACCCTACTTTGGTTATCTGAGATAATATCCTCTTCTTGCAAGAATGGCCTAGAATGGAAGCTAGTGTGCAATTTATACTATGATGGAGAGGCATTATAGAGGACCCTACAATAGAGTGGTTCTTGAATTACCTACAGACCTTTGATGCATATACTAAACTAGGTCTGGACTTTTCAAACTTGGATGTCATTGAATTCTAGCTTCCTAATTTTGATAAGTCTAGTAGAACAAAAAATGCCTAAGTTTCCCCTGGTTCATGAGCTAAAACATTAGGGAAGCATCTAAAATCATCATGGTCTTTGGTAAGGAAGATACTAGAGCATAATCAGTTCCTAGAGCCTAGTTGTGGTGGCTTTTTGTTGGATCTTTTGCTCTTATTAGTCACAATGGCTCTTTTTCCCTCTCTTAATTGGGATATTTGGGTGTTTCCTTACATATTTTCTTTCTGGGTTATATTTTGGTTTCGCCTATAGACTCCAGTGTTGCTCTTTCTCTGTATCTCCTTGGTTGCTAGGTTTGTTGAATTTTCCCTAAGCAACATTTAGATTATTTCTTCTATTCGGGTAGCTTTTGAGCTCAGCGGGTTATTGCTATCTCACTAATGTATATACATATTTCATTAATATATCCTTTGTTTTCTCTACTTTGATTTTGTTCTACTTGTTTGATGAAGTACTTTTAGGCTTGGCCCCTTTTGGTTTTTTATCCCTTTGTAGTTGGTTATGGTTATCTGCATTGGCCCTCCAATTATGTTGAGATTTAATGTTCAATATATTATTTCTTTAAGGTAAATGTTGGCTAAATTAGCTTAAACTTGGATTTTCTGGTCTTGTTCCATCAAAGTAGGTAGCAGATTATTAGTTTTAAAATGGTTCTAATGCATTGCTTGTGAAAATGTTGATTTAGGAAATGTTATATTCATTAATTATCATACAATCATTAATCTTAATCATTAGAACAAGCATTGGAATTATAAGGATCTCAAGGGATATAAAATTCTAGATAATCTAAACATAATGTCTAGAAATAGTTTAAGGCAATCATCAATTTTATCAATTATATCTTTATAATCAGTAAAGTAAATAGTACGACAATAGTATAACTAAGAAAATTCAAAACAAGGATATACTAATGCAAATGAAAAATAGAAAAGTAAAAAGTAGAATATTATAATTACCCCTTTTGCTTAATACTTCTAATAATTAAGATTAAGATGGAGCACCATTATATGATAATATAGTATGTTAAGGTAATGGAAACTATCATTAAGGGCTCTATTCAAAGCTCTCCTAAGTATCTTGATAATTTTCATTTACTCCTGCCTTGGTTTTATCTCTTTAACTCTTGCCACTTATCCCCTTTGGATGTTAGAAATTTTTTATATAGGTCTGATCTCTTCCTATGGGTAGTCATTTGAATTTTTCAGTTGATTTTCTATCCTTTCTCATGTTCGTTGTTCCCCTCCACTTAGATGTTACTTTCTCTATAGTTTGTACATCTTATGTGTATTATTGTATTAATTAGAACTTGTATACTAACTGGGGCATACCCCTTTAAATTTTGTATAATATAGGACTTTGGTCTTGGGAAAGACTAAAGATTTTCTTAATCCATTCTTTCCTACCAGTGCCCCTTTGAATGGTGAATTCTATGTTCTTTTATTTATCTAATATAATATAAGGCTTTGATTGTACACTGATATATATATATATATATATATATATATATATACATATATATATATATATATATATACATATATATATATATGTATATATATATATATATATATATATATATATATATATATATATGTATATATATATATATGTATATATATATATATGTATATACATATATATATGTATATACATATATATATATATATGTATATACATATATATATATATATATATGTATGTATATATATACATATACATATGTATATATATACATATATATATATATATATATATATACATATGTATGTATATACATATATGTATATACATATGTATATAGATGTATATATATACATATATATATACACACATATATATATACATATGTATATACATATATATATACATACATATATATACATATATATATATATAATTAGTTAAATTAATAAATATATTATTAAAACATCTCATGATTTAATAAAAGAGAAAGCATTAATTTAATAAAAAAATTATTTTCATCAAATGGAAAAAAATTTGTGCATGAAAATGAAAATATAATAAAATAATAAAGGAAAAATAGTTTCGCATGGTTGCACAATCAAAGCCTTGATTCGAGGGAAAAACTCTCTATCAGGAAATTAGATTTTATTTCTTCATACACAGGTTTTGGAGGAGCTAATTTCTAAAAAGAGGGTTTTCAAAAGAGAAGGAAAATTCTTGCATGTTATTTTCATTCATTGTTTTAGCATCAAATCCAAGTAGGATCTCGTGGGTTTATATAGTAGTTTCTCATTTTTTTGTTTTCTTTGTCTTCTCCATGTTTGCAAATCTATTTTCAGATTCAATTAAATTGAAACCATTGTACATGATTTTATCATTCTTCATTTGAGAAACCTCTATATATAAATTGGGAATTTGAAACCCTTGTTTTTAAATTGTCTTTTTTATGTTTCAAAAACTTATGTAAACGATTGAATTTTGGAAAACTCTTGGTTGGTAAATTGGGTAATTCGTAATGGATTTATTAAAATCGAGATGTGGGTTTTGAAAAGAAAACCAATTTTTTTTAACAAATGTTGACTGTTTGATCTCAGGCTCTATACCATGTTTATATTGAAAAATTATATACATACATACATACATAGATACATACATATATTATATTGTAATTTGTAACTACTACATAATTATATTATTAAATATTAAAGAAATGAATTGGGGAGCATATTATAGTTTTGATGGAACATGAATTTTTTTTTAAATATATATAATTACACTCCATATACATAGCTAAATCCCCCTTCTTAAGTTGTTCCCAGACCTATAGGGTATTCTTTCATTTTGAGAAATTAGTGGGCTCTTGTATTTTTGGGTCATCTCCCATATCTCTTCTCAGCTCTTTGTTATTCTCAAAAATCACTTCCTTAGAAAGGTGAAAAGAATGAATACCAAAAAGGAAAGACATCACTATGACCCAAAAAACTTGTCAAGCTTTCACCGTATAAGCTTTTTTAATGATGCATAATATTTTATTGTACCCATTTGAAGTAGTTATAATTTCTTTCTAACTTCCCAATACCTTTGTGTGTCCTATCCATAATAATACTTTCATTTATAAGTGAATATTTCATGATATCTTCTCGCCATTGTATGGTCTTTTCAATGCATAGACCTCTATTGGTAATACAATCTGCACTTTGGTTTGGTTCCCTATACATGTGGGTAATGATGACCCTTTCAAATGTGTCCAATATTCTCCATGTTTATCTTATCTGGTATTTTTAATGGTCCATGTTATTTTCCTTCTCTTAATCAAACTATCAATTACATTTCTTGTTTCCCCTTCAAGCCAAAGGTATATAGATTTGGCTTTTTTTGCAAGAGTAGCTACTTGAAAGGTCCCACAAGCTTCAACAACATGATTGGTTTGGATTCCAAGAAAGAATTCCACCACATCAATACATTTGACACCTAGATCCCTAAGAATCACCCCAAAATCCACTTCCAATGGGTTACCTTTTGTAGCCTCCAAAATTAGCTTTATACCAGCCTTCGACTGCACTTAACTAGAAAAAATTATCTCACTCACAGACCTTTCATCTTTTAATATTGAAGTCTAAGAGGAGCAAAGATTCAGGATTAAAGCCCTCTAGATTTGTCACATTCTCCCTTATTTGTATTTTTTCTTTTATTTGCATCACATTCTCCCTTATTACCCTCATGGCTTTATTAGCAATAACCCTAGTGGGAGCTTCCCTATCCCTAAACACTTGACCATTTCTCCTCTTCCATACATACTAGCAGATGTATAGAGGTATCATTTTCTACATAATTTTGTGTTCTCATTCTTGGCACTATAGGTCTATTGAGTAATAAAACCTTGCACATTTCTTGGGAAAAACCAATTAAGTTTTCATCCTACAAGACATAGTTACATCCAAAAAATAGATGAAAGACAAATTCATGATGGATATTACAAAGAAAACATATTCACCATGTATGAAGCTCTCTTATAGAGGTTATCTAGGGTGACAATTTTGTTCTGGACCATAATCCAATAGAAAATACTAATTTTAGGAGTTAGTACATTTTATCCAACATGATGCCCAAAAAGGAGTTTTGAAGTGGGGATTATCAAGGATAAACTAGAGGGCATAGAGTAGATCCCATTTGGGTTATTACCCTGAATAATCCTATCCTCTTTCTCTTCAATTCTCTAAGAATTCAAATAAGTATGAGTAAAATAAAGATCAACATAGGTATTACCTAAATTGGTTAGTAACACCCTACATTGCTCATGTAAATTTTCAAGGAAGTATTGTTACATAAATGTTCTACATAATATAATTTTGATCACTAATAATTTGTAATTAATTATTTTCATAAACTATACAATCTATAATAGTTGTAAATAATATACATTAGTTCATATTTTTTAACAATGTTAAACATAATATTGTTATATTGATATAGTAATTATTTTATGATCTACAATTCCAAATAATAATTTTCCTTTGTTTATTTTAATCATGTATAAAATAATTTTTTATACTATAAAAATTATAAAATTATATGGCAAAAATTTATAGTTCAAATAAAATTTATTATCAATTGTGATGGTTGTGTTCTAAGTTAGGGTGGAGTTTGTGCTTCCCTAACTCCATCATAATTTTATTTTCATCTTGGCCCTTACTAAAATAGGATAGTATTTATAAGAACCTCTGTATTTTCTCTCCTTTCATTTTTATTTGGGAACTATGGAAGAAGATAAATAGATGAATAATTCAAGGCAAGAAGATGGAGGGTTGATCATCTTGTCAATAAAATTGAAGCCACAATCATGGAATTAACAAATAAGAAATCAATGTATATGATCCTCAAGGGGAAAAAATGTCTTGCTAGGATGAGAAGATCCATGGTAGGTGGATTCGATTGAAAATCTCACCTCCACCCCTTTTTCTCGGGAAGGAAGACCTTCAAAGTAACAAAGTAGGTAATAATGTAGCTTGAAAGCCCCTAAGAGATGATGGTATAAGCTCAATTTCAATAGAGCATCTAGGTGGGATCATAGTAAGGCTATTATAGGATGTAATATTCATAATGATGAAGGGATAGAGATTGCATATAAAATAAAATAAATTGGGGAAGTTACCAATGATTCAGTAGAAATTTTGGCTTTCATTGAGGGTTTGGATCTTTATAAGGAATTTGGACTTAAGAAACTAGAAACATAAGGTGATTCATGCATAATAATCATTGCCCCCAAGAAGGTCTCCCTTACTAACTAGAGACTAGATGCCCAATTATTTAAAGCCAAGATGCTTTATAATTATTCTGACAAACTTTTAATCAACCATACATATCATGAAGGTAACAAGAGGGAAGACAAGTTAGGAAATCAGGGAATTGGTATTTCAAAAAGCTAAGGTAGATAATCTTTATATGAAGACATGTCATCATTAAAGGGATAAGTTTTCTTACAAATTTATTATTAATGCGAGCATGATCTTTTAAAAGGCAATTTATTTTGGTAAATAATGTTTGGATATCTCAATAGAACAAGATGAAAGGATCTCAGAGAAAGAAGAATCTCCATTCCAATCTTTTATGCTTCTCGATTGACTTTTCATCTCAACTTCGTGCTTTGAATATAGTTTTTAATAAACAAATCCTTCCTATGTTCATATGTATTTTTTGTGCCTCTTCTTTGCTTCGTTAATGATAGTTCTTAACCCTCTTATCCCCTTTTAAAATATTTGGTTTAAAAGAAAATTAAAAAAATCTAGATTTGTGGTTTGGTTGTCTCATTTGAGGACTAAACTAGATGAAGGGAATTCGAATGGGCAATAAAATGTTGGAATATATCTCTTTTGTATCTTTCAAATGAGAGGCAAAATAGAAGGATTTCTACCTAACTCTGTCCAGTACTTGTCGAATAAGATTATAGATTTTTACAATTTGAATCAATAGCTTCATCTTCTTGCCTATCCAAAAAATTAGAGACTATTATCAGCTTTCTATATAAACTAATATATTTTTAATAAATTTAACATTGAATATTATTACACCGATCTGAAGGTAAAAAAAAAAAAAAAACTATCCTACTTATCTCTCTTTTCTAAAAGATTCAATCTCATAATTAAAGAAATTGACATGATAGAAATTACCCAGAACAATGATACTTCTCAAAATTTCCTATTACTACTATACAGCCCCCTTGCAAGACATCTTTATTTCTCGCGTTTGAATGGGCATAATGCTTCACCCTTAACTCTGGCTTATCAATCTATCGAGTCGCCTTTCGTTGTGATATCCAATACCTTTTTAAGGATCCTTTTAAGTGAAAAATACTATTTTATCCATAAAATTTTGGGCGTCAACTCAGATGCATTAAATAAGAAAGATCGCAAGAAATATTGCATCATTACCTGATAAATATGAAGAAAATGATTTATCAATTCATAAACAACACGGCAAATACAGTTTAACCGGTTCAGTGCTCAACATCGGTTCCATCCTTGCAACTTACAGACTCTATACAATCCGAATTACCATCTGCTATTTCGTTGCCCTCCAGCTTCTGCTTGTCATGAAAAATATTATAAAAGAAATTTGTGAAGACCGACTCATAATTCGTCATCTTTCCATAACCCGGAAAATAATTGATGTCAATTACAAAGTAATGATTCCCAGCCTTGATATCCCTAATAATATCAAAGTTAAACAAATGCAATCCCAATGCCTCTCTCAACCTCCCGGCGATCTTTCCAAGAAACCTCGCCGGTGGCAATTCAGCTTCGGGCAACAGCATAACCTCAGAATTGGTCTTCACTTTGTGATCTTTGTTCAGATTAGACACATGACAAAATGTCACCGGGCCCTCCGAGCTCCGCAATTTCTCCGCTGCCACATCACCTACGGATTCCCTCATCACACACTTCACATAATCTTCCACAACAAATACCTTAAACATGACCCCACCATGGTTAACAAACTGCTGCAATACAAGTGGAGGTTTCAGAGTAAGCAGACTCTCTGAATTGCAGACAAGAGTCATTTTATGTGAGTTCACACTCCCATCAACCGCCAAGGGTTTGGCAATTACTGGGAAATTTAACCCTGCCAAAGTCTCACAATCAGTCAGAGCCTCAGATTTATAAACAGCAATCTGATTAGGTATTCCAAATGTTCCGTCCTCATCCTCCCGATTAATAATATCAAGTTGAGAAACCACTTGTAGCATGGAGATCCTATTGCGCAGTTTCTCAATAGCCTCAGGTCTATCGATAATGAACACATCTGGGTATCTCAATGCATAGTTTTTCAACTGTTTTTCCCAATCCTCACCAAAAATCTTGTGCAGAATACAATCAAAGGGACCTTGATCTGTTAAGGGTTTTTCATTATCAATACAAATCAGGTCAATGCCTCGCCCCCTGGCAAGCTCAACCAATGAACTCTTCATAAAGCTGTTCTTCTTCTTGGGTGCCAAGGCATACCCGATCGCATACCTTTTTGTTTCGCTCGACATGTCTTCACAAAATGCTTGGAGAATCTGAGCAGCGCAAGAATTCAGTGAAACGGCCCGAACACCCAGATGAAGAAAAACAGCAAAACAATAAATACGAGATTGAACGGGAGCTTACCAGGGAGACTATGAATTTGCAGGATTGGGTTTTAAATAATGAAGGCTTCTGCGCACCTAATCCGATACCTGGTGGCCTTCTTCGGTCGAATTTGAAGTGTCGAAGGGCATACAAAAAGAATTTACAATCTTGCGAATATTGAATCTTCTTTTGTTGCTCTTGCTCCGAGGTTATGCAACGGTTGATAATGATAGAGAACGGCTAACTCGAAAGATTAAAAATGGAGAATACTAATCATCAAATGTAAACGAGGAGTGTGCTTTTAAACCGAACTCGCTATCCAGCCGACCGGATGGTCCATTGATTTGTAACTATAATTCTAGCTTAATAAATGATAATAATTAATTTTGATGTTGGTCCATTATTTAGCAATTTTCTTATCACTAATAAAGTATTTTACTAATGTTGAGGTAGGCTAACTACTTAGTAATAAAAAATTGTATATTTTAAATTTAATTAATAAAAGTAATGGGAAATAATTTATTTAATTAGATCTTTTCAAAAAAGAAGATATACAAAGACAAATGGGAAATAATGCAAAAGCATCTTCGTTCATACACGCCACATCACATTTATGTTTTTTATTTAAGAAAGCAAGGAGAAGGTCCTCCATGATGAAGATAGTATAGAGAAGGGCCATTATAGCCAATCAAAGGGCTAGCACAAAACTGACCATTACAACCTAGTGTAATACCGTCTAACAAAATAATAATAAAATTCATTGTTCTAAGAGTTAAAGCCATTAAAGCTATCCATATTAACAATAATATCCATCCAGTTTAATATTTTACTAGTGATATCAACATTCAAGTTCCTAAACAAAATCTTAGTAGATTCTACAAAATTAACAAAGACCTTAGCACCATAATTAAAAAGGGCCCATAACATATAAAAAATAAAGCAACGAAGTTCAAGGGCAAGCAATAAGAACAACTACAAAAAAAAAAAAAAAAACCATTAGGCATTTTTAATTGCCTTCCAATCTATAGCAAGGTGTTTGAGGTCATTGCTCTAATCTTTAGCACCTTCTTCCTTCTGATTGTCCATGGTCTTTTCTTGTTTTTCCTTCTCAACTTTCTTGAGTTTACTTTTCCCCATGATAGTACCAAACATAGTCTTCAACATCATCTCATGTCGAATTTGACAAAGAGCTAACCTAGTAATGCCAAATTCTAGTTGGTGACCGACATCAATATAGTAAGTTCCAAAGCAATAACTCTTTTCTACAGGGCCTGAATGTAGCCTTGCATCTTATTTTCCAACCTATCCTGTCAATTTTGTATCAAATTAGGAGTGGTCGTAGTGCTCTCTTCAACTTCATCATGCAAAGTTTCCTTCTCAATGTAGACACCTAAATCTAATTACATCACTAGGTAATCATATTTAGTCATCTCCTAAGACATTATTGATTAAATATTTATTATTTAATTAATTAATCATCATTCCCTAGTTAATTAATTAATTTAATTAACTATAGTCCCATTGATAAAATCAAATGATAACCCAAAATCAAATTATCAATTAAATCTCCATTCCTCTATTAAATTGAATAAATCCTCAAATCTATTTAATTTAATATCATTTCCCCATTTTATTAAATAAATCATTTAATAAAATATCTAAACCCCTAAAACATTCCTAAACCTTATCCTAACCCCTAATCTAACCCATTCACCCATACTAACCTCACTTGGCCACCTAACTAACCCATCCCATCAAAGCTAAACCACTTACCCCCTAACCCCCTTTCTAAGCTTAATTCTAACCCCTCTCCTAAACATGTGCACAACCTTAAGCAAGGGTTAAGACTTGCTAACCCAAGCTAAAGTCAACAAACTCATCCTCACCCTCACCCTCCAACATTTATGACTCTTACATCTCTTACATCCCCCTTTATGACTCTTACATACTCAACCTCCCTCATTACTCCTTTGACCAATGCTTATCCTATCCTTTCACACTCATCCTCCTTGTGACAAGTGCCACCTTCTTATTGGCACAATCCATGTGCTTTCTTTTGAGTGCATCTTGACCCTCCCTCACCATCTTACCATCCTTGCATCCTGACCATTCATCTCTCTACCCCTTGGCCTATAAATGGAACCCTCTCCCTTCACAAAAATCATCCACCTTTTATGCAAAGTTATCATGATATTTTGAGAGCCTAAAAATTACCAAAATACCATCATAATGCTGAAATCCCTCCATACCTCCATTGTTTGAAACCCTCATCCATACACACATTTGGTGAAATCTCCCGTCCTTTGGATGCTTGAACACAACATGAGCATACATCCCCTCCTATCAAGGACATAGCTTCATCATCATGAGAAGCTTTTGAGGAGTTTACCATTCTTGGTCTACTTTCCTCTATATTGTCTTCTTGGGTCCTATCTTAAGTGTTAGCTTTGTTTAGTATTGAGAATGCTTTAATGATTAGTATTCAATTTGCACAACTAAATATTAGGTGATACACTCAAATGCCATATCTTCTAGCCCAAGGTCCACTTCAATATCTTCCATCTAGATATCCTCCATTTCTTCTTTCATGTGTTCCACTTCCTTAGCTTCATAGTCCTCATCCTCATAGTCAACACCTTCATAGTTTTCTAGGATGAACTCTTTATCAATTTTGTAAACTACTTCATCCTCTTTAACTTCCTAATTTTTATCTTGTCACTATCAATATATAGGCATTTCCCTATATGTTCCCCAATCTTTCCAAAAAAATTTCCTATTATGTTCCTATCATATTGATTATTAAAGAATACTTGCAAAACTATTGAGAAAATAATATTGGACAATTATATGGATATGTCTTAATAGTCCTCATTAGAGATGTGTTTATTTGACCTTAGTAATCACTTTTTCCAAGGTGCTACATTTGAGATTTTGAATAGGGTTACTTTTGGCAGAGTGTACTTTTCTTTTTCTAGGGGCCATAGTAAGCAGAGTCTCTATTATCATATATCTTAGTCAGATAATTATAATAATTGATGTAATATATATTTCTCTTACTATATTTTAATATTATTATTGTACAATTAATTGACTTACACACACACACACACACACACACACACACACACACACACACACATAATGAAACTTAAATTGAATAAATATCAAATGTACATATAATATTATATCTTGTGGCCAAATAAGTTATGTGTACATCTATATTTCTTATTAACTAACTAATCAAATGATCAAATATTTGTTGTGTTTTTCATTTACTCACATGTACATGACTTAGAGTGATGCCCGATAGGTTGTAACTCTTCTAAGAGTCACGCTTATCATATGTGATTCTCTATCATCTATTAAATCCCACTCCTCCTTGATTGTTTAACTATAAAACACATACATTCTATAGTCTTCTAACATTCAACTAAAGGATGACAACTGCAGTCAATTTCCCCTAGCAACAGTGAATTCATCTGAGATTAATGACAAAGCATAATTTGCATATTGCATTGAGAAATTGTATAAATAATCATTATTAAATTTGAGCATAATATTATATAAAAACCTATGTTATGTTCTTTTCATACTGATTATTAAAGAATACTTGCAAAACTATTGAGAAAATAATATTGATCGACTATATGGGTATGTCTTAACAGTCTCTTCAAAAGAGGGTGTTTTCTCTTTTCTGTTCAAAGGATTCTTACAATTTTCCCCCTGTTTTCTGGGAATCTTAGCATTGCTTTCTTTTAGGGGGGAAGAACCTAATTCTTCATTGATCATAAGGGTAAAAGCACAAACCTATGTCACCCTTTTACAAAGGAAAAGGCTAACAAAAGTATAACTATTCACCTTCAATGATATAAAATTGGTATTATTGTTTAGAATTTGAAAATGAAGTAAAATAATGAAATGTGTAGAAATCAATAAAGTTTAGGATTATAATTTTAAATAATTATTTGGAATAAGAATTGATATATTTTTCTTTTTTTTTTAATGATGACATTTTAGTTGCTGAAAAATGTTGAAAATTAGGCATCTAGTTCCCACCACAAAACTATATGGAAATAAACTTATTTCCCTTTGATTTTAGAGTATGATATAGATAACATATGTAGCTAGAACAATCAAAAATAAAAATATCCTTTAAACCTATATTTTCTCTTTTCTAATTATTCAAATTTCAATTCAACTAAAATCGATAGTTTTCATCTCCCACCACATTTTTCAAAATAAATCAATTCCAACCAAAAGATAAATTATACATTCTTAAAGAGGACTCACTCCTTTAAAAGATCATATGATTTTTTTTTTTAAATAATATGATTTAATATTTATTTTTCTCAAAATTGACATCTTTTTGAGTGTTAAAATATGTACTTGTAGAAATTTTTATTTACACTATACTATATCTAATTAAAACACTATGAACTCTATATGAGAATATTCTTGACTTTGAGCTCTATAAAATGGTGTTTATATGTTATGGAAAAATATCATTAATAATAGTAAGAGTTATTGAAACATCAATTTTTTTTATTTCTTTAGTAATTGGATACAAAGTACTATAAAACATACTTTTAATAGAATTTCCAATTAGAAAAATGTGAGACCATATATGACTTAGCTAGAATAAATTTATTAAGATGATATGTTTTAGAAAAAAATGATTTTTAGATAGAAATACACAAATTTAATCATTCTAATAAGTTAGCCTGAAAGGTGGCACAACTTTGTGCTTTAACACATAGAGGAGTTGGGATTCTCTTGTTCTTTTTTAGGGTAAGTGATGAAACAACCCACACCATGGGAATTAGAGTAAACATACTAGTAAAGAACATAAAATAGACCCTGGTGAAGGTGAGGATTATCCCCTTTAGCAATTCTATAATTAAGGATGAGCAGAGGAAGAAAAGGGCATTAAAATTTTCACCATATCTTATGAGATTCAATAGGGGGGCATGATAACCATGATAAGTCATGAAGTGACCTTCAAGAGTAAAAGAAATAATAACTATAGACATAAAACAACAAAAGGAGAAGATAGAAATATCATGCCCATTATTAGATTTCAAAGCCACCAACTTCTTATTTATAAATAATTTTCACCATATCTTATGAGATTCAATAGGGGGACATGATCACCATGATAAGTCATGAAGTGATCTTTAAGAGTAGAAAAAATCATTAACTAGACACATAAAACAACAAAAGGAGAAGGTAGAGATAGGCAAGTATACCCATTATTTGATTTCAAAGCCACCAACTTCTCCTTATTTTTAAATAATTTTCACCATATATTATGATATTCAATAGGCGGACATGATAACCATGATAAGTCATGAAGTGGCCTTTGAGAGTAAAAGAAATCATTAACTAGAGACATAAAACAACAAAAGGAGAAGGTCGAGATATACAATCATACCCATTATTAGATTTCAAAGCCATCGACTACTCCTTATTTATAAATAATTTCTTTCTCAAATGATTGTAGTTCCCCACACTCTTCCTTTCTACACATTCATCAATGCATTTCAAACTAGTAGCTTCACTAATAAGCTCTAGTGTCACCACAAAATTTATGCTCCCCATGGTGTCATGACCTTTATGAAAAGACCTCACAAATTTGGTGGAGAGAATACTAAAAAAAATCTCATAGAAAGAATGTAATTGTCTAGCTCTAGCCACTAGAAATAACTCCAAACATATATATTTTGAGACAACTCTTTTCATTCCCTAGGTTAAAATTTTTAAGGAGGGTCACCAATGTCACCCATAGAGTCTGAGTCCTCCTTTCCTTTGAATTTGAACACATTATTTTTCACAATTATTCGTTTCTCTACATATCGAAACTACATTTTAGCACATATAAACTAAGTGCACAATGCATACACTTACAGAGTAAACTCCAGCTCATAGAGTTAAGGCATATGTAAAGCCTATCATTTTTTAATATTAAATGCAATTATTAAAGAAATTCAATGGCTCAAAATGTAAATCTCTTTCTAGATGATAGGCATTTTATTTTGTTGGCCTTACACTAGTGAACTTCGATAAATGAGACATAGTTAAGGAGCAATAAATACCTATACTTTGAACATCTCAAAAAATACTTTGAACACAAATTGCTAAGATATCATAATCTACCATTATTGCCATAAATAGTTGCACAAGATGTTATAGAGTTTAACGATATGAGGAAAATGACACATTCCTTCCCCCAAAAGTAGGGTTTTTAACAAGTGTGCAACCCAAAAGGAAACGTAGTAAGAGGTCATTTCAACCTTGGGGAGAAACATTAAAAAATTTCGTGCCTTTTTCCTTTATGATTGTAAAGGCTTTCATAGAGTAACTTTCACTAATATAGAGAGAAATTGAAGAACCCAACCAAGTGGAATATAGTGAATTATATATTTATTTTTTATCAGTAAATGACAGAAGCCTTTGATTATATTAATTTATTAAAAATAAAAATACTATGAAGTATCTCATTTCAAACAGGCACTGGTAGGAAAGAACAGAGAAGAAAACCTCCAGTCTTACCCAATACCATAGTCCTTTATTATTACTTTATTAAAAGGTGCATACCCTAGTTACCAATTCCCAATTTTTGTTGTTGTGTACAATATAAATGACTGATTCCTTCTATGAATTATACAAGCTCCAATGATCCTTATAACAATCATTTAAACTCTTTAGTGTCTGAGATGAGAGTGACCACTTCAAACAAATCTATATATACTTTATAGTTGACTCTACTTTTGGAATCCTAGATGGAGTCATAACACCTAGCTAACTTGCTAATTATTAATGCAACTCAAAATGAATGTTAGTACTATTAATTAAACACATTGTTTTAGATATCCCTAAATTCTTGGTTGGAGATTCCTATGTTTCTTTCCTTTAACATTATGTCAAAGATTACTAATCAATAGTACATTTTAAGAATGCTCTTACTTAAATTCTAACATAATATCCACCTATCTTACAAACTTGATCCTAACAATATTGATTGGTTTAAAAAATTTTCAATTAATTTGAATCTCTATTAAAATTATTTTTTATTTAAAAGTCTTATACTTAGATCTAAGGTTGTGGCTTCAATATAATGATCAAAAGTTTCCTAATGGTGAATAGAATCCTACCCATACATGTCAATTTAATAAGATATATAGTGAAATTATACCAATAAGTCACAAGTGGATAACCCTTATCTACTCCCATATTTAGATAATTTTAGGTATTTTCCTTTCACTAGATAGGATATCCTTTAAATTTTGTGGACATTCACCATAATGTATCACCTTTCACTCATTGAAATTTCAACCCTGGTTTTCAAAGTAATTAACCACATTATTTCCTTCTCTTAGAGTATGTTGTATTTTGACATTTTGGAAGGTAGTGATAATTGTACTACAATCTTCCATTGTTCTTTTTATCCTCCAAGAGAAGCTATCTATATTCTAAGGAATGTCTATCAAAATTTAAGAATCTCCTTCAACAATCATAATTTCTACCCCCATTTCTTGAAGGGCTTTAACCACATACCACATAGTCTTTCCTTCCACATCATTTTTAGAGTTAATACTAAGGTTTTCAGCTAATACAACAATCATGTTTCCTTCCCAGCTCCTAAGCACTCTTCCAACTACCACAAGATTTGAGTTTCCTTTAGAGAAGCCATCTACATTAAATTTCAGCTAATTAACTTTTAGGGGATTCCTTTGATATTTTTCCTTCTCTAGATATTGTTCTAATTTAAGTTGATAAGACTTTGACATATATTCTATTTTTATTTTATTCTTAAATCTATGAGGCTAGGGAACATAGTTCCTTTAGGAAAGGAATAATTAGTTGAATATATTCTCTTATAATTCTTGTAAAAATTTCAAACAAGGAAAAAATTGATCATTGTTCCTCCCTAAATATTCTCCTTTACATTTCCTTCCAAAGCATCCAGGTTATCGAGGGAAGAATGAAAGACCAAATGCATTTCGTAATGGGATGAGAGAGAGGGGAGTTACTCCAATAAGAGATCAATAAGGGGATTGAGATTGAGTATACCCTAGGTAGCCTAAAAAGAGGAAAAATCTATTCCAATATTTAGGAAAGGTAAGATGTTGAGAGGAGGACTGGATGAGTATCCTAAAAACTTTTAGCCTCATTGAAATATGATTTTCCCTTATAATATCTCAACTCGATAAACATATATATTCATACTGTCAATACTAAAATTAAAGAAAACAAAAATATTCTACCTCATCACATGCATGTAAACATAAACCATAAAAATGTTATGCACTTGACACAAAGATATTAGTCATGCAAAAGCCCTTGGTTAGAGGGAAAATTGTGGTGTGGATTACACCCAATAATAAATCACTATTGTAGTAAGAGGTTGCCTTGTTAGGGCAACAATATTTACAAAGTCACTTCTAGTTCCTCACTCTATTAGGAGCAATACAAAAGAATCTTGCTAGGATCCAACTTTCTCAAATATTTTGCAGCATTATATAACATGTGAACTCAACTAAGATATTTAAAAAAAGAGTATTAGGTCTACCATTTCAAAGGATTTTTCTTCTATAATAGTGAAAAAAATAACAATAACTTCCATCTAATTAAGTGCAACTTGCAACAATTAATTTTTGGATTCAATTATGTATACACAATTGAATCTAAAAACTATTATTTGCATTGAAATGGATTATGGAAATATGATTTTGTTAATAGGTATAACTTAATTTATTGTCAAGATGCCTCTTCTTCTAAAAAATTTGTCACCTTCATGTGACTAATGTATTTGATCTTGCCTTTGTTGCATGGTACTCTACTCTATAGTAGATTCAACTCTTCATTCCTTTACCATATCCCCTTCTCAATATAAGTTGATAGAAACTACCTCAACAATAGCCTTTAAACTATCCTCCTTAGGTCCTTATAAAAAAATCATTTTACCTCTTCAATCTATGACCTAGTTAGGGTTTAAGAAACTTTTGTAATGCACCATTGATCAAAATCAACGTCTACAATCATCCTTATCATCTCATTATCCTTCTTTTTATTTTATTGGTTCATATTCTCCCTTGGGATCATATGCAAACTACAAGATGTGTATGGAGAGAGATCTTTGTTGTTACTGTCAAATAATCTGATGATTGATATGCTCTGCACCATGATAGTAATCTCATTGGCTTTGGTGTGTGAATGAGGTGGTATTATTCCACTGATAGCCACATATGATTGCAAAATCGATATTCCAAGTGAGTTGATTTCTTGTAAAATATATTTTGTTGTAAATGCTATGCCAACACCAAATAAATTGCTTGAGTTTGTTGTCATGCTCAGAACTAACATTGTGAAGTGTTTAACTATGACCTTGCTTAGATTTTCAAAGCAGGCCATTGAAGAAATTGCTGAAAGATTTAGTGTAAGGTATGAAATAATAAAAAATTACATCTAGATTTGTAGATATAATGGGGTTTAAGTATAGGAAAAGGACATGAATCAAAGAGAAAAATAGTGTAGCCATTTGATCTTCAAAATGAGGCTTGTAGAGGAATGAATTTGTGTTGGAGATGTGTAGGAAGGTGTTTAAATAGAGGTGTTTGGGTAAATTGTGATGATATATGTGACTTAAATGACACATCCTCGTTATCACTTGTCTTGCTGGAAGATGGCAGTTGAGTTTCAAGACCATATCACACCCCTAAACAACCACCAAAGTTTTCCCTAAATAAATGATTTTTTGTGGATACTCTTAGAGAAGTTACCTAAGAAAATAAATATTGATGACCATGTTTTTTTTTATTGAATTCATTTTAATTAATTTTTAGTTGACTATAAAGTAAATTTACAAAATATATGGTGCATGAATACCATAACTTGATGCGAAATTCACAATTTTATTAAAAAAATAATCCTCAAGAGAATAATATGTAGATAATTATCTCTCATAGTCATCCCAAAAAGCTCTAATAAGCCTAATAATCCTAGGGTTCGGCCTCTACTAGATAGCCTAGAGAATAGAATGATAGATTCCTCAATTAGCCTTCATGAGGAGAATTATGTTTCAAAGGGGATGGAGCCTACTCCTATCCTAGAATATGGAGTAGGGGAGTTTTTCAAGAGGGGTAGATTGGAAGATGAGGAACCAATTGTATTTTGTGTTGATAATACTAAAGATAAGGAGAATAACTGGCGAGTTCCTCTAGCTAATGGAGAAGTTATCAAAAGAAAGAGGAGTAGACCTCATCTTACTAGTGGTAATACTAGGGCATTTAAAAAAGCCAAAACCAAAATGCCTAAATACTTCAAGGGGTTCTGGTCCCCAATGGATACTAATAAATAATTATAATATGGATAAGTTTAAAATAGCCTCTTGGAATGTTAGAGGACTAGAAAACTCAAACAGAAAATACATTGTTAAGAGATTTTTTAAGTGGACTAAGAATATAGATATTCTGCTAATTCAAGAAGTCAAAGCATTTGGTTTCTCTCTTGAAATTGCTTTCAAGTGTATCAGGATTGATACAAATGCCATGGCTACCAAGCATCCTAAGGGAAAGGGTGGTAAAATAATCCTAATTGGTCCTAAATAGAAGAAGAAAATCAATAATTGGAGTAACTCACCATAAAATAGAGCCTCATGGGTCTCCTTTAAAGTAGACAACTTTGAATTTGGCATTTGCTTCATATATAAGCTCCTAATGAATCCCAAGAAAGAGTTAAACTATGGTAGTGGCTATTGGAGCTTCCAATCATCCCATGGATAGTGGTAGGAGACTTCAATATGATAGAGAGACCTCAAGACAAGACAAGACAAGAGATCTTAAGTTTGAATGGAAAGGGAATGAATACACACATTGTTCAAGAATGTTGAGCAAGTTAAAACTCATTGACCCCCTAGATGGCTTAAGACTTCAATCCCTTGGCATCTAGTATCCATGGTCAAATTTTCAGAAAGGCATCAAGAGGATTTTCTCTAGGCTAGACTAGTTCTAGTATAATAGAGAATCCTTCAACTATCACAAGCCTCATGATAAAAATCCTATTCAAGTGATCCCCTAATCTCTCTCAAATCACCACCCTATCCTTATTGAGGTATTCAAAATTGGCACCCCACATCCTAGAAATTGTAATCCTCGATCTTTTCCTCTCAACTCCTCCCTTCTCTATGATCAAGATGTTCAGGTAGCATCCAAAATTGTTCACTAGTATAATTCCTCCATATGCAAGCATGAAAATCCTAGTATTCTAGGTGGGATTAGGATCATCTTTTTAAATCTTGGTAAAACCTTTTTAAAACTATGTGGAAGAAAAAAACTCCAATGATGCCAGAGCACATGAACTCTCTTTGGTTGACTCCCTCCCAAACACTAAAGCTTTTCTTCAAGATGAGCCCTCCAACCCCCACCTTATTGAAACTTTTACTAAAAATGAGCATGACCTAAGAAAGCTACAATCTAAGAAAATTTAGGGGGCTAGAATTTGGTCCAGAACCAACTAGATGGCAATGTGAGATAGGGGATCTAGATTCTTCTTTAAATTTTTGAAATCTAAAGAAAGCAAAGAGAAGATTGACTATGTGTGGGAAGATGGAAATAAATTCACTAATTCTCTAAAAGTATTTTGGGTGTGTTCACCTAGTTTTATAAAAAAATATTTACTACAAAAGATAAAGGGGAGGATATGAAGTGTGCTACAGACAAGATCAAAGAGATTGTTCTAAAAAAATCAGAGGAATCAAATTATGTTCAGTTGGAAGAACCTATCTCTCTAGTTGAAATCAAAGAGGGCATCTCAACTAAGAGCAAAGGAAAATCCCTTGGTCCAGATGGGAATATTGTTCAATTCTTCAAGATCAATACAAAATGGATTAGCTCCATGCCATTTTATCTATGCTAGTATACATTGGTGAGTGGGTCCCTGGCACCGAACATCAATTTTGGCCTAATCAAATTTATTCATAAGGGATGTGATAAAACCCTGATAAAAAATTAGAGGCAAACAACTTTACTGGATGTTTCTTGTAAGATCCTTGCTAAGATTCTAGCCTCCAAGATTGCTCCTATTCTTCCTAAGATTATCAGTCCCACTTCGAGAGGCTTTGTTTAAGGAAGATTCATTTTCGAAAGCCTTATCACATGTTGGGAAACCCTGGAGTGGGAAAAATGTTTAAGATAGGAGATTGGGATTATTTTGAATGATTATGAAAAAGTGTATGACAAGATTGAATGCGATTTTATCTTCATGATGTTGAAAGCTATAGGATACTAAGAAGCATATGTACATTTGGTGAAGATTCTTCTTAGGGATTCCAATGCAATAGTGGAAGTGAATGGGTATAGATCTCATTTCTTTGAACTATCTAGGTCTATCAAAGAAGGATGCCCCCTTGGTCCTACACTTTTTGTAACTACAACGGAAGCCCTACATTACCTTCTTCAAGATGAGATATTATCCCCTAAATTCAAAGGTCCCCTTCTACCAAATAAGTAGGAGGTCTCAAATATTTAATTTTTAAATGACACGGGAGAATAATGGGTTCCACTTTTTGACCAATTTTGACACTCAAATTAGCATTTTTGAAACAAACCTCACACTCAGGAAACTATATCTCTAAAATTATTATTAATTTAAAGATGACATAAAATAGTGATTTCTAGTACTTTTTTCATACCTTGCAACCATAATTTTTTTAAATTAAAAATATTAAAGTCAAAATTTTCTTCTCCACCGAAAAGTGGTACATATAAAAAAACAATATTTTAAAAGAGTGAACGTCATTTTGATAATGATAACTTTCTCCCTACAAATGATAATGAGGTAATTCTTTTGATGTGGGATTTGTAACATCAATATCTAGAGGATACATTTGGTTTGATTCAATTTGGTTGAATATTGTATAGTTTATGAAGTGACATCAATTATAATTCAAAGATACGTTCATTTTGACAAGCATAACTTGAACTCAATAAATCATAAATAATTTTTTTATTTTTTCCATGGAAAGCTAACTCAGTAACCTATAGAATTTTCAAAAAAAAATTGACCTAATTTATAAAAAAAAATTGAAGTGTTGAAGTTAGTCAATTTTCACTTGTTAATCAACCTATAATGAGTTAAATTCATATTTAAAAGCCTTAATGAATATAACACCTATTAAAATTATAGTTGGTGGAAAGCTTTCTCCAAGAAGCACAATTTAACATTTTTATATTTATAGTATGAGGTCATTTGATCCTAGTTTTGAGGGTCAAAAGACCATTTTTTCTTTTTATTATGAAAAAAAAAACTTTTTGAAAAATAAAGACATGTATGTGTGAACATCATGTTCATGTGAACATGTATTATATGCTCACATGAACATATCTCGCTAAACTATCATCGTAAAAATGACAAATAAATTGGAAAAGTGATATTTAAAATGAAAATTATACAATTTTTAAGGTTCACACAAACTTAAATCACTAATTTTTAGGGCTTGCACTAACACTAATGTTTTATTTGTTTGCACAAACATATACAACTATGTTCACGAGAAACCTATATGGTATTGGGTTCATGCGAATATAGCATGTTCTTCTAAACATGTTAAATCAATTTTATTTTGGAATGACCCATTTTCTTCATACCACAAAAGTGACACCCATTATTTTGGGATCACCTACACAGGCATTTTGTTTAAAATTTATGAAGATAATGTGAAGAATCTAATGATGAAACATGATTTGTTCTGCATAACATCAGGCATTAAAATCTTTGTGGCTAAATCCATACTTCTTTCCTGGGATCATAATCCCCCTCTATGGTGTATTAAGTATGGCATTTGTTGGGGAGGTCCTAGCCATATTGTGTGATATTTGGGTATCCCATCTTCCATCAATCCTAACATTAATGATATGTAGGCCTAGCTAAAGGAGAAGGTCAATAGTAAACTCCCTAAATGGAATAATATGTATTTTTCTCTGGTAGGAAGGTTCTAGGTTTCCCATAAAATTCTCTCCTCATAATCCACAAATTTCTTGTCAACTTGGCTTTTCAATGTTAATTAGATTACCTCTCTTTAGAAGATTATCTCAGACTATCTCTAGTCTAATGGTAAGGGTACTTTTAAAACTCATGCATTCAAATGGGATTGGTGCACAAAAGGAAAATCATGGGGGGTCTTAGGCTAAAGGATCTAAGATTTCAAGGTATTGCTCTAGTAGTAATATGGTTAGCTAAAGCCACAAAAGGTGAGGAACCCAGGAAAATCCTAATTAGGCATAACCTAAGTAGAGGACATCTATGTGGGGAAAAACACTAAAATGAGTGGAATGTTCTTGACTTTCTGGCTTTGGATTGTAAAATTAAGATAGGAGGTTCCAATGTATTTAAAGAAATATGGAAAAAATGGCCTTTTGTGAGACCCCTATTTGGTGACATACAGAAAATGGAAAAGGGAAACATTTGGTGTGGAAATTGCTCTATTTGGTGGAATCTAAAAGGAAACAATAAACTGTTAGAATTCTTTAGAACAACTAAGAGGGGGGTGAATCAGTTATTCAAGGTCCAAATGCCCTAATAATACTTTTTCTCTACTTTTAATGAATCCATATACTTTTCATCCATCCAAACTTAAATCAACCATATTAGCAAGTTACAGTAAATCAACATGAAGAGATAAAACATGCAGGATCAACTCATGACACAATGATTTACGTGGAAACCCAATTTGGGAAAAACCACCAGTAACATGCTACTTGATTCTCACTCTTCTAAAGTGATGCCCTGTTAAAAGCCTGCCCTGTTAAAGGCTTACACCACACTATTAAATGTGACCTTGTTAGAGGATTTCGCCAAACCGTTAGGAATGGGCCTGGGTAAAGTACTTTAGAACATTCACTTGGAATGTCACCTTGTTAAAGGATTTATCTCATGGCTATTAAACCAAACTAAGTCCATAGGATTTAAACTAACTGTTACAATTGCTAGAAAGTAACAATAATGGACTTTTGATCTGATATAAATTACAACATACTTTGCAGATTTCATATCACACTTTCAGTTCAATCCTTATGCTTGGCTTCAATCACTTCAACTCTGACTGCTTTTCTTTCTCTCAAACTTCGTCTCCTTGAGTCTTCTTACTCATTATACCAATACATCCATATCTGGAGTCTTCTTATTGAAACAGAGTAACTATACTCTCTTTCCTCCTTAGCACCTTCTTCAGCATTTTATGCTTCCATGCTTGACCGCCTCTCTCTCTCTCTTTTCTTCATGAACTTATGACTCCTTAAATAGAAATCTGATTTGCCTTTGTCGCTCAATTCTCCTTCTCCAATTTTAGGGTTTTAAATGGATTAGGTAGGATACAATGTATCTACCTCATATCTTGTTCTCATCTAGAAACTTCATCAATTGTATCCTTAAAAACATTTTACATGGTGTTCTGTGCCACCAGCTCATCATTCTTATCTTCCATTTAATTAACAAACTTCTAGATAACAACCTTGTCAGCTTAGATGGTGAATCTTTGATTTTCAAAATAATGCAGCAGCTCATCATTATTGATTTACTGGTGCTCGACATCTCTATGTTACTCGGCACTATTGGTTTTACTGGTGCTCGGCATCTCTGTGTTACTAGACACTATTGGTTTTACTGGTGCTCAGCATCTCTGTGTTACTTAGCACTTATATCTGCTTGACACCTGAAGTTTACTCGACATCTGAAGTTTACTCGGCATCTGAAGTTTTCTCGGCATCTGAAGTTCACTCAGCATCTGAAGTTTACTCGGCATCTGAAGTTTACTCGGCATCTGAAGTTCACTCGGCATCTAAAGTTGAACTTGCTTGGCTTCAACTAGGAATCTATTTGGCACCTACTAGCTTGCTCGGCTCCTTCTCTCTAATGAACTTTAGTTAGGCTTAACAAATGTCTTAGCTAAAATCTTACATCTTTGATATGTTCCATTGTGCCCATTCTCTGTGTCTTATAGTATGTCATCAAATACACTTTTTCATCAATGGCTTAGCTAATCCTTGTACTTCATTACAACATCATAACTTCAACCTTTCTCTAGGTGTTCTAGTTACATCTTATTGATTGCCTCCTCCTTGTCAATCAACTAATTGATAGTATTTGGATCATCAAGGAAATTGTCATTCCTGCAAGTAGCAAGTTTGACATCAATGACAAAACAATGATTGAGAACATTCTTTACCAGTTCCATGTGATCATTCCAACAACTTTCCTCATGATCTTTTCAATCATTTCCAACATAAATCCCTAACATTATTGCATGGTTTCTCATTAAAAAAATGGGCTAATGTTGGTATTAGAACCTTCAATGATATCTTGGAAAATGAGAAGCTCATGGAATTGGCAGAATTCAAAAATATTTTTTCTTTGAAAGAGTCCCAAAAGAGAACTTTCTCCATGATTGTTAAGGCTCTTGATAATATTGGAGTTAGATGAGCTTGTTGTTCCAAAAATTTCCACTCCTTTTAGCTTTGTTGGCCTGACTCTTCACCCTTTCAGCTACTTAAGTCTAAATAAGTCTATGCATTGCTTACCTTTGATACCATTATTCTTGACCATCTCAATTCCTGTTAGAGCCTCTCCCTTCCACATAATGAGTGGAAAAAAATCCTCACAAATCTATGGGCTAGAGCTATGGAGACTAAAATTATTCTCTTTCTTTGAAGAATTCTCCTTCATAAACCCCACTTTGCTAAACCTAGTAGGGAACCCAATACTTGTACTCTATGTTTCCATTTTGAAGCTATTTTTCATATCTTTTTTAACTGCCCCTTTGCTCTAAAGATTTAGCATGTGTTAAGATTTGTCCTTGGGATTAATTTTTCTATTCAAAATGTTATTTTTGGAAAAATCTATTACAGCAGCAATGAGTTAAATGTGTTTTGGTCTACTCTTTCTTACTGTATTCTTTGGTTTCTTTGAAAATTAAGGAATAATAGTATGTTTTAGGGCATTGAAAGAATCCTTATTGAGTATCTTAGGAGACTCATAAGTGTGGAAATTATAATGTTGTTAACAACCACTTTGAAACTAAAGGAAGACCAGTTCAAAAGGTTCCTAGACGAAGGTTAAGGGTTGTTGTCCAAAAACTATATATACTATGGTTTCACCATGCTAATTGGAAAGGACTATAACAAGCAAGAAGATGACTATCCCATCTATTGTAGAAAATTAAAAGGGAGGGTAATTGGCAACCTTGAAATGTGGATAATGAAAGAAACAATATGGCTTTCATGCCATCGCCTATGTGGTTTACTACTTTGGAATCAAGCGAGGATGATGACAATGAATCTGCTAGAGTACCTTAATTTGATGAAATATTTTGTATGTAGTTAGTAGTCCTTGGATTTCACTATAAAGTTGTGAAACTCTTTGTGGTAGCTTAGTGGCTAATATATTTGGATAAGTAGTTTTTAGAAGTGGACTAGTGCTGCTACGTTGGCACTCAGTATTGTTCCTTTTTGTCTTCTTGATATGTAACAAAATATAATTTATATGTAGGTCAATGTCATATAGCATAAAAATATATTTATATCTATAATAAAAAAATAAAATGAAATATAAACCTATTTTTGAACAAATGCACATCCATTTTGAATTTTAGGATTGAGCTTTCAAACCTAAAGTGAGTACCCATTTCTAGAGACAATTTCCAGTTCCACAAGACTTTCCCCAAATTGGGACCTAATTTCTTGCACTTTTTGATATCTATCTAATTCTTATTATGAAGTTATTTATATAAATTTTATTATTTCTCTACCTATTTATTTCACATTTTATGAAACCTTTCTTCACTTAACATGAACTCTCTATAATTTTTGGAACAAATGGACACCATGCAATGTGTGTGAGCTTGTATTTGCATGAACACATTCTTGATGATGAAATATTCACATATATAAATGTGTTTATTTTCCAAATATACAACTTCATCATTCCAAATAAATATATAATTCCACAAAATATTGTGCAAGGTTTTGCATAAGAAACTTTTTGGCAATCACAAATGTAAATTGTAGAACATCATGAATGAAAATGGTAATATTTTAATAATCTTAGGTTTTAAGAAATTTATTGGTATGTTGACACTATTGAGGTCATGTGGTTCAATTTTTATAAGGGTTTCTTCATTGGTACATTTAATTATTGCAAGGTTTTCTTTAGCCATATATGGTGTTTCATTTTTGTACAATAAGAAAAGATTGGAGAAAGGATTGAAACTATTCAAATTTATTGATCAACCTCAAGTCATGGTTCCTAGATTTATGTATCCATGGTTCTTAACAATAATTTTATTTATGTGATTATATCTAGTGTTCTAGTTCTTGTAATTGAAGATTATGTTATTTCATACTATAGAAAGGGTTATTCATGTTTAAAGATTCATACATGAATAATTATCCCTTCAATAAGGAAATTTTTTGATAAATTATGTGAATATATTTTTACAAGTGATTTGAGGAAACAAAGTAGGATATTTTCTATTATTTTGAGATATCTCCTTTATTAAGGATGATAGATCTAGTCAAAAGAGCCCTATTTGTGTGCTTGAAAAGAGGGGGCCTTGGAAATTTGTTCAAGAGGAAAAGAAGGTTCTTTCCATCATAGAAGAAAAGAGAGTAATTTTTTTTAATAGTTTTCAAGCACTTAAGGAATTATTATACACATCAATAGGACATGTGGACTTTTAGAAGAAAGGTGTCTCATGCGAAGGCATATGATTTGTAGTTTCTTCAACATAGGAGATTCTATTTCCACAGTATCTAAGGAGGCATTAGACATACATAGAAGAGTTGTAGAATTTTTGAGGAGGAATCTCATATTCAACACTCAATGAGGCATTAGACACATTTAGAGGAGATGTGGAATTTAAGGAAATGTGTCTAATTGTGCATGACGGGTTTTTGGGTTGTGTAGATGGATTTAGGACCTATGGTTAGGAGACCTATTGATGGAGTTAAAATATGATTCTTGATTGAGAAAGGAGGAATAGTGAAGGTGCTTCATCAAAGTCTCTAGAAGAGTTAGTTAAAAAAAACCCTTGATATATTTCCAGTCTTGTTAAGATTAATGTTATAACTGGGGAATGTTCTTGTATTGCATTTTTGTAGATTACTTCAAATAAAAAAATATTAGTTTCTAGGAAGTTATTTTACACTTGAAGATTTTGTTTGTGCTTTTATAGTTAATTTAATACATTATAAATCCAATGGACAAGAAATGTATTGACAAATTATTTAATGAGATGCGTATCAATATATCTTTTTTGTTTAAATAATCTACAATGGTGATTTGAATATTGAATTTATATGAGGTATACATGAAACCTACCTCTCCTCACTTGGGCATCAGACAAGTAGATTTCAAGGGCTCTCCTATGTATCAAATTTCTCTCTCATAATATCCAAGTAGAGGAGATCACTATTAAGGAATGTGATCATCTGTATTCACTCAAGAATTCAAATCTTGAACCATCCATTCCATCATCCTTCCTCATATCAATTATTATAGAAAACTAAGTCATTTCCTTGGTTTTGGATTCATTTCTTCATTTTATTCATTCCCAAGTCATTTTCTAGACCTATGATTCTATCAGGGGACTGTTCTCACGCTCCTAATAAATTCCCTTAAATTTGACATGTTTTTGCAATTGATATCTCTTTCAAAAAAAAATATAATTGTTTTTTTCCAAATTTTAAAGATATTATATTAATCATCATTTTAAATCTATGCTAAGGCTTGACTTCTTCTAAGTTTTATTTAGATATTAAAGTGCAAACTGATAAAGATGTAAAACATTTAGGTAGCCTACTTATCTAGGTGATTTTTTTACCATAGGAGTAATAGCCCTAGTCCTATACCAAGGGAAACATTTACTCCCTTCTCTAAAGATCGCTCTACTCTTTATACATGTTCTCTTGTCTATAGTTGTCCTACATATGGAAATTAGAAGACTCATTCACAAGCTTCTTGTACTCATAGGCCTTTCCCTAACCTAAAAAATCTCCTATGAGTTTTTGCCAAAGAAAACCAAGTAGAAAATATTCATAATAATGATCACTGGACACCATCTATGGTTATCATGGACTAGAATAAAATATGGGGTAAATTAATGACTATTATTCCTCTTTTTCTCCTACTTGTGCTTTAAATGCCTAGGAATTTGACTTATGTTTTATAAATCATATTTTCAACTAATGCCCTAAATTAGATATTAAGAGTACTAATTGTTTACCTATCTATTTATGTAAAAGATTGTCTAATAAATAATTAATATTAATATTAATTTAAAATGATAAATTTTAGAACCTTTTAACAATAAACATTATAGACTTATTATTATTATGATTATAACAAAATATATATGACCTCATTTGATATAGATTGGAGTATTTGTGTAAAATTTTAAAGTCGTTGATTATGTCAAGCATAATAAAACTAGTTCAAATATTAATGCCTATAGATGTCGATTAGACTATAAATACTATGATTAAATAAAATGAAATCCTTGAATTTGACTCTATTTTTATACCATATTCAAATTTGAAAATATTTATTAGTTGAATTTTTTTTCAAATAGCTATGTTGTGTGTTAAGTGTCAACTTGCGAGAGTACAATGACATTTTTAGTATGGTACAATGAAATAACGCGGGATTTTAACTTTTTTGTATGTCCCATATTTGACCATTACTTAAAGCTTCGAGCAATCCCGTCTCATCCAAACCTTCAAAACTATTTTGATTTTATCCTATAGAATTTTCAAAAAAAATATTGGCCTAATTTATAAGTTTTTCTGAAGTGTTAAAGTCAATCAATGTTCAATTTTTAATCAACCTATAATGAGTTAAATTCATATTTTAAAGACTTAATGAATATAATACCTATTAAAATTATAGTTGTTGGAAAGCTTTCTCCAAGAAGCCTAATTTAACATTTTTAGATTTACACTATGAGGTCATTTGATCCTAGTTTTGAGGGTCAAAAGGCCATTTATTATTTTTATTCTGAAAACAAAAAAGGAAAAAGGAAAAAGAAGAAGAAAAAAAATGTGAACATGTATTCTATGCTCGCATGAACATATCTTGCTAAACTATCATTGTAAAACTGACAAAGAAACTGGAAAAGTAATATTTAAAACAAAACTTGTGCAATTTTTAAGGTTCACACAAACATAAATTGCTAATTTTTAGGGCTTGCGCTAACACTAATGTTTTAAATGTTCACACAAATATATACAACTATGTTCATGAGAAACCTAAATGGAATTGGGTTCGTGCGAATATAGCATGTTCTTGCAAACATGTCAAATCAATTTTATTTTAGAATGACTATTTTTTTGGTACCACAAAAGTGACACCCATTATTGTGGGATCACCTACACAACCATTTTGTTTAAACTTGATGAAGATAATATGAAGAATCTAATGATGAAACTTGATCTATTATGCATAACATCAGGTAGTAAAATCTTTGTGGCTAAATTCATACTTCTTACTTGGGATCATAATCCCACTCTATGCTGTGGTAAGTATGCCATTTTTTGGGGAGGTCCTAGCCATATTGTGCATTATTTGGGTATCACATCTTCTGTTAATCCTAACATTAATGATATGTGGGCTTGGGTAAAGGAGAAATAGTGGTAAACTCCTCAAATGGAATAATATGTATTTGTCCCTGGCAAGAAGGGTCTAGGTTAGCCATAAAATTCTCTCCTCATATTCCACATATTTCTCCTTAGCTTGGCTTTTCAATGTTAATCAAATTGCCTCTCTTCAAGAGATTATCTAGGACTATCTCTGGTATGATGGTAAGGGTACTTTTAAAACTTATGCAATCAAATGGATTGGTGCACAAAAGGAAAATCATGGGGGGTCTTGGGCTGAAGGATCTAAGATTTCAAGGTATTGCTCTAGTAGTAATATGGTTAGGTAAAGCCATAGAAAGTGAGGAACCCTAGAAAATACTAATTAGGCATAACCTAAGTAGAGGACATCTGTGTAGGGAAAAGCACTGGAATGAGTGGAATGTGCTTGATTTTTTGACTTTGGACTATAAAATTGGGGTGCGAGGTTCCAATGTATTTAAAGAAATATGGAAAATATGGGATTTTGGGAGACCCCTATTTGGTGACATACAAGAAATGGAAAAGGAAAAAATTTGGTGTGGAAACTACTCTATTTGGTGGAATCTAAAAAGCAACAATAAACCTCTAGCATTGTTACAAGGTTGCTCATTAAAAAATAGGCTAATGTTTGTATTGGAACCTTCAATGATATCTTGGAAAATGAGAATCTCATGGAATTGGATGAATTGAAAAATATATTTTCTTTGAAAGAGTCCCAGAAAAAGACTTTCTACATGATTGTTAAGCTTCTTGATAATACTAGGGTTAGATGAGCTTGTTGTTCCAAAACTTTTTGCTCCTTTCAGCTTTGTTGGCCCGACTCTTCACCCCTTCACCTGGTTAAGTCTAAACAAGTCTACGCATTGCTTACCTTTAATACCATTATTCTTGACCATCTCAATTCCTACTAGAGCCTCTCCCTTCCCTATAATGAGTGGAGAAAAATCCTCACTAATATGTGGGCTAGTGTTAGAATTTGAAAAGATTAATAACCCAGAAAACTAGTGCAAAGAATAAATATCTAAACTATGAATGCAAATGATACAAAATCAAAATAGCGTCATAGAGTTAGTCTCCAAGAGAGTAATGCAAATGTTGGGAGAAAAATAGCATTAAGAGGATGCAAAAACAAGAGATGTAAATACAAGCCAAGTAGCATGCTTATATAGGCTAGGAAGAGGGAGGAGGTGGCAACACCAACCAATGAGGAGCAACCATCTATCGGACTAAAGATAGCAAAGTATCTTCCCAAGATAGCTAATGGATGCTCATATGTAGGAAGGTGACACTTCACAACCATTCACCTAATAAGACATGCTTTATTAACCTAAGCAAGATTATTAAAAGTGTAGGAAAAACCTAGCAAAATAGGAAAAATAAAAAACTACACTAACACCCCCCCATAAGCGAAGCTTAGGTGGATGTAGAAATGGGTCCTGGCAAGTCAAGCCTGATGAGGTACCCATGTACATAAAATTCCCCCAAAAGAGAGAGAAAAGAGACTCCCCAAAGAAAATTAGGACTCCAAGTGAGAGGAAGAGGCCTCCCCAAAAGATGAAGCATCCCACACCCCTAGCAAAGCTTGCAAATTTTTTTCGGTAGATCCACTTACATCGAACAAGTTTTCTTCGCTTAGGAAAATGGACAAGATCCGATGTGTGGTTCCTCATCAAGGAACTATACTCTTCCTGCATAGTTGTATCCCACTCAGAAATACCAGAAGCCTCATGAAAGGACTGTGGATTTGAGGCAGTAGCAATGAAGATATGTGGAGCATCCTTGAATAGTGAACAAGTCATCTTGTATCTGATGGATCCCCAACCCAATCACCTACAAACTACAAGGTCTGTCTATCCCAAAGTGGACTAGAAGATGGAGAATCTAGAGGAGAATCATCAACCTGTGAATGATGACGAGGAGAGGAAGGAGGTGAGTCCTCTAGATCACTCTCTACATCAAAACTGGAGGTAGAAGACTGCTCAAGTGAATCTGACCCATCAGAAGATCTATCATGTATTCCAAGTGACTCCAATGTCAAAGTAGAAGGCAACCCTGTGACCATGCTCTACTGGTTAAGCTAATGCAAGTAGTGGAAGTTAAGATGGCCAAACCACTCATGCCATAATTTGCTCACATCATTAAAGTGATTGAGCAAAACAGTCAAAGGAGGATCAAGAACAAAGTGAGAAAACATATAGAGTCATGACTGATGATCTGCTCTCCCAATTGCAACTGTAGAATCATTGTGCCACTCACATATCTCCACTGAACTAGGAGTGAACTCAACCCATTTGCTTAAACTTATGTGAGTGATCTGGTATACCGATAGGAGATTAGTTGACAATGAGGGTACACAAGGAACATCATGGAATGTGCCAACCCCCACATCAATAGACCCTCTTCCAGACACCTCAACGGGAGTGTTATCACGCATCAAAATAGGAGACATATTACACGGCTCCAAGGATGCAAGTTCTTCCTTAGATGAAGCCATGTGGTGTGAAGCACCTGAATCAAGAACCCAAGTGGATGGTGAGGAAGCAACTGCAAAAAGGGCCTTGCCCTTTCCTTTCCCCTTGTTGTTTTCTTTTTCCTTATCAAACCCTTCATTAGAACTTTGTTTGATAGACTCAGGAACACTGATATTATTCTTCTCAAGAATGTATGTCAAGTGATCAAGTTGTTTCTGCAAACATTTATGTTCATCATGACCAGGTCTTTTACAATAGGCACATTTGACCTTTTCTTCCTTAGGCTTATCGCCCTTGAAAGATGGTGTATCAATAGTTGCTTTTGAAGAAACCAATATCTTATCCTTCTTCTCCTCGCTATTCTTTTGTTTCTTTTCCTTACTATTGTTGTTACTACATTGTCCTTGTTGTTCTTTTGTGCTTTGTTGGCTGCTAAGGCATGTGACTTAGAGGACATAAGAGTGCCCATTTGGATTAGCTTGCCTTGTTCTTGAGTGAGATTGACAGCAAAATCATCTAAAGATGGCATGGTGAATTGAGTACCAAGTGCACCCTTAGTAGCATAGAATATAGAGACAAACACAAAATATTCTAAAGTTAGCTTAGAGAGAATACTAAGAATCAGTTGTTCATCTTTCTTTTCAATTCCACATTGTTTTAACTGCAGCCTTAGTGATTTTAATTTGGTGAAGAAATCTTGGATTGTGTTGAAATTTCTTGGAGTTAAACTAATTAATTCATTTTCCAACATATGACCCCTCATTGAATCTTGTGTGCCAAATAGTGTCTCTAGCTTTGTCCATACTTCATTTGGTGTATCCAAAGACTCAATGTGAAATAGCAAGTTAGGAGAAACAGACAAACACAATGTTCCATATCCCTCATCACATTTGTTAAACCACTTAGGCTTGTCTTCATCTTTAGTAGGTTTAGTTTCAAGTCCCATAGTTATCCTATTTAATCCAGCTTTCTTTAAGTGAATTGTCATGCGTGATTTCCACTCAAAGTAATTGTATGGAGTTAGGATGGGCATATTTGTTTGATCCATGATGAAGAAATGCAGAGAAGAAATGCTAAAAAGAAGAGAACCCAGCCATAACAATGCCCCCCCCCCTCCCCACCCCTTTTACTCAATCAAAGAACCCCCCCAAAGAAATATGATTTGGCACTTTATTTTAGTGCATTTACAGCTACCACTAGAAAGAAATACTTAGTGGTCTTGATTTCAATGCATTACAAACCCTCATGAAGAGCATATGTTGAAAGTGAAACTTAGGAATAATAATCAAGGGAAAAAATAGCACCACTGCAATCTACTCAAAAAATCATGCACTTTCAAAAAAAGAATCGCCCTGATACGAGATCGTATGAGAAAGTTATGATCCTCTGAAGTTTCCAAAACGAGAACCGTGCATAGTCACAGCTAAGAATCTGCAATTTCTAAAAAATTCATGCATGAAAATCAAAAACCAACTCCACTAGTGGATAGAGCACAAAAAAAGAGCCAAGTTTGTAACAAGAATCATCAAAATCGGAGGCCGTATGAGCAAGAACAAGGCATTTGAAAATTGCATTCAAATCTGCGATTGCCAATGGAGAGGGGTATGGCTGTAGCTTTTGATGCTCAATTTTGCAAAATATACAGCTTGCATGCAAAATCTAAAAGATACCTAGATGGTTTTTCGAGGCTGGGAAAAAAAACTTGGAAAGTGTTTTTCTTGCTGATGTATAGAAGATGTTTTTGTAGTGTAAATCAGATGCATTTACTAGTAAAAACTGGCTACAAAAATCAAAAAATGACCCCAACAACCAGAATATGACATGTAAATGCTAGATCAGCTTCCTAAGTCCATCAATGGCATGCTGGAACCTGCAAAATTGATTGAAAACTCCAAATATGCAAGTTGATTGTCAGATTTGAGATTGAAACCCCAGAGAAAAACTGTTTTTGTCAAAAAAATTCTTATTCTCAAGATCATCCAAAGATGCAAGAGAAGAGCATACTTAGTTTTTCAAAAAAACTACAATAAATTTTATTAGCCCCCCCCCCCGAATCTCTCAAATAAGGAAACTAAAATCTACTCTTGCACATAGAAAAGCTATGATTCTATGTTAAAATCTGAAAAGATTAATAACCTAGAAAACTACTACAAAGAATAAATATCTAAACTATGAATGAAAATGATACAAAATCAAAATAGCATCATAGAGTTAGTCTCCAAGAGAGTAATGCAAATGCTGGAAGCAAAATAGCATTAAGAGAATGCAAAAACAAGAGATTCAAATACAAGCCAGGTAGCATGCTTATATAGGCTAGGAAGAGGGAGGAGGTGGCAACACCAACCAATGAGGAGCAACCATCTATTGGACTAAAGATAGAAAAGTATCTTCCCAAGATAGCTAATGGATTCTCACATGTAGGAAGGTGACACCTCACAACCATTCACCTAATAAGAAATGCTTTATTAACCTAAGCAAGATTATTAAAAGTGTAGGAAAAACCTAGCAAAATAGGAAAAATAAAAGACTACACTAACAACTAGACCTATGGAGATTAAAATTATTCTCTTTCTTTGGAGACTTCTCCTTCATAAACTCCCCTTTGTTAAACCTAGTGGGGAACCCAATACTTGTACTATGTTTTCCCATTCTAAATCTATTTTTCATGTCTCTTTTAACTACCCCTTTGCTCTTAAGATTTGGCATATGTTTAGCTTTGTCCTTTGGATCAATTTTTCTATTGAAAATGTTATCTTTGATAAAATCTATTATAGAAACAATGAGTTAAATTTTTTTTGATCTACTCTTTCTTCCTATATTCTCTAGTTTCTTTGAAAATTAAGGAAAAATAGCATGATTTAGGGCATTGAAAGGATCCTTATTGAGTATCTTAGGAGACTCATAAGTGTTGAAATTATAATGTAGGTAACAATGATTTTGAAACCAAAGGAAGACCAGTTCAAAAAGGTTCCTTGAGGAAGGCCAAAGGTTGTTGCCCAAAAAAGATCTCCACTATGGTTTCACCATGCTAACTGGGAAGGACTGTAACAAGCAAGAAGATGACTATCCTAGCTATTGCAGAGGATTTAGAGGAAGGGTAATTGGCAACCTTGAAAGCTAGATAATGAAAGACACATTATGGCTTTTATGTTATCCCCTACGTGGTTTACTACTTCAAAATCAAGTGAGGATGATGAGAATGAATCTACTAGAGTAATTTAATTTGATGAAATATTTTGTATGAACTTATTAGTCCTTGGATTTAGCTATAAAACTGTGAAACTCTTACTGGCAGCTTAATGGCTAATATTTTTTGATAAGTAGTTTTTAGAAGTGGACTAGTGCTGCTACCTTGGCACTCTGTATTGTTCCTTTTTGTCTTCTTGATATGCAATAAAAAATAATTTATATGTAGATTGATGTCATATAGCATAAAAAATATTTATAGCTATAGTAAAAAAATAAAATATGAACCTATTTTTGAACAAATGCACATCCATTTTGAATTTTAGGATTGAGCATTCAAACCTAAAGTGAGTACCCATTTCTAGAGACATTTTAAAATTCCACAAAACTTTCCCAAGTCGGGACCTAATTTCTTGCACTTGTTGATATCTATCTAATGCTTATTATGAAGTTATATACATAAGTTTTATTTTTTCTCTGCCTATTTATTATGATGTTATTTACATAAATTTTATTTTTTCTCTGCCTATTTAATTCATATTTTATGAAACCTTTCTTCACTTGAAATGAGCTCTCTATAATTTTTGGAACAAATGCACTCTGTGCAATGTGTGTGATCTTGTATTTGCATGAACAACTTCTTGATGATGAAATATTCACATATATAAATGTGTTCATTTTCCAAATATATGAGTTCATCATTTTGACTAAATATATTATTCCACATAATATTGTGCAAGGTTTTCAATAAGTAACTTTTTGGCAATCACAAATGTAAATTGTAGAACATCGTGTGTGACAATGGTAACATTTTAATAATCTAAGCTTTTAAGAAATTTAATGGTATGTTGAAACTGTTGAGGTGAAGTGGTTCAATTTTTATAAGGGTTTCTTCATTGGTACATTTAATTATTGCAAGGTTTTCTTTAGCCATATGTGGTGTCCATCTTTGTACAATAAGAAAAGATTGGAGAAAGGATTGAAACTATACAAATTTATTGATCAATCTCAAGTCATGGTGCCTATGATTTATGTATCCATCATTCTTAACAACAATTTTATTTATGTGATTATATCTAGTGTTCTAGTTCTTTTAATTTAAGATTATGTTATTTCATACTATATAAAAGGTTATTCATGTCTAAAGATTCATAAATCAAGAATTATCCCTTCAATAAGGAAATGCTTTAGTAAATTATGTGAATATATTTTTACAAGTGATTTGAGGAAACAAAGTAGGATATTTTCTACTATTGTGAGATATCTCCTTTATTAAGGATGATGGATTTAGTCAGAAATGCCCTATTTGTGTGCTTGAAAAGAGGGGGCCTAGGAAATTTTTTCAAGAGGAAAAGAAGATTCTTTCCATCATGGAAGCAAAGGGGGAAATATTTTTTAATAGTTTTCAATCACTTAAGGAACTATTATACACATCCGTAGGATATGTGGACTTTTAGAAGAAAAGTGCCTTAGGCGAAGGCATATGATTTGTAGTTTCTTCAACATAGGATATTCTATTTCCACAATATCTAAGGAGGCATTAGACACACTTAGAGGAGATGTGGAATTTAAGGAAATGTGTCTCATTGTGCATGGGAGGATTTTAGGTTGTGTAGATGGATTTAGGACCTATGGTTAGGAGATCTATTGATGGAGTTAAAAGATGATTCTTGATTGAGAAAGGAGTAATGGTGAAGGTGCTTCATCAAAGTCTCTAGAAGAGTTAGTTAAAAAACCCTTGACATGTTTCCAGCCTTGTTAAGATTAATGTTATAACTGGGGAATGTCTTGTATTGCATTTTTGTAGATTACTTCAAAAAAAAAAAGTTTCTAGGAAGGTACTTTCCACGTAGAGGTTTTGTTTGTGCTTTTTTAGTTAATTTAATACATTATAAATCCAATGAACAAGAAATGTATTGAAAAATTATTTAATGAGATGCATATCAATACATATTTTTTGTTTATATAATCTACAATGGCGATTTGACTATTGTATTTATATGAGGTATATATGAAACCCACCTTTCCTCACTCGGGCATCAGATGGGTAGATTTAAAGGGCTCTCCTATGTATCAAATTTCTCTCTCATAATAGCCAAGTAGAGGAGATCACTATTAAAGAATGTGATCATCTATATCCACTCAAGAATTCAAATCTTGAACCATCCATTCCATCATCCTTCCTCATATCAAGTATTATAGAAAGTTAAGTCATTTCCTTGGTTTTGGATTCATTTCTTCATTTTATTCATGCCCAAGTCATTTTCTAGACCTGTGATTCTATTAAGGGATTGTTCTTGGGCTCCTAATAAATTCACTTAAATTTGACATATTTTTGCAATTGATATCTCATTCAACAAAAGATATGATTGTTTTTTTCCAAATTTTAAAGATATTATATTAATCACCACTTTAAATCTATGCTAAGGCTATGACTTCTTCTAAGTTCTATTTAGATATTAAAGTGCAAGCTAATAAAGATGTAAAACATTTAGGTAGCCTACTTATCTAGGTGGTTTTTTGACCATAGGAGTAATAGCCCTAGTTGTATGCCAAGGGAAACATTTACTTCCTTCTTTAAAGGTCACTCTACTCTTTACACATGTTCTTTTGTCTATAGTCATCTTGCCCATGGAAATTAGAAGACTCATTGACAAGCTTCTTGTACTCATAGGGCTTTCCCTAACTTAGAAATTTCCTATGAGTTTCCATCAAAGAAAACCAAGTAGAAAATATTCATAATAATGATCGGTGGGCACCATCTATGGTTATCTTTGACTAGACTAACATATGGGGTAAATTAATGACTAGTATTTCTCTTTTTGTCCTTCTCGTGCTTTAAATGCCTACGAATTTACCTTATGTTTTATAAATCATGTTTTCAACTAATTCCCTAAATTAGATATTAAGAATACTAATTGTTTACCTATCTATTTTATGCATAAGACTATCTAATAAATAATTAATATTAATATTAATTTAAAATGATAAATTTTAGAACCTTTTAACAATAAACATTATAGACTTATTATTATTATGACTATAATAAAAAATATATGACCTCATTTGATATAGATTGGAGTATTCATGTAAAATTTTAAAGTCATTGATTATGTCAAACATAATTAAACCACTTCAAGTATTAATGCCTATAGATGTCGATTAGACTATAAATATTGTGATTAAATAAAATGAAACCCTTGAATTTGACTCTATTTTTATATCATATTGAAATTTGAAAATATTTATTAGTTTGATTTTTTTTTAAATAACTCTGTTCTGTGTCAAGTGTCAACTTGTGAGAGTACAATGATGTTTTTAGTATGGTACAACAAAATAATGCGAGATTTTAACTTTTGTGTATGTCTAATATTCGACCATTACTTAAAGCTCCAAGAAGTCTCGCCTCATCCAAACCCATAAAAGTATTTTGATTTTATCCTATTTTCCAATGCACAGGTATACACGCACTCTGCTTCTCATCACCGACAAATTTGAATTTCAAATGCACACAAGCACATTATTCCCAATTCATATTGATAAAAAAAATTATAATAAAAACATAGATTAAACATTTATTTTTCCAAGACACACCGAGTTGTAAGGCACCGGCTACGATGCAACATATTTGCACCGGGCCGAGTTGCCTTTTCTAAAATGTAGATTAAAAAATGTTCTCTCATCTGTCTTTATTTTATATTAGTATTTGTTTTTAATCTTTTATCATGTTCACCGATCAAAATTTATTGACAATAGTCATTTGAATATATAAATGACATTATTTTGTTCAGTTTTAAATATTTTTTATTATCCTAGTTTTATTTTTAAATTAAATTTATTAATATATAGTATAATTTTAAACAAATATAAATGTATATATTGCATAATTAAAATTTGAATTTAATTTTTTGTGTAATTTGTTGAATTTGTCTTTAGAATTGTTTTAGTTTTAATAGAGAGGATAGATATTTTTTAAAATATTAATATTTTATGATAATAAAAACTATTTTATCTAATTGATTTAATTTAATAATAGTTTTTAATGAATATATTTAATCATGCTTACCATAATATAAATATAAACTAATTTAACTTATTTTAAGAATTAAAAATGCATATTTTCTTAAAATGTTTTAAAAAATTATAGATTAAATAATAAATTAAAGATTACTAAATAATTTTTGATAATTTCTATATAATTATTAAATATGTAATATTGTGTATAATTAAAATAAAACAAATAATAAGAAGAGAAAAATAAACATTTTTGATAAGAAGAAAATTTGGGCTCTGCTTTGCTTTTTCGACGGCAGTTTCGCTCTGCGGCTATCTACGATCACCGTTCTATTTTCTCTGGCTACCTTGGTGTCACCAAGGTGGCGACCTCTAGCAGCGTTAGTCCACATGGTAGACACTTGGCTTCCTCTATGCATCCCTTCGATCTAGGTGAATCTACTACCATAACCAGAATTAAAGAGTGCGGTGTTAATGAGCCTGAGAGTAATGGCCAAAATGCTAGGTATGTACCAGGTAAGTTGCCTTCGACTACTGATAATATTGTTCAGAATGGTGGCATTCCTTCCCCCACTGCTCGCAACAGTGGTCGACCTAGGTCTTTCTCTAGGGCCGTGGCTGGATCTACTGACATCAACGCGAAGGGTAGGTTTGAATGCTCTAGTGATCATAATGTTGGGACATCCGAAGTAGGTAAGATCCTTGCAGCTTACTTAAACCCTTTTTCTATTGTTCCTAATCCAAAAATGTTAGAAGAAATTGTGAAAGAGAAAGAAAATCTTAGAGACACTGTGATTTTTTTCTCTGTTGTTGAATTAGAAAAGTGTCCTCCAAGGAAGTTTATGGATGATTGGTTTCATAATTACTGGAATAATAAATTAGGGCTACATATTTCTTTTTGTAGGTAGTTATAAAAAGGTTTATATGTCATTTTTTTCGCTAATCATGATGCCCAAAAAGAGGTTGTTAAGAAACTGTATTCAAATGTTGGGTCAACATCTTTTAGGGCCATCGCCTGGTCACCTGATGTGGCTCATGAAGAAGTTCTTGCTCTCTCAGCACCTAGGTGGGTTTTCGTTAAAAATATTCTGCCCTTTCTATGGCGTTTCCTACCTGAATTGCTTGCACCCATTGGGAAAATCATCTGTATGGATGAAACTATGAGGCTCGTCCCGCATATGGATGCCAAAATACTTATTTCCCTATCTCCTAGTAAGGACATTCCCACAGATATTTCTATTAATATTCTGAATGAATTTTTATGTTGCCCTGTTGAGATTTTGGGGGGTCTGAATGCTTGTTTTCTCTACCGAAAAGAAGGGCATCTATGCAAAGATTGTCCTATCATTCAAAAGAAGCCCAATCCTCCTAATTCCTCCCCTAAGGATGATATCAATCTCCCTGTTGCTAATATTATTGTGCAAACCAATACCCCTGAGCTCTCTACTCCTCCTTCCTCCTCTTCAAGGCCTCTCCTTGAAAAAATCCCTAATGCTTTGAACCATATCAAGTCAAACCCCCTCTCAGCTATTATTGTTCAACCTCAACCCCATGCTAACGATGGTCGTCAACATTTCCCTAATCTCGATTCTGCTATAGATCTTAACAGTGATGATGGTTTTACTGCCATTCCCAAAAATAAGAAGTGGAAGAAAGGTATTAATAAGTTTGTGCCCAAACCTATCCGCTCTAATAACAGTAAAAACCTAATTAATGTAGGCCTTGACCCAGTCTTGACCATTTCACATAAATTAACCAAGGAAGAGGAAGTTAGGAACAATCGCCTTGTTACTGATCAGATGCGAAAACTCCCCACAAAGATTTTTCAGGAGATTGGTGAGGACTATGCTTTTGAAGTCATTCCGGCCGCCCCTGTTCCTTCTTGTTCCCAAATTGGTCCTTCCATGGAGTTGGACTCTTTTATGGAGGTTGAAGATGATTTGACTTATGGTGCTTCTACTGCCAAAAGGAGAGGTAGACCACCTAGTTCTAAGAATAAGCTGCTAGGTGCTAAACAGGGGGATCCTTCCAAAAGGTTCTTAGCTCTAATTGAGCATGATTATATGGCAGATTCTTCCCTTAACAATTTTTCACAATGAACTTCCTTTCATGGAATGTTAGGGGATTAGAGTCCCCTGATAGGAAATTTGTTATTAAGCAATTTTTGAATTCTCTACATTCTATAGATTTTTTTATGATGTAGGAAATTTAAGCGGTTGGATTCACTTTGGATTCCAATCTCAATTATATTTGGAAGGATGCTACTAAATTCTACACTAATCATGTGAGAGGTAGAGGCGGAATTGCCTTGCTTATTAATAATAAATGGGATAAGTGCATTGTCAATAGTGGTTGTTTTCCCTGTCATAGGGTTGTTCGGGTTACTTTGCAACATGATAACAATACTTTTGGAGTCTATGCTATCTATGCCTCCAATGATCCTAAAGAAAGAATTGAGCTCTGGAAATGGATTTCTAACCTTCTTGACATCCCTTGGTTGTTCGGTGGTGACTTCAACATGGTTGAGTAACATATGGACAAATCAGGAGGTAATCCTTTTCATTGGAAAGACAATGAAAGGTCCTTTTGGAATAAGTTCTTAAGTTCTAAATGTCTTTTTGATCCTATTGCTGGAAAAAAAGGATGTTAATCCTGGTCTGTGGCACACTTGGTGCAACTTTCAACAAGGTAATGCTAGGATTTACTCCAGGCTTGACCGCTTCTATGCCAATAAGTTTTTCTTCTCTTTCCCCCGGGATAGTGCTGGCAATATTGTTCATGTCATCACTACTACATTATCTGATCACCATCCTATTCTGTCTAAGGTTAACTTCATCAATAGTCCTATTTAGCAAAGACCTAAGAGCTCTAAGTTCATCCTTAATACTAGCCTCCTTATGGATGAGGATGTCCTTGCTGCTATTCAGATTATTAGAGGATTGAATAAGCTTAATCTCCAGCATCTATCCCATATTGATAGATGGAATACTAATCTCTCTTCTAGGAGGATTTTTTCGCAAACCATTGGGCAGAAAAAAGCTAAGGACTTTAGATTTGTTGAAAAACATCTTTTGTCTGAGTTGCAAGTTGCTGTGGAGAACATTCAATGTGACTCTTCTAACATGGCTTTTCTTTCCAAGGTTATGGCAGCTAAGGATGCCCTTAGAAAACATCAACAATCTAGAATTCAGGGACCCAGGCTTAGGTCTAGATCCCACTGGCTCCAATGTGGGGATAGAGGTTCTAAATTTTTCTTTAATCTTCTCAAGCACAAATGCATCAAAGCGTCTGGTTATAGACTCTCTATTGACAACCAGGACATTTTGGACCCTGAGGCTATTACTCAAGCCTTTGCCAAGTGTTATGAGACTCTCTTTGCCTTAGAAGACTCTCTTGAGGCAGATTTGATTAGAATTAGATGTAAGAATCTTATTCCTAAAAAATTAGGCCCAGATGATATCTTTAATATTGCTAAGAATATCTCTGTTGAGGAGATTGAAAGAGCTATGAAGGCTCTCAATAATAAGAGAGCCCCGAGCCTTGATGGTTTCTTGGTTGAATTTTATAAGTCCAACATTGGTTGGATATGTAATGACCTCCTTGATCTTTATTCTAAGGCTTTAATTAATCGTACTTTGGGGTAGGACATTAATAGAGGGATTATTAAGCTTCTCCCCAAAGAGGGGGATAAGACTTTTATTAAGAATTGGAGGCATATTACCCTTATGAATGTCTCCTACAAAATTCTAGCAAAAATTATGGCTCTTAGACTTATCCTGCCTAAATTTGTTAATTCTACCCAAACTGGGTTCATTAAGGGTAGGTATATCCATGAAAATCTCATAACCAACTAGGAGGCTATGGACTGGTCTAGATACTCTCATTAGAACTCTGCCATGCTTCTCTTAGATTTTGAGAAGGCATATGATAGGGTGGAATGGAGTTTTATTCTCATGATGCTGGATGTTTTTGGCTTTCCTCCTTCTTTAATAATATGGTGGCTTTGCTTCTTAAAGACGCCTCTGCTCAGGTGGAGGTCAATAGTTTGTTGTCTACCCCCTTCTCTCTTGGAAGATCTATCAAGAAAGGGTGCCCTCTGGCTCCCGCTCTCTTTGTTATTGCTTTAGAGGCTCTGTACTATATCCTTAGAGATAACTCAATATCTCAGGATGTCAGAGGCATTTATTTGCCCAACAATGAGGAGCTCATCAATTGTCAATTTGCAGATGATACCACTCTATTCTTAGAGCTCTTAGAGAACAACTTTAAGAACTTGCAAGAGAAACTCAACCTATTTTTCTTTGTGTCTGGGGCCAAGATATCCCAATCTAAATTAATTTGTTTAGGTTGGGATGAACGGCCTCTGAAGTGGTTTCTTCAATATAATTTTCAATGGGGAGGTCCTAAGAGGATTACTAGATATCTTGGCATACCTTTCTCTATTGAGCCTAACCTCAAAGACATGTGGTCATAGGTTAAAGTGAAGATTGATAATAAGCTGAATAAATGGCATAACAGGGCGCTATCTTTGGCTGGCAGAATTCAGGTGTGCTAGAAAATCTTGTCTTCTTACACTATTTATTATTCTTCTACTTGGTGTTTTAATAACTATCAGATTGCTGAAATTCAGAAATCCATCAGACAATTTCTTTGGTCTTGTGGCAAGGGTAATAGTAAAGTTCATTCTGTTAAGTGGGCTTGGTACCATACTGACAAGACCCTTGGGGGACTTGGGCTGAAGGATTTAAAAACTCAAGGTTTAGCCTTGTCTGCCAAATAGATTTTTCAGGCCATGGAGGGTGATGCTCCTTAGAAAGTGCTGGTAAGAAGTAATATTGAGAGGGGTGTTTTGAGGAAAGCTAAATCTTGGACTAGCCTCCCCTTTTGTGATCTCATTCTTGGCAACTTTAGTGTTATGGTTCAAGGCTCTGCAGTTTTTAGGTCTATTTGGAAGGCTTGAGATCATGTGAGACAATTCATCACTAACAAGGAGTTTCATTCTAATGCTCAACTCAATGGTGAAAGATCCATCTGGTGGAATCTTCACCTAAATGGTAAACCTTTGGCCCTTACCCAAGGGTGCTCTACTAGACTATGGTCAAAGAATGGCATTAAACTATTTATGGACCTTTTTGACCGTGATAGAATTATGACATGGGATGAGTTTAAGGACAAATTTGACATCCTTGATTCTCATAGAAGAACTTATAACATGATTGTGCAAGCTATTGTCGGTATTCCTTCTATTTGTCATGTTGACTCTCATAGATACCTTAAGTGTAAATGGCCTAATGGTATAGTTACCACTCTTCTTAAGGCCAAAAATATTTATAAAATCATTGAGCATAATACTGATATTATAGATCATATCAATGTTGTTTGGTATTCTTCATACAATGCTGATGATTTAAAGAAGTACTTTGATATCTTATGGAAGAACCCTATGGAACCCAAAATTAGATGCTTTAAATGGTTACTTATGTTAGATAAGCTGCCTATGAAAAAAGATTTTGCTAATTCAGATATCTGTAACTTATGTAAAGATCCTAAAACTAGTAGACATATATTTCTGGATTGTATTTTTGCTAAGGAAATTTGGAACATGTTTGGCATTATTTATCCTTTTAATGTCAATATTTCTGATAATATTTCTGGTCACATTAATGGTCTTCCTAAAGATACCAACCTTTTTTGGAATATTTTGTCATCTAATATTCTATGGTAGATCTAGAAATGCAGGAACAAGGAAAGGTACCAAGGTAAGCATAAGGATCTTACTGAGTTTTTTTGAAATCTCACACATTTTAAAATATTCTTGCAGGTACAGGCTACTATGGTGATTGAGCAGGAAAAGATGAGGAGGTTTCTTTGTGATGGGCATGCTACCTTTTACTACTATGAGCTCAAACATGGATACCAGTGGCGAAGAACGTTGGATGACTTTCATATTTTTGAGCAAGTGTGCAACAAGCTGAATAAAGAAATCAGAGAAAATGGGATGGCCAAAAAAGATGAACTTTTTATGCTAACATAGATACAAGAGCACAAAAGTATTGTTTGGATGGAGGGTCCCTTAGGCTGGACTGCCTGGGTTGACATTCACTACTATGTTCTCAGCTAGATTGTGTTCCTTCTTGCCTCTCATCTTATGTATAGCTGATTTTGTTCCGTCGGTGTGAGGCTTTGCCTCCTTTTGTTCTCTCATGATGTAACTCTGGTGACTCTAGATCCTTATTTTGATTCTCTTATATCTAATAGAAAAAAAAACCAAATAATATGTTTAGTGCAAATTTTTATCTCCAATTCTCTAAATAACATATGTTATGTTATATTGATGAATAAAGATAATTCTTATTTTAAATATATCTATTAAATTTTTTTGTTACTAAAAATTATCAAATAAAATTATTAAATTATTAAATTTAAAAAATTAAAGAACTCACTCTTACATAGTTAAAAATTTATTAAAAGAATCTTTTATAGAAAAATGGTTGTAAAAAGGAATTTTTTTTTTGATAGTTACATAGTTAAAAATTGTAAAAAGGAAATTTTTAACTTACTATCAACCTATCAAGTTAAATTCCAAGTTTTAAAATTTTTTATTTTCCTCATAATATTGTATATTTGAAATGAAATATTATTGTAATCAATTTTTAGGAACTTTTCATATTGATTACTTTATTTTTTTAAGAATATTTTAAATTAAACAATTTTTGGTAATTTCTAGTTATTAAATATATAGTATTGTGTTAAGACTATAATAAAAATAAAATAAATAATCTGTACAATGTAAATTTTTATCTCCAATTCTCTAAATAACACGTCATGTTATAGATAATTATTATCTTAAATATATCTATTAAATTTTTTTGTTACTAAATAATTATCAAATAAAATTATTAAATTATTAAATAATAAAAAATTAAGCAACTCATTCTTAGAAACATAGTTAAAAATTGATTAAAAGAATCTTTTGTAGGAAAAAAATTGTAAAAAGAACTTTTTTTTAACTTGATAGTTACGAAAAACTTACAATCAACCTATCAAGTTAAAATAACTTGATAGGAAAGATTTGGATCAACCTATAAGTTAAAAAAAATCCTTTTTAAAATTTTTATTTTTCTCATAATATTGCATATTTGAAATGAAAGATTATTGTAATCATTTTTTAAATATGCAATAGTAATTTTTCATATTGATTTGTTTCAGCAATCTTTAATTTATTATTTAATGTATAATTTTTTAAAGCATTTTAAGAAAATACGTATTTTGTATTCTTAAAATAAATTAAATTAGTTTATATTTACATTATAGTAATACACATAATGATTAAATATATTCAATTAAAAACTATTATTATATTAAATCAATTAGATAAAACACTTTTTATTACTTTTAGATAAAATATTAATATTTTCAAAAATACATATCTTGACATTTAAACTAAGAAAAAATCTAATAATAAATTCAACAAATTACACATAAAATAAATTCAAATTTTAATTATTCAATATATACATTTATATTAGTTTAAAACTATATTATATAACTAGCTTATATATTATATATAATAAGCTGAGAGATATCCTTCTCGAGGCGCCTATTGCACTGAGTGAGATTATGAAAATAGGCGCCTCGAGAAGGATATCTCTCGGCTTTATATATATATATATATATATATATAAAAGCTAGTAGCACTCGCAATGCAAAATGAAAGACATTATTTTTTAAATTATAATTCATTATAGTTAAATATGTTATGAAATTTTTGTATTAATAGATATTTAATATTATTACGATTTCAGTATATTTTTTATATATTAATTTTAAAAATTTGCATAGAGAAAAAATAATAATAGTAATTTAAAAAGATATTTTAAAATCATATAGATATTTATTTAATGTTATAAAAAGCGAAAAAATGTTATACATTGTATTGCTAAAGAATTGAAGGACATTGAAGCAATATAGAAATTTTTGTACAAATATGTGTAATAAAATAATACTTAATAATCATTGAAAGAAATGATGACATAGTCCATCAAAAAACTTAATAATTAAATAGTTGAAGCATATTGAAGCAATATAGAAATTTTTCTACAAACATGTGTAATAAAAAAATACTTAAAAATCATTGCAAGAAATGATGACATAGTCCATCAGAAAACTTAATAATGTAATATTTAATAGCTATTATAAAATTGTGTATAATAAAAAATAGTATTGTTCAAAATGTTGACAATACGTTGAGAAATAATATGTAGAATATATTTACTTTCTCAAACATGGATGGACTGGCAATAACTCTACATTTCCATGAAGAAGTTTTCGTACTTTAATTGATAGAGTAGACTTTACGTGAAATAATGTAGGTATGCCATAATTTGCATGCAACAACCTGAAAGATGGAATGACTTGATGTATTGTGAATGTGATTGTGTAACCAAAATTAAGAGTAGCTATCAACCATTCTTCGAGTGGACCCTTGTGATAGCTAATTTTACATTCTCCTTTAAGAAATTTTGTAAACTTTATACTGAGCTCATCAGAGAGAGTGTGCTTCCTGAAATTTACTGTTGGGGCAATGATAATTTGATAAATACATCTTGCAAGATAAAGATCACGAATCACGAATCTCACGATACAAAGCTCCTGGCCATCTGCAAAAGTCTACAACCTCGATCTGTAGGTGATGGAATGTGACATCTAAGTTCATCTTCACTTTTTTGGCATAGTGGAAGTTGAAGTACAGAGCATAGTTATAAAATTTTAATTGATCGTTCCTTGTTCCATTGTTTATAATTCGATTGGTCATTCTATCCCTTATCCAATACCGAACACTCAACTCCTCTTTACAAAGGATGACATTTTGTGGAAGTCTATGATGAAAGTCTCGTAACCACCAGTAAGCCCATTCAAAACATGATTTGTCTAACATCTTTGCAAGCTGCATGGAAATTATGAGAAAAAATTATATGATTAAAACATGATAAAGAATATGTTTTTTTTTCTTTCAAAAAGGAAAGAAATGTTGAATCAAGGATAGTAACCATAATATTTAAACTACGGTATTTTACATGAAATAAACATAAAATATATTTGATCAAATTCATATTTTGACACACATTTTTTAAATATTAGTATTTTTTGTCTTGACAAAAATTATTTGACATAGTGTGATACAAACTTATAAAGGCATAAGAAAATAAGTGATCATTTTCTTTAATGTAAGGATACTAAAAAAATTTTACAAGGGTATATTAAAAGTCTATTTATATATTTATGGATGTGAAAACATGTATTTGAAACATTTGAAATGTGATTTGTAGTAGTATACAAGTAAACGAAAACTTTATTTAAATACTACAATCATACAATAGTATAGTAAATATAATAAAAATTACAAAATATTAAAGTGGAAATCAAAATTGTAATTGCATTGGACAAAGTATTAAAAATAAAAATATTACATCAATTATCTTCCAACAAATTAAGTCTATTTTCTTCATCCTTGTGCTTGGCAACTTGTCTACCTTTTTTCATTTTCTCATAGCGATCATACGTGAATGGGGGCATTATTCTTAGACACTGTAAAGATTTAACATGAGAAATTGCCACAAATGTCAATCCTGTTCTTTCTCTTGGTCCTATATCAATTGTCTCTTTTGGAAGAGTTAAACCCTAAGATTTATGTATAGTCAATGCCCATGCCAATCTTAAAGGCAATTGAAGTGTTGTACCCTTCTGTATTGGTGTTATTGGAATTGTTTTTGGATGATGGTCTTCAAATGGTAGTCCAAAATAGTTGTCAAACTCAACCATCACATATGTTGGAGGTTCAAGTGGAGTGCTTCCTTGTTTGTAGACTATATTTCGAACATACCCCAAAGATCCATTTACAATACCTGCTTGTACCCATAGATTAGAAGTTGGCATGACCCTTGCATCCTTACAAAGTAGCAATTCCAGATCAAGCTCATCATTTGAATAATCTTCCAATGCATTACCATGTCATGCTTTTGTTGCAACACTACATGAAACAGGATACTTCAATGAATGCAACATTTTTTTATTATGACTATGAACATTTTCATTTGTTGAGAATAGATGAACAGAATTTTCAAATTATAAATTTGTTGGAAGATCTATGTTGATAGGGGTTCTTTTCATTAGCAACCTCTAATCATCAATCTATGGGTTTGCATCTCTTACATTCATCAAAAGTTGGTGAAATCTTTGTTGATCCTCATTCTCCCCATCTTTTCTGAATATCTTGTCCAAAGTAACAACAATCTTGAATTCTTGCCATAGCAACTTTGCCCTTCTATTATTGTCATAAGCTGGTCTGTCACCAACTGGAGGAAGCTAGCCCAAATCTCCCACCAAAATTATAGATACACCTGAAATAGAAGAATGAAAATATTTATGTCAAAATGATTAATTTGTAATTACATTTTAGTAACATAATAGTCTATATTTTATACATGCTACACTTGTTAATGAGGAAAAGTGAAGCCTTTTACCTCCAAAGCTAATATTTGCATTTTGTGGGAATGATTGTCGAAGTCGAGAGTCAATGTTCTCCACCATGTTTTGACCAATGAAGCTCATTTCATCAATCAAGATATACTTGATATGTGCCATTTCTTCTTGAAAACTGGTGAGTCTTGTTCCTTCTAATTGACAAAAACCTTGTATTGGTATTTTTAATTTTGAATGAACTATAGAAGCTCCTATGTTGAATGTTGCGACTCCTATTGGTGCAAGTAATAGAAGGGGAGATAGAGAGGGCATTGCTGCATTTTGAAGAGATTGACTAATTGCACTAATTAGATATGACTTTCCAGTGCTTGTTGTTCCTTGAATTATCATGAGCAATGGCTCCACATTCTGATTTCTATGATAGTGTGTCATAATAATGTCAACTGCCTTTTTCTGTTTGTCACCAATGGTCATGTAGTTGATGCATTGGGGAATGTTATCATATATCAGACAACCATGATTCTTCACATTACCTATAAAATTGATTGCTGCAGTAGAGTACTCTTCTCCCTTATAATCAATAGACCAATTTGTATGTTTGTCAATGTCTCTTCTCGCCAACATGTCTATTTCTGAGCACTTTATGTTTTGACCATGATGCAACCTAGATATAATTTCCCATTCGTGTTCTGTTGTATTTCTTTGAACATTGTTATTGTCTTCACTCTCAGAATCACTTGGGTTTTCATCATTGTTTGTCACCATAGTTCATTGAACATGCCAAGGAATGTAATTAAATGTCTCCCAATTTTGTATGATGGCATCATCATTATGACCAATATCTTGTTCTATATCACAGAATGGCTTGTAGAGCAATAATTATGATAAACAAAAGTCAACCCATTTAGCTAATTCATGTAAAGGTATAGATACAAATCTAGGAAAGACTCTGACTATTTCTGCTTTGTCCCTCGGCTCCCATTTATTCTCTCTTCTTCTTTTAGGATTATATATCCATGATCTTGTTGCATCAATTAATGTGATGGCTTCCATACATAGGGGCCTTCTTTTTTACCCATCAATGAAAGATTTTGTTTGCTCTTTTGTATTCTCTTCATCATTTCCATTTTCATTATTTATAGTTACAAGTTTGAAGACCTCATGGGATACATTTAGATTAACAAATCTTCTACTACACTCTACCAATGGAAGCTCTAATAGCATATGACATGTTTCTTGAGCACCAATGTCTCTTTCTATAATTGTCTCAGTTAGAAGTTTCCTATATGCACGTGCAGCTAAATCATTTGGGTTTTCCATGTTGGAGAGGTGCATCAACATTTGATGGTATGTTTCTAAGCTTTTCTATGCTTTTGCTGCATATTTCACAATGTATTTCACCACAGCATGTTTGGAAAGAACAAGTTGCCAATCTATATTCGCTCTCCATAGTTGTAGTATGTAGCGATTATGTGAGTTGACTCTTTCATCATTTCTGGCTGGTTCAAATTTCTTTTCACCTGTTTCTCTGTCTTCATATAATTTTGATCCCTCTAGGTTTAATGGCCAAGGTGCATTATACCTATAATAAATATAAGAGAGATATGTAGTTAGTTATGTGACACTAGTGACCAATTTCTAATTTTGGTTTAAATATCGCAATGTAATGAAATGATTACCTGCAAACCATATGCCCCCTTTTCTTCCGCAAACATGCACCCTCCTTACAAATTGTGTGTCTTTTTACACAATTTAGGATCTCCTCATAGTCATGATCTAGATTGACCTCTGCAAGTTGTCTTGTGTTTTTGAGACATTGATGTTGTTGAAAATTCATGAAAGGCTACAATTCAAAATAAGTTGAATGAGTAAATAAGGTCATATCAAATTATACCATAGAATACATATTTATAAACATACCTGTATATTTCACTGGTGAGGATCTTGTCTAGGGTTTCATGCATGAACAATAGAATGAAAATATCTTTCAACACTTTTGTGTTCATCCTCATTTGACAGGTCAATGTTCTCCATATTAGGTGCCCCTTCGATCCATATGAATCCATGCACATGTGAGGGACCCCCTATGTTGCCATTCATATCTACACCAAAAATCTTTGATATTCATTCCATTTTCTAGCATCTCTTTTCTAAACATAGAGTTTCTCAAGTGCATATAGTGTGCCACAATGTGAGGATAATCAATTATATTTTGCCTAGGCCAATTTTGAGCTTCACATGGATCAGTTGGCATTGTTCTTGGCATTAGAGCATGTAAATCAGGCCAATACATATCTGCTACACTCAATGTGAAAAATATTGTAGGACAACCAATTTGATGAAGCAAATCTGTCAATTCTGCATGAGATTTTTCCCAATATGACCTTGTTCCCCTTAGCGTTGTACCAAACCGCATCAATTTATCTGCCAATCTAGAGTGAGGTGCAGTTTCCATATGTTGCCACAACTCATTGATGGTGATTGGCATGTCTTTAAAGTTTCTCTTTACAAACACAAAGGTTGAACTCTGTGCACGATGTCTTATGATCATGTTATTCATGAAATATCTAAATCTAGGATGTTTTCCAAAATGATGATCCCTATATCGCACAAGATGCTTTAAAAATTCATGATGATATACATGTCGCAACCATGGTTCTAACCAATCACAGGTACCATTAGGAAATAGTGTTGGGAATGCCATATCCAATAATCCTAATGTGACATACTCATTAATAGGTGACACACCAATACTTGGTCAATCTATCAGTGATGCTGGGTTTGCATCAGGATTATTAACCCATGCACGGATAAGTTCCATTTCCTTTTGTGCATTAGGAGGTCTTGAAGCCATTGATGTTGTGTGCTCAATTACATTCCCTTCATCTGTCTCCATAACTAGACCCAGAAAAACAATTTCATTTGCATCTGTATCAAACTCCATATTCACCATCTTTAATTTATGAAAAACATTTTCATCTCTATTTTTGGGCAGATCATTAAGAGCATTTTCATTAATTTGAACATCAGAGTAAAATTTGTCATGCTCTACTTTGTATTTGAGTGCTTTGTATACATGATCTCTATTAACAGTAAAGTTATATTATGTCCCACGTTGATCTGTCCTTCGAACAATAATAATTGGCAACTTATCTATTGTATGTGGCAATATGTTTGAAACATGATCTATGTTTTGTGGAAAACTTATTGTGTGTCCTTTGTACTTAAATTGGCCACCAATTGCATGCGTTACTTGCAATATGGGACTGACACGTGCAATTAACATTTCCTCAACTTGTGTCAAGTTTGCAAGCTCCTCTGGTTGAGGTCCTGGGTCCATATTATTTGAAGCTGAGAATATGTTATTTCCTCTCTCTTGTCGACATCTATTACACACTGGACCTTTAGAGGTGTGTGACACTTTCATTCCTAGATAGCATTCTTGACAAATATAACACATGTTTGGCATTCTTAAGCTATCCAATTTTTGGCAAAACTGCATTTGGAATCTATAGAAATTATCACCAAGATTTCCATTTGGGTTTTGTGCATTTTCTACATTACCTTGTCTAGCTAAATTTATCCCAACTTGAGTTGTATGGTGGGGTGTTTCAGGAACACATTCAGTTGTCCTTGATACTTCATTTTGAAGATCCAATTGCATATTTGTAGCCAAGGGTTGATTATACCTCTCATTGAGTTGTAAATCCACTTGATGTCTTCCTTGTATCTCAGAATGTGATACTCCATCGAATTTTCTTTGACAAAAACTTCTGTTACTATTTTGTTGATCTCTATTTTCAGATTCTAATTCTTGTACTGATAGTTGTGCCCTTCAACTAGCATAATTTTGTCTTTGCAGTTCATTACTCCTCCTTCTTTCATCTTGTCTTTGATCTTCTGTCATTTGTTCTCTCCGACGTCTTCGATATTCCCTTTGATATTCTCTCTAATATGCCCTCTATTGCTCTATTTGATATTGTCTCCTTTCATCATCAGATTGAAAATTTGGTGCTGATAGACTCATAGCTATAAAGTTAATAAAATCTTCAATTAATGAGAAATATCTTGAAATTTATGTTGACAACAAACATCACAGATAAAAAATATGGTGATATTTAATTCATTACCAAATATTGAAGAATTGTAAAAGTAATATAAGAAAGATATTTTCTCCATAGCAGAAATGTATACATAAATATATAAAATACTAAACTCCCATTTATATAGAAACATATATTTAATTTATCTAAGAATCGATACCCTTTAAAGACGAAGTATATAGAAACAAAATTTCCTTAAACATTGTAACTCCAAAATATTAGACTGGTTCACTATTTCAAAAGAGCAAGAATTTATTGCAATGGTGTAGAAACACTTGGAGTTCTTAAATGATGAAATGAAAATTTTCTCCATAAAAGAACTACATACATAGATATATGAAATACTAAAAACCCTTTTATCTAGATACATATCTTCAATTTTCATAAGAATCCATACCCATTAAACATGGATTGTATAGAAAAAAAAATTCCTTAAAATTATTAATGCAAAAATAGTAGAGTGGTTTACTATTTCATCAGAACAACGTCAAATCAAACAATCAGATGAACGTCAAATTTTTTTAAAATACTGAAATGTTTACATTGATGAATGCTCTCACTGTAGAAAGCCTCTCGGCTTAGTAATTAATTTCATTTAAAAATAAAACTTAGCTAATAAAGAAATATTTAAAACTAAATTAAAAGAATCTCATATATGAGAGTTGTTGATGAGGAGATCATTTTTTATTGTAATTTTTGGAAAAGTCGGAAGACCACCTGCATGGCTGTAAAACAAGTCATCAATCGGCTTTGATAATTGTGCTTTGATAACCATCTATGTCTTTTGCAGTCGAAGTATAGTGTATTTATACATGCTCAGACCATTCACGTGATGGGCATGTAAAAGGAAACTGGGCCCTCGTAGCCAATGTCAAGTTGTAAGAAGAGAAATCATAAAAAAATAGAGACAACAGATTCTTCTCCGCATTCTGTGGGCCAGCAATATCTCTGATGGCAACAGCTACCCAGCCAGATATTTCGACTGGCTGTGTATGCCATGTCGTTTATCTCCATCAACTCTTCCTTCCGTTTTCCCTCTCCCCTACCGTCAGCCATCTCCTCTATCATTCCTACTTCAATGCTATGTATGGTGGGTACGGTGGTTTGTGTCATCTTTGCTTGTAGTATGGGACATCAATGTAAGTCTAAAATATCATTTTATATTTGTTTTGTCAAAGTAATTTGTTTTTATGGAAGTAGTTTATTTTGTTTGAAATAATAAAGTAGTATACTATTTTGTGGATTTATTTTAATAGTAATATTTATTAATTATCTTACTTAGTTACTAATAAATATATTATATATTCAATATACATTCAAAATGTATAGTATATAATATATTAAATTTTATAAAATAAGTCAGATTTTATTATTATTATTATCATGATTATTAACAATATTATCCAATCTATTTCTTATCTACTTTCTAATAAGTGACTTTAAAATAATCAAAATAATTATGTCAATATATCAAAAATAAACTTAATACAAATGAAGATAATGAATTAGAAGATTAATCGAAAATATAATTTTAGCTCTGCTTGCCAAATGCTGAAAGAAAAGTTTTTTATTAATTATTCAGGCTTGAATCGAGGATAGAGGGATAAAAGAAGACACCCTAGGAATTCATACGCTATCGAAGTAGCAAAGCACGGATGTTCTCCAATGAACCGAGGCAAAACTCATAACTAAAAATATGGAAAGACAAATGCAAGGTTCGATGTCCCTATGACCAATAGATTTGAGGTACTGGAAAAATCAGTAGATGAATCTATCAACTTTCATCAGGAAGGAGGGCTTCAGAAAGTTAAAACCAATGTGAAAGCTTCTTCTAGTTATGAAGACCATTTTGGAGTTCGCCCCCAAATGCCAATCTTTACGGTAGATCAGCTTGACAACCAGATCAGGGTTTTCAACATGACTAAGTATGTGCATCAAAAATCATTCATAACCGAGCCCCTCCCGAGGAATGCCTCATTTCCTCCAAGCCTTTGAAATGTCAAATTAGATTTTAAACCAATTTCCCCTCCTACATACATACCTCCTCACAAATGGCATATCCATGACTCCCATTCTCCTATCCCTAATAATTCTCCCAGAACACTGCGGTCTTACCCCCATGATAACCCGATTCACATCACCATTGATGACATCAAAAATTCTTGGCTTGAATGTCAATTGAAAGGGATCTTTACAATTTGGACTGGTCCTTCCAAAGATATCCATCCTCTAATGGAATGGCTATCGGGTAACCGCCAGGACCAGGTAAGTATTTTCCACCATTATGAAAACACATTGTTTTTAAAGTGTGAAGAAGAATCGGTTAAAAATGAATTTATTTCTATCTTTGAATGTTTTTTAAAGGCTACTGTGTCAAATTCATAGAATGGTTTCCTAATTTTCATATAGATAGGGTGGATTGCATGATCCAATTATGGTTCTCCATGTTGTCTCTTCCTTCGGAGCTATGTGATATTGATATCATTTATGAGATAGGCTCTACAATAGGAAAAGTTATTGCTATTAACACTTCTTTTTTTAGCTATAGCAGTGTTAAAATTCTCATTAATCTAAATAGTAATCACCCTTTAGAGTTTTAAAATAAAATTATTACCACAAAGCTTCTTATACTATAATCTTTCAAGCTTATAAAGGGAAGATTATTGATATCTTGAAATTTTATATTACACATAATATCAGACCTGAGGTCCTTCCCCTTACCTCGAACTTCAGGAACAAATTTCCAAGGCTGAGTTCTAAGATAGTCAAAATGATCAAAACTCCAGGAAAACAGATCCAATATCCAAAAATCCAGATCGGTCAAGTTTCTCAGACAAGACAAAGGGCTTCATTGAAAAGCATCATTTCAGACAAGATAGAAGGCTCACCATTAGCCTCAAAAGTAGAATTAATAAAAGATACAAGAGTAATGAAGACTGGTGTCTCCCCAAAAAATAACAAGGAATTTAAGGGAACAGAAAATTGCAAGAATAAACATAAGATTAATAAAAGTAGATTTGATGGTATAAAGACAAAGCTCCCAAAAGGCAGAAGAAATTGTACCAGTAAAATGGAAGAGCCAACTTGTAAACAGCACAAGGAATCTAAGGGAATAAAAATGCAAGTAAAAAAAGATTGTCAACTAAGAGGGATCCATGGCCCTCTACAAATAGATTATCTAGAAGATATCCAAGAACATCAAGTAGTAGAGCTAGAAAACTGCATGTTATTCACTTCATGCAGGGATAGCAGTGTTCAAGAATCTCAAAAGGATGAAAGCTCCCCAAAACCTAATCATCCTAGGTTAGATGAAAGAATGCCAGAGAAAGACATGGGAAAAACAAATTTTTGGCAAACTCCAGTAGATACCTGCTACTCTCCATTTACCCCTAACAATAGAATTCATTATCAAGTCAAAGACAGTGACGCAGCAGCTAAGATAACAATCAATGAGTTTTAGGAATTTCTGAATAAGGAGATCTTCTTAGATTCATCATACACTATACTTGACATGTGAGAGGTAGAAAGGGAAAAGATTGATCAGCTCACTGATGAATTAGTCCAAGCTTTGAGCCCTGAAGATTGTGACAATACTTCAGCAACTCAGAAGAACTTATTTAGAGAATTATTCAGTTAGGAGGGGAGAACTACACTCATGAAGATCTTAGAAGAGATATAATAAACATTCAAATGGAAGATCTAGTAATAGATTCTACCAGTCAAATGGGTCTAGCTAAAAAAATTCTATCAAAAGTTGAGCTAAAAGATCAGGAATAGTCCATAATAGAAAAAAAGGATATATTACAGACAGCGAAAGTAAACCTGGATCAGCTAGGTATCTACATGTCTCAAGAAGGACCTAAATCTCCAAATTGCAGCAAAGTAAAGGGTAAAAGAGGCAAGAAATCTTTAAAGATTCTTAGAGAAGCAGAGGGTCTGAGCAAGGAATAGTAGAAGATAGACCAAATTTTCCACAATGAGAAGGGGAAGTGCCTTCCCAATCAGGTATGAATATCACTACTTGGAATGCTAGGGGTCTCAACGCCCCTAGCAAAAAAAGGTTATTAAAAAATAACCTAAATTTTTTTAACTCTGATATTGTTCTAATTCAAGAATCTAAATTAAATTCTATAGAAATAGATAAGTTAAGCAGTGTGAGGCCTCGCCCCGACCCTTCGTAGCCTTAGTTGTTACTCTATCATTTTGATACTCACGACTCGAGATGTCGAGACATTATCTAATACTTCAAACATATTATATTATTTCATGTTATGTGATGTTACTTTTAGATATATTGATGTTTTCCATTTAATGTTTTATGTATATGTATGTTGATGAAATCGGTAAATGTTCGATTGATACTTTGATTTAAGAGATTTTTTTTAATGGTTAAGAATTAAGTAGGATGAAAGAAACCCTGATTGATGTATGTTTCAATTTACGTGAATTTCTGATATGTATATATGTACATGTGATTTTCGGGACTACTGATGTGTGCAATGAGTGTGCAGATATTTTAGTCGAGGAAACTGACGGAGGAACAGAACTAATCTCTATGTGCTAATTTTGGAAACCTTGTTGTTCATAATTCATGTATTGTACTGTGAGATGTATGTATGTATCTTTTTGTGTTCAATGAATGTTAGTTTTCATAACTATGTTCTGTTAGTGTTGCTTGACACTCATAAATTGTTTATGTTCTTCAGTGTGCTGATTAGGGTTAGTTGTGTAACCTTTGGACCCAAGTTGGTTTAAGTTGGTGTCAGTTTTCTAATTGGTTCTTAATCGAGGTTAGTCATCCCTAATTTAGATTAGTGCTTAATTTGCTTTGTTAGAGTTGTTAGTTGGTCCTAATTATTTCCTAGATTTTTTTTTGCTCTAAACATTTTTCCTAAGGCTTAAAACATGAAATAATTATACCCAAGGGGTATGGGTATGGGTTGGGGGTCTTTTCCAACCCCTAAGCCCCTTTTGTTGACTTTGGAGATCACTCAAAAAGTCTCATTTTACCTTTGTGCAAAAATTGCAAGTGGCTATCTTGAGTTACCTCACCTCACCTCCACTTAGTGTTTAACCATGGTGTGGGTTGACTTAGGAGCTTCTAGATTTGTAGGTGGGTGGGTGTAGTTATTGATCCTTTTGGGTGGTTGAGTTTGAGGCTTATTTAGAGGCCTTTTTTGGACTAGTGGAGGTTGTTACCCAATCTCTACATTTAGAGAGGAGTTCTTGAAGATTGAAGCAAGGAAAGGGAAGCTCTACTCAAACTTGTTCATTTCCATTACCTCTTTGTGAAGGTTGGAATTCTCATCTCCCTTGTTCAGATTTCATTCTTGTTTCATGCTTATGCTACCTTGTTGTTGTTTCAATGTTTGTATGTTTGTGGGTATGTTGGGAAGTTTTGAAAACCATGTTATTTTTGGATGATTTCCTTTCATGTTTATGTTTGCAATTTTGAAATTTTTCTTGCATGGGTGTTTGGTAATACTCACCCTTGGAGAGGGCAGAAGTGACCAATTTTGGGAATGGTCTATTTAGTCGGACTCCAACCAGTGTAGAGTCTCTTCTCAAGATGAGAAGAGGGAGAAAGGGTAGGGTGTTATGGTCCCCTACCTATCAGCACAAACCTTGTATGATTATGGTATGTTGAAATGGAAGAATGGAAGTTCTTTGTATATAGCCCTGATTGAGCATCTATTTGGTGTTGTGCTTGACTTCTCCTAGTTGGAAGAATCCATCTTTCCCTAGTTTTGATTCATTGTGAATCCTATTGTGTAAACCATGTATGATTATGCATGTTTGATTGTCTCTTGGTTATGTTTGGTTGTCACTTGATCAGATATTTTTTTCCTCCATGGTTCTAGAGATGTGTTGCAGAAAACATTATAAATCCCTTGATGAGGGTCATGAAGAAAATTCAATTAAATAGTTGAAATGTTTAAAGTTAATAAATTTGATATACATATATTCAGTTTTAACTCTAGTTAAATTGTTTTTCCTTAAAGTGACTTTTTAATATCGGTTATTTTGTAAATCGATAATTGTCTAAGAGTTTTATAGTTGATTTTGATTATATACTTTCAATGAATCTAAACTCGAATACATTTACATTGTCATTTAAATAATTGTTTCTTATTGTTGAAAGTTAATGTAAGAACATAAGTTTATCGATATCAATCTTATAACAAAAGTTTCAAATCTTAATAATGTAATCATCCTCATGTTTATAATCTTAAGACGTAATGTAGAGAACCTGTACTAAAACTATTATCAATCTTTTCATCTTAGAGCATGTGTAATTATTAATTATTATTCAAAAAAATGTTGTGTGTGTTTTTGCCCTCGTAGTTTGGGCATGACAAGTAGGATGCTTGGAGTATGGCGGTCCATGTTTCAGGAATCTTCAGGGGCATCATTGGGGGTTAGGAATCCTCTAGGACCCAAGAAAGGTTAGTTTCAGTATCCTTAATAGTTCTAATAATTGGATTAGCGGTAAGGTTCAAAGCTTAAAATCAAACCTCAATTTCATTATCATTAATGTGTATGGTCTAGTTAGTAATACTAATAAAAAACTAATTTGGGAAGAATTAGGTCAATTCTTGAATAGTCAAAATAATGAATTTTTTCTATTAGGAGGAGACTTTAATACCATCCTTAACCTCAATGAAAAAGTCGGTGGTATTCAGGTGCTATCGCAAGTATCTAAAATATTTAAAGAGTGGTGTGCCATTCATAATCTAATTGACATTCTCACCAATAATGGCATTTATACATGGAACAATAGAAGAAAGGAGTTTGCTTACATAGCAGAGAAACTTGATAGATTTATGATTAAAGGGGAACTAGATTCCAACAATCTTAACATTCAGTCTTCTATTTTACCCATAGCTGGATCAGATCCTTTCCCGGGTAGATTTGAATTCATAGAGCCCCTTAAACCAACCGGAAACCCATTCAAATGTGAGAAAATGTGGTTCCTAGATCTAAATTTTCTCAGTAATGTAAGATCCTGGTGGGACCAAGAGAGCTTCGCAGGGTCTAAAATGTTTGTCTTCGTCAACAAATTAAAAATTCTTAAGGATCATATCCTTAGGTGGAATAAAGAACAGTTTAACAACATTTTCAGAGAAAAATTGGATATAGAAAACCAACTTAAAGATCTTAATTCAGAAGTGATTAGGAAAGGTATGGATAATAAGAGCTATCTCCTCGAAAAAGAATTGTTAGCCAAACAAGAAGATATTCTATCTAAAGAAGAGATATTTTGGAGGCAGAAATCGAGAGAAAGATAATTGGCAGAAGGTGACCATAATACTAAATTCTTTCATAACTCCACCATATACAACAGAGCAAAGAACAGAATCACGAGTGTCAAAAATCAACAAGGAATCTCAACTGAAAAACAAGGAGAAATCGCAGACACCTTTGTTAATCATTTCAAAAACTTATTAAATAATCATAAAGGTTCAAATTACACAGCGCAAACGAGTCTTCTGAAAGTCATTCCTAAAGTTTTGGATCGCCAGGATAACATTAATCTGATCAAACCTATTACCTTAGAAGAAGTTAAGAGTGTGGTTTTCAACATGAATCCAAATAAATCTACGGGTCCTGATGGATTCGAGGCATTCTTTTTCCAAAAGTGCTGGGATATCATAGGTGTTGACCTTTGGAAAGCAATCAAAGCATCCAAAAATGGAGGCTCTCTCCTTGCTGAAATTAATTACTCCTTCATTGCATTGATCCCTAAGAAGTCTGATCCTGATTCTCTAGGAGATTATAGACCAAATTCTTTATGCAACATAGTCTATAAAATCTTCTCCAAGATTATAGTGAATAGACTCAAAACGATCCTCCCTAAGATTATTTCGGAGGAACAAACAGGTTTCATGCTGGGTAGATCCATTCTAGATGGTATCATCACCATTCAAGAAAACTATTCACTCTGCAAGGCTCAATAAGGAAGCTTGTATGCTCATGAAACTAGATATTCAGAAAGCATACGCTATGGTAGACTAGAGGTTCCTATGTAAAATGTTAGAAGATTTTGGGTTCTCACACCAATGGATTAATCTAATCTTCAAATTTATTTCAACCCCTAAAATTTTGGTGCTCATTAACAAAACTCCAGAAGGTTTTTTTGATATATCTAGAGGAATTAGACAAGGGGACCCTCTATCCCCCTCACTGTTCATTATTATGGCAAAAGCATTTGGAAGAGCAGTTTAGGATGCATACAACAAACAATGGATCTCAGGCATCACAGTTTCCAAAAATTTACCTAATATAACTCACCAATAGTTTGTTGATGACACTATTCTACCTGGGAAAAGTACAATTGCAGAAGCTCAATCTCTTAAAAGCATTACTAACCTATATATGGAAGCCTTAGGATAGAAGGTCAACAATCACAAATCTGAAATTTTCTTTATAAACACCAAGATAGAAATTGAGGAACAAATTTGTAGGATCATGGGTTTTAAGAAAGGAACCTTCCCCTGCAAATATCTTGGTATAGCCTTAAAGAAAGGAACTAAGTCGGGTAAGGTTTGGGATGATACTCTAGGGAAATTAGATTCCAAGTTAGGTTTGTGGAAGGACAGATGGCTAACTAAGGCAGGAAAATGTACTAAGATTAGTGTAGTACTATCAACCATTCCTACCTACCCACTTTCTTGCCTCCCTCTTTCTAAGCAGAATCTTAAGAAATTTGAAACTAAGATGAGAAATTTTCTATGGAATGATAGGGATGGAGATAATAAGTGGGTTCTCATCAAGTGGAAGCATATCTGTAAACCTAAAGAATTAGGGGGATTAGGGGTCAAAAACCTTCAATGGCAAAATGAAGCTTTAGGAGCGAAACTTATTTGGCATCTCTACAATGAATATAATTGTAAATGGGGTAAGATACTCTATAATAAATATCTCATCGCAGAGGATTAGCTTTCAATTTTCAGAGTTATTTCTCCTCCCAAAGAATCAGAATGTTGGAACTTCATGATAAAATGCCATAGTCTAATTTGTAAATTTCTAACTTGGGATGTAGGCTCGGGTGATGAAGCCCTATTTTGGGAGGATTCCTGGGAAGGTAAACCACCTCTCTCTCTCCATCTTAATAACCCGACCCTCAAAAACAAATTAACAACCCTTTGGGGCAATAAAGTTAAAGATTACAAGATTTTTTCTGATTTAGAAGGTTCACCAAAATGGTCTTGGAAATCGCTCAAAGGACTAGGTTTTGAAAAAGAAATAACTAAAAGCTTTGATAAGCTATTGGAAGGTAGAAAAATTAAACAAACTAACAGAGAGGATACTCTAATTTGGGTTGCTTCCAATGATGGGCAATACACTGTCAGCAATGGTTATAGGGCTATTGTCAAAGCTCAACAAATAGAGTTTGTGGATATCCCATCACAACTATGTTGGGATTCCTCTTGTCTCCCAAAAGCTGGCTTCTTTCTTTGGCTAGCTATTCAAAAGAGGATCCTAACTATGGATAGACTATACATTCTTGGTTTTCAAGGTCCCTCCAGGTGTACCCTTTTCCATTGCAATATTGAAAATACTGATCATCTTTTGTTTAACTGTTCCTACTCTCAAAGTTGTTGGGAATGGCTCAGGTGGATGTTGGGCTGGTCTACACCTTTTCCAAATTCATTGGTCGATCTGCTCTTTGGCTAGCCTATGTAAATAGTAAAGGGTGTCTATAGCAAGCTATGGAACATCTTCCCTTCTATCATTATTTGGGAAATTTGGAAGGAAAGGAATCAACGCATTTTCTAGAGCTTGGAACTCAAACCGGCAGAGCTCATGGTCAAAATTGAAGCTAGTATTGTAGAATTGGTCAACTCACACTTAAGTAAATCAAGGTTAGAGGAAGGTTCTTTTTCAAATTGGGATGGCCTTATGAGGAAGTGCTGGTCTAACCTAATTAACCCCCCTCTTATCTATATGAAGAAAAGTATAGAGGCTAGGAAAATATGCAAATGGGAGCCGCGGCCAATTGGATGGGTCAAACTGAATTTTGATGGAGCTACGTGCGGTAACCCAAGTATAGCAGGTATTAGTTGTATTATAAACAATGAGGTAGGATCTTGGATAGCTAAAAAAATAATTTCTATCCAACCCACCTCTAATAACATAGCAGAACAAGAGGCTCTTCATCAAGGGATTAAGTTATGCCTTAAGCTTAATTTATCCAAAGTTATCATTGAAGGCGACTCTCAAATCATCTTAAATGCTGTTAGAAAAAGATCCACCCCCAAATGGGTCCTTAATTGTCATTTAGAAGAAATTCTCTCCCTATTGGATAATTTGGAAGAGTATAGGATGTGTCACATATACAACGAAGGTAATTCACTAGTGGATCAGCTAGAAAATTTAGGAGCAGATGGAGTCAACTCTCTCCTCGTTAATAAGAATACTCTAATTCACAGTAATATTTGACTAACTTGAGTGTATCTTTTTAGTCTGTATAGTTTAATAATTTTTTCCAGTAGGATAAATTTTTCTTCTTCTTTAGTGACATCACTAAAGAAGGAGTTCAGTCATCTTCATCTTATAATTATAATTTCTCAGTAGATCTTTCCGAGGTATCCCGAGTGTGTGAAGTATATAGTCTGTATGATTTAGGTACCCTTCTCATCATTATTGTGTAAACCACGGTTTGTAGGTAGATTGAAATCTCATTTAATGATTCCCCTATTAGGTGATATTCTATGCCTTAAGTACTTAGCATAGACTAGCTTTGGAAATTTCATTTAGGTATTTTTTGAGATTGTATCTCTCATGATTGTGTCTAGAAATTTCCCCTCGTTATCTATAGGAGAGCTTGTCTAAGATATCCATCCCCAATTTCCTAGTTTAAACATGGAATCCAACATTTACCTATTCCATGCCTCTAAAAGTCAAACTATGGCATTTTGTGCATTGGTGAAACCACAAAGGTGGAAGCATATTTTATATCCAGTGGATAACATGATGTGTTTTGTTATCTACAAAGCTCTGGAAGAGGGAGTGTTTGATTACCAATATACCTGGAGGACCAATAGTGACATCATCAGGTCCTTTATCAGATGTTTGGTAAGAGCTAAAGTAGTGGCGAATGACATTGTTAGGTTCTGTCGTGATCTATTTCTCCCGTCATCGAGAAAGGGTTTGGAAAAAGCCGTGTTTAGCATCGATGAAAAATGGAGGATTCCCCTCCTGAAAGGTATATGAGTCTTCCTTTAGGGCATCCGGACTTAATCACCACTCCTCGCCGTCAATCCCTGACCATCCGGGATAACCTAGCCTTCTATAGAGAATGGCCCAAAATGGAGGCCAGTCTGCATTTTCTCCTTCATTGGCAAGGGATTATTATAGAAGAAAAAAAAGAATGGCTCCTCAACTATCTTTACAACTTCAACGCCTACATCAAGCTGGGGGTGTCTTTCAACAATCTGGATGATCTGGTATTCAGTACTCCAAATGCAAAGAAATCAAGCAGGGTGAAACACGACTATGAATTTCCTCCCAATTTCCAAGTGGAGCATCCAAACGACATGGTGGATGTGATTAATGTTTTTTGGAAGGAAGGAAAGGGCCCGACTAGTTAGATACTAGTTTTTCTGGTTAGATTTAGCCCTATAGAGATCTTTAGTGTGTATAATGGTAGCGATTTTGTTATTACGCTTAATATAGCTAAGATGCTTGTCCTTCGGGTTTAAGCATAAATGTATGGTCTATAAATCGGTGTGATATATATAAATGTTGGGTGTATAAATTTGTGATAAGAACTCTACTACAAATTGGTGTGATAATACATAATGAAATATATTATATAAGGATATTTGGATTAGGTTTTGTGTATTTCTTGATCTTGGATGCTTTTAGGATCCTATCTAAATTGAGATGGATTCAATTCCTTACTTCGGATTAGGCTTGCGATACATGTTGATACTGGGCAGTGCAAGGCCCAATTTGCTCTGTTTTAATTTTGTTAGTAGCTTTCTCAGCTGTATATGCGATATCTCTAAGGTCCAAATAAATCTTATGAAATTTGTAGACATTAAACACTCCGAGTTTTAATAAATGCTTAGTATCCGCTTTAGATAAAGTTGTAGTTTGTGGTAATTCTCATGAGCATATCATTAATTAGATGGTGATTTCAATTTAGAAATTCTATAGATCTGGTACTTAGTAATCAACTAGCTTTCACGAAGTTGCTTATCGACTTTCATCCTTAGGAAATTTTTTGAGTTTATGCATATTGGATGAAGTATCATTGTTTGGGATTCTATGTAATTCAGAATAAAGTAGTAGATCTTCAATGAGGATTAGACTCTGTTTCCCAAATTAAGACTAATTATTTAAAGTCGATCAGATTTTCTCGACTGATCCGTTTGATAGCCCCCATTTTCATCCCTTTGGTCGCTGATTCTATCTCCATTAATGAAGCATGTAGCCTCTTGATATGGGTTCTTTAAATCTATAGATCTTTTAGTAAGCCTCCTCTATCAGTTATAGCTGGGTGATCTCATAAAAGAGGCTCATCTTCACTATATTTGGTTAAGTCATGATTTTTAATTGTGGGTTAAGTAATGATTTTTAGAAGTGCAATCATGGCTCGGGACTCCATTTTTTAATCTTTTATTTATGATGTGGTATTTTGTCTCATATTGTTGGTTATTATGAATACAATCAGATTATAGCATAGTGGTAATCTAGCAGAGTTGCCCGCTATTCCCTCTCTAGTAGATTAGCTCGCTGTCCATTTTTTGTCTCTTTTCTTTCCTTCTTTAAACTTCTTTATTAGTTAGGATAGTGTTTTATGTTAGCTCTTTATCTTGATGGGTATCTATGTGTCTTGCTCTCTTTCTCATAAGCTACTAACCCTTTTTTTGAGTGTCTAGCATAAAAAATGGTTGGATGCAGGAAGAAAGAATTGAGAGATTATAACCTATCCCTTGTTCGCTATCCTAGCATCACTTAGTAGAGACTATCAATTTTTTTAAGTTGTAATTATCAGGGGTATCCCCCAGTTATATGTAAAAATTAGATAAATAATTTCACTAGGGTATGCCCCTTTTAAATTTGTAATAATATAGGAACTTTTGTCCCAGGTAAGACTGGAGGTTTTCTTCTCCATTCTTTCCTACTAGTGCCCACTTGAATAGATATATGTTCTGTAATTTCTTTTAAATTAATAATATAGATCAAGGCCTTGGCCGTTTACTGATCAAAAAACAAAAAACAAAAAAAAAAACTTAATACAAATGATTAATTAAAAGAAAAATTAAAATAATTCTCCATTAAAATTGTTAAATATATAATTTAAAAAGTAAATATTTTTACGAAAAAACTTACTATTTTATATATATCTATATGTATTTATAAAATTCTAATATAAAATCTTAAAACTCTTTAATTATATATTAAATATATTGTCATAAAATTATAAGATAAATATAAATTTTAATATTAGAAGAATAATATATGTTTAATTTTTGATAAATTGATCATATTATCTTTATAATCTAGCAAATAAGAAATTCAAAATAAATCATTTAAAACAATAAAAACACATTAACATAAGTGAAGATAATGTATTGAATGAAATATATTTAAAACTTAAATGTTATTATTTTTAATTTCACTAGTTTATTATGCCATCTTTTTTTAATTGAAGCTTTTTAGGAGAAAATAAGTATTATAATACCTAGTTTTATTAAAATAAGAAAAATTAATGACTACTTCATTATAATCTTTTGAATTCTTAAATAATCATAATAAAATAAATCAATAAATGCAATTTCAATAATAAATCAATTAATTTCTTATAATAATTAAATATAAATATATATCTTCTATTGCGTTCCAATGGAGATAATTTAATAGAAGATATATAATAGTGTTATAATTTTATAGTTTTTTAAATAGAAGATATATATTTATATTTAATTGTTATAAGAAATTAATTTAGTTTTACAATTTTTTAAATTTCTTTAAATGTATAAGTATTTACTTTTTGAAAATAATGTACTAAGAATATATTTAATTTGTTAAACTTGTTTAAATGTATAAGTATTTATTTTTTGAAAATAATGTAATGAGAATATATTTAATTTGTTAAATTTGTTTAAATGTATAAGTATTTAATTTAATAGAAGATATATAACGGTGTTATAATTTTATAATTTTTTTAATAGAAGATATATATTTATATTTAATTGTTATAAGAAATTAATTTAGTTTTTCAATTTTTAGAATTTGTTTAAATGTATAAGTATTTATTTTTTGAAAATAATGTAATGAGAATATATTTAATTTGATCAATTTATTTTGTTATTTTAATAAAGTTATTTACATTTTATTATCATAATCATTTTTAAAGTAACGTTAAAAGTAATATTTTAAAAAGGTTATTGAAATTGCATTTATTGATTTATTTTATATGATTATTTAAGAATTCAAAAGATTATAATGAAGTAGTCATTAATTTTTCTTATTTTAATAAAACTAGGTATTATAATACTTATTTTCTCCTAAAAACCTCAATTAAAAAAAGATGGCATGATAAACTAGCGAAATTAAAAATAATAACATTTAACTTTTAAATATATTTCATTCAATACATTATTTTCACTTATGTTAATGTGTTTTTATTGTTTTAAATGATTTATTTTAAATTTCTTATTTGCTAGATTATAAAAATAATATGATCAATTTATAAAAAATTAAACATATATTATTTTTCTAATATTAAAATTTATATTTATCTTATAGTTTTATGACAATATATTTAATATATAATTAAAGAGTTTTAAGATTTTATATTAGAATTTTATAAATACATATAGATATATATAAAATAATAAGTTATTTTTGTAAAATTATTTATTTTTTAAATTATATATTTAACAATTTTAATGGAGAATTCTTTTAATTTTTCTTTTACTTAATCATTTGTATTAAGTTTATTTTTGATATATTTACATAATTATTTTGATTATTTTAAAGTCACTTATTAGAAAGTAGATAAGAAATAGATTAGATAATATTGTTGATAATCATGATAATAATAATAATAATATCTAACTTATTTTATAAAATTTAATATACTATATATTGTACATTTTATGTGTATATTGAATATATAATATATTTATTAGTAACTAAGTAAGATAATTAATAAATATTTCTATTAAAATAAATCTACAAAACAGTATACTACTTTATTATTTCAAACAAAATAAACTACTTCCATAAAAACAAGTTACTTTGACAAAACAACTATAAAACGTTATTTTAAACTTACATTGACGTCCCTGCAGGCAAAGCTGACACAAACCACCATACCCATCATACACAGCTTTAAAGCAAGAATGTCACAGGAGATGGCTGACGGTACGGGAGAGGTCAAACGGAAGAAAGACCTGACGGAGATAAACAGCATGGCATACCCAGCCAGTCGAAATAACTGGCTGGGTAGCCGTTGCCTATCTCTGACGGTCTCTTACATATCCACCTACTTTGAATTGTGGGATGATCATCTTTATAAAATAAAAGAGGCTTCGACACCAGTCCGGCGCCTGAACAAATAGTAGACGATGACGATGACGTATGCACAGCCGAACTGAATGATATAGATGTACCTGGAATTCTCCATGACTCATTGCCACGAGAACCGGGATAGTCATAGACAGCATCCGGCAAATTCAGCTGAACATCTGGCAACTGAGCTTCAAATTTCAATATCTTTACAACATCTCTCACTTTCAGCCTCGCTTTTGGATCAGGATGAGAACACAGCAATCCCAACAGCAGGAGCCGCTCCATTTCATCGTCTTTAAAATTCCCGTCCAAAATTTGATCTACACAATCAAAAAGTCTTCCTTGGCCATACAAATCCCAAACCCACTCAACGAGCCTCTCTCCATCCAAGCTACTCCGATCCACTGGTCGCCTGCCACAGGCAATTTCTAAACTCAGAGCTCCAAAGCTGAACACATCAGATTCTGTACTGGCCTTTCCCGTGTAAACACGCTCCGGTGCCAGGTATCCAAATGTCCCCGCCACGACGGTCGTATGGGCTGGGTGATCGCGTCCCACCAGTCTAGCCAGCCCAAAATCCCCAAGCTTTGCGTTGAAACCAGAATCCAACATAACATTACTGGACTTCACGTCTCTGTGCACAACACGCTGCTCACAATCTTCGTGAAGATAAACAAGAGCAGAGACTATATCACACGCAATCATATACCTTCGATCCCAATCCATGGCACCCTTTTTCTTACCGAATAAATAGCTGTCCAGGCTCCCATTTGGCAGGTATTCGTAAACAAGGAGCAACTCGCCCTTCTGATGGCACCACCCTAAGAGCTGCACAAGGTTACGGTGTCTGATTTTACTGATTATGGTAACCTCTGAAACATACTCCTTCCTCCCTTGTTTCGAGTCTTGAGATATTCTCTTCACAGGCACGACCTCATTGGTTGAAGACAAAATGCCTCGATACACGCTTCCGAAGCCTCCTTGACCGAGCTTTTCATCGTCGCTGAAGTCTCTGGTGGCAGCGCTGAGCTCAGCATAGGAAAACTTGCGGGGGCCTTGAGCAAACCATTCGTCCAGCTCCACATCGCTTTCTCCTGCATCCCCCGGCCCGCTGGACTTTCTTCCTCTTCGATGCCACCACACGCCGACGAATATGAACCCGCATAGAGCGAACAAACTGGCGAAGACTGAAATCAAGACAACTTTTATAGAACTGCTATTGCCGCCTCCATTTGGAATAGTGATTTCCCAAGAGTACTGAGACGAGAAATTCCAATAGTAGATGGCGTGGGTCTCGTATGACAATCCAGTGGAAGCTGAAAACCCGACCTTGACCTTGTCCGGAACGAATTGCCTTAGGTCTATTTTATACAACAAGATTGGGGTTCCTGGTTCAGAGATATTATTGCTATTACCAGATGGATTAAGCGAAAGAAATACCTTAATCTCCTCTGCTCCGCCATCATAATCCACCCATGCATCCCAATATTGACCGTTCTTGAGACTCTCGTTGGCCGGCTGAGCACTTGCATTTGTGTACAGCGAAACGTTCACCAGGGAAGTGACTGAATTGACATTGATTCCCACATTGTTGTCATCTGGATCAAAAGGGTTGTTCTTGTAGGTGTCGAACTCCACTGCCACAATCTGATTCGATGAAGTTCCTGGTGCAGGGGCACCCAATGGACACAGGAAACTACAAGGTACACCAGGAGCTATGAAGGAGACCATGAAGGTACCAAGGGAAATCAATGCCTAATGAAGGCATATCAAGTCAATTGATGAGGAATCATGACTATTGAAGCCATTAAATGTAAGAAATATCATAAAGTCGTCAAAATGTAATGCCTAGCCAAGAAAGTGGCAAAGGGAAACCAAATAAGTAATGACTGTCATTTAAAAGTTATCAAAAATGCTTGTTTATTGTCATGTGACAGTTATATGGGAGTTTGGTCGATAAGAGTCAGTTCGAGGGTAGTTAGAGGGCAAGAGGTCTTTAAAAGGAATGCATTTTGAATGTAAGATACAGTGGTGATCGAGGAGGAAGCAGTTTGAAAGAAAGAATAAATAAAATCTCTGTCATTTCAGTATTTTTTCTGACTGTCATAATAGTGCTGTCCATTATTGTTTGATTTCAAAGTATTTACAAGTTTGTTGGCATGTAAAGTTGGTGTTTTGTAAGATTTAAGGTTGATTGAAGAATATCAATCATTTTTTAAAAGTCTCTTTAACATTGGAGTCAAATATATTGGAACAGTGCTGAATAAATTACTGTCTGTCATAAGCATGTGACAGTCGCCCTGCTATTTTGTAAACAAATGGAATAAAGCCTCTCCCACTGTCTGTCTGTCATTGTAACTTGTGGGAGAGGAGTCCAATGTATTTGATATGTATTTTTAATGTGGAATGAGTGCAGGTTTATAAAACGACAGAGAATAAACTGAAAGGAGCAGTGTGACTGGTGGACAGTACAGTGAGGGTGCATTTGAAAGGCACCATATGGTGGATAGAAGAATCTGAGGGTTGGAGTGGACAGGTAAGTGTTGGAAACGATTGAAGGTGTGTATCTTGAAGTGTCTAAACCATCAAAATGGTTTTGAATGTGTGTTAAGGGACTTTTCTAGGAAGCCCTAGGTTAGAAACCCTTAAAGGGAGGGTTTGATGAAAAAGTATCTAGAAATGCTTGGAGGTGCAAACAAATTGAGGAATCCTACTATGGTTAGATGCCTTAAGACTGTGTAAAGGTTTGGAGTGTTGGATATGAATGCGAATAGTAGTTGCTTTGGAAGTGGAGGGCTAATTAGGCCTAATTGCTTGAAGAGACAGTCATGGAAGTGTTCATCAGTCACAGGTTGGGGAATTGACATTTACAAAGTTCGAAGAACTCCATAAAGGGTACATTTACAGAGTTTGAAGAACTCCATAAAGGGTACTTGAAAAGGTGACTAAGTCATTAGGTTGTTTGGGGAGTTTTGGAGAAAAGTGCAATTTACTGTCTGGACAGGGCTAATTGGACAGTCCTAGAAAAGGCAGTTTTGAAGATTGAGATAGAGTTGATGCCTGGTAGGGGTTGGAACCTTTGTTATGATATTTGAAGATTGTTGAAGCCTTAGAAGGATCAGAGGAATCCTTGAAGACAGAAATCAAGAGTTGATTGCATGAAGGGTGAATTAGGAGTGTTCCCAAGGAGAGGGAAGTTGAAACATGGACAAGGTGAATTGATAAGTGGTTTAAAATGAATCAAGGCAGTGAACCCGTTACAGAGGAGTGTTTTGTTGATTTCCTAAAGTCAGGGACTTCCTATTGGTCCTTGAGTTGAACTCTAGTTCCTTGAGTGGATTCCAAGACGTTGTTGAATCCTCAAGTTGAACAGGGTTCCTTAAGGGGATATTGGAAGGCTCTGCATCAGTTCCATTCACTGTTTGGTTGAACAGGCCTAGCCATTGTCCCGTAGCGTTGACAGGCGGTTGAGCATCACAAGGAGCCATGAAGAAAGTGATTCCATCTCCGCCCAAAACGGTGGGATCTTTATAGATGATGAACCGAAAATGTGAAGTGAAATTTGCAAGAGCCCCAGAAGAGTTGTCCCTCATAGGAATCGGGTTAGAACCGGTGGCCCAACCAAAGCTTGATTGCAGGTTGTCACTGACTCGATTTCTTGTGAGCTGTATAGTGTTTGAATCAATATAAGAGTCTGTTGTATTGTACGTCCTAATATTATCTCCAGAAGGGAAAGCACAGTTAACGGTTCCTGCCTGTGCCACAAAAACCGAAGAAGAAATAAGAATAAACAAGAGAGGGAGAAGAGCGTTCAGAGCCATGGGTACCCCGGCATTATGTGCACTGATCAAAGATTAATTGAGAAATATTAATCTAAGAAGTTGTGATCAACTAGACCAAGTCATAGTTTATAAGCATCTGTTGCCACAGTTTATTTCGTGTAACCGGGGGAAACAGATTCGTTAGCCCACCGCGTAGACAGTTGAAAGGGTCATACAATATTGTAGAATTGCTTGTTTATTGGCGAATTTTGTAAAAATGTAAACGTCTAGCGAAACCGTGTCGGAATACACAGTTATTACATGTGTTGCGACACTGTCAATGTTATGGTCGTTTTCTGAAATATTGAAGCTTCGCAATTATGTTCCACTACCAGAACTGGTCAAAACAATTTTATTTCTGAAGTGTTTCATTCTCTCTACCTTTTCGACATTTGACCACATAATAGTTTTATTTTTCAGGGAAAAAAAATGTTAATCAAGAGTTTACAAGAAAATAGAAATATATTTCCACACAGTCATAGAAGAATAAGATCTGAAAAGGTTTCCCACAATTCGACACCCTTCGAGAACACGACTGTAGTAAAAATTAAGAGGGGACTACAATGATAGGGTTATATCATTCTAAAGTAAATTAAAAAACTTATTAACTTGATCCGGAGAGAAGGGCTCCCATTCAAGAAAAGTTCATCCTCTTAGAGGAGAATTTAAGACCATTTTGCCGAACCATCAGCAAAATATTCTATATTCGAGGTATATTCCATTCATGATTGGGAGTTCACAAATAAAGATGCAATTTGAGTAATATAGTTTCAATTTGGGGTGAAATTGGCTAGAGAACCACATGACACACAAATGTCTATATGGCATGCTAATATCATAAAAGACTCAAACAATCTAAACAAGCATATTTGGCACATTAATTCCAACACATCACATCATGCAAACTCATTTGTAAGTGACTCTCACCCATTCCAAGGAAGAAAAACTCAAAGTCTAATTTACTAATTTACATTATTTTAATTAGGGCTAAGGTTACATAAATAGAAAAAGTGGATTTGTTAATCATTACAAGTGATTTGTGAGCATGTCTAGATGATCTACTTACTTAGAGAGAGACCTATGTTTGATAATACATATGAATAATTCTTTTTGAATTACTTATGATCAAGTCAATATTTAAAGATAAGATGAGTTAAGAAATTACAACTTTAAAAATAATGTTGCCTCTTGAAATGTAAACAAAGATACTCTCTACTTGTCCCATTGACATTGTGAATGAACTAGAAGTATTGTGAGTGTATATGTATGAGTGTGATATGAAGCAGATATGAAGTATCTACTACTAGGGTCAAATCCATTTGATGGCAAGGTACGATAAGTAAGGATTAGTACATGTGTGTTTTATATTGATTTTTAGGTAATATGCAGTTTAAACTTAGAAATCACTAAGATAAGGGAATATTGTATTTAATTTCTCATTTGATATTTGATTTGATTTATTATAAAAATAGACTAATATTTCCATGTTGTTCCTATGAATGTAACAGAGGGAATGATACATTATAAGAAAGGGGGGAATATTGTAGGAGAGAGGTAGTCTAACCTTGTAAAGGTAGAGGTTAGTAATAGTATTCACACACTCCCATAAAAAAGTTCTTGAAATGGTTAATTATTACATGTGCTTACTTCAAGTATTCGATTATCTTTCTTTTACCTATTTTTACACCAACCTATGTTATTAATATCCTTGAAAATTTGTGTACTAATTTTTATTAAAATGCATTCAAATGTAGAAGAATGTTTCATTTAAGGAAATGAAAAAAATTGCCCAGGCATCAAGGATGGTGTATTTTCTAAAGAGAGGAGGATGTCACATCCCACTACTTCTGTAAGTGAAGAAATTAAGTTTTGGTAGCCATGTGGATTACTAAAACTGATTCTTATTATGTATATTAATAAATTGTAAAGTGAAAATAAGAATGATATTAATAAATGAATGGAAGAGTAATGGTTACAAACAAGAATTTAACCCCGTGAACATCAATAACCTTCGTCCTTGTTTTTTCAACAAGATGCATGCATTGGATGTGGGGGAAGAGATTTTTTCTTTTTCTTTTTTTGCATCTGTCTCTAAGAAATGTGAATTGTAGGATCTATCATTTTTTGAATGATAGTTGTGAAACTATGGTTGTAAGGGTACAAAGAATGTATCTTTTCACAAAGGCCTTCTATTGAAATCCAATTTGGAGAATTCCTAAACCTATATAATTAGTTTTTGGGACTAACCAATCGGGCGAAACAAAATACAATTTTCATCTATTTTCAAAATTTGATCATTATTCCATTTCTTAGGCACTCTACCAAACCAGGTATGTTGTCTCTTACTCCTCATATTTGCATGCATATATGTTACAAGGTCATTTCTGTTGTTAATTTGTTTCATTTTTCTTTGTTTTCATTCAGTGCCTCAGATATAGATGATTGATGGGTATCCAAATGGTCATAAAATTTTCTTCTAGGGATTGGATTATCTCACCATTTATGATAGCAATAATAATATATAGTTGAATCATGATGAAACATAGCAAGTTTTCACAACTTATTAAAAATGCCAAATATACCTCTAGTGTGATTGGGTTTAAGTAATAAGTTGGACATTTTGAATCATGCAATATGATTCAAAACATTGATATAAAAATATTAAATATTTGATATGCTTCATGATAGTGTTGAAAATAATTGATCAATTATATATTGTCTTTGATGTTACACAAAATGTCATAACTTACCAGTTAGTGTATGCTGAGATCACTCAGGAAATGAAGACAATTTCCTATGTCTATCAAGAATTCTAGTGTTTTCCAAGTTTAGAAGATAGTGTATGTCGAGTTCACTCAAGCATCAAAGAGAAGTTAGTAGAAGTTGAGTGTTAACCAAGCTTACTTAGTTAATGAAAGAAAGTTGGATGCAACCAATGCTAACCGAGCTCACTCGGTTACCAAAGGAAGTTTGTGAAGGTGTAGTGTTAATTGAGTTCACTTGGTTAACACATGAAAACCATTTCAAAGTTAGTGTCTACTGAGCAAGGTCAACTAACGAAGGATTTTCTCATTTTGACATACTGAGTTTTATAGATTTATTTGTTGATTCTAGTCGACTGAGGAGATGGATGTTAATTATTCTAAGATTTATTCAAGCTGACTTGACAATGGATAAGGTATAAATATAAGGTCAAGTTGAGGATTGAATGTGTGCAAGTGGATGAAAGAAAAAGAGATTCTTAGAGGAAGTGAATTAGAAGGATAAGTAGAATATAGTTAAGGAGATTCAAAGATACATTTGAGCAGGAATGATAAAGTATTCGAGCTAGAATTGGGATTTGAAATTAGTAATACAATTGCATTAGAAATTAGGTCATATGATTGTTACTCTCTAACCATTGTAGCAGTGAACTAAATCTCTTAATAGAGTTGGATTAATAGCTATTTGTAAATCCTCTAATAAGATGGAATTTCTAGATTGAAGTGTCTAAAGACCTCTAACAAAGCCACTCTTGATAGGGTGATTAAATCCTCTAATAGGGTCACACCTAACAGTGTGTTTTATAGCCTTTAATAGGGTTGGCTCCTAATAAAGCTCACTTCAAAAGAGTGAAAATTAGTAGTTAGTTGTAATAACTGGTCTTTCCCAAGTTGGGTTTCTACATTAAATCTTGGTGTCACTTGTGTTCATGCCATTTATTTCATTTGTATGCAACTAAGTTAATTAACATTAATCAAAAATAATTTATTAAGTTTTGCATGTTTAATATTTATTGAGTAATAGTTGTTATTTCAATTGTTACCAAGTAATTACATATTGTTAGTGTTAACTGAGTGCCTATTTGTTAACTAAGTAATGATAGTTTCATCAGAGTTTGTATTTTGTATTGATATCTAAGGGATTTGGGATTTATTTTTGTGATAACTAATTCACCCCTCCCCTCTTAGGTGGTACTCTTATATCTTCTATAATTTGTATAAGAGCTTTTGGTGCTTGCATAGAAGGTTTCAAGAACCTAAACTAAATATCAGGATATCTTACAGAAGGGAGAACCTCAAGTTGAAGAGAGATAAGTTCAATGCATGTCAGGAACTTATGAAGTTACATTTGGTAACCATCAGTGATTTGGGTTTGAAATTTTTGAACACTAAGTATGAAACACCTACCAGAACTATGACTGTTGAAGAAATTGTAGAGAAGAAGAAGCATAATATTATGATGATTTATATTGCTTCAAATCTTAACTATGTCAAATTTGATGAAATCAAAGATATGATACTACTTATGAGATGTTGATCAAGATAAAATCCATCTATAGAGGAGATGATAATGTAAGAAGAGCTAAAGCTGAAAGTCTTAGAGGAAAATTTGATCAAATAAAAATGAGAGAAGATGAGAACATTGCAAAGTACAATGACAAAATCAAAGCCAATTGTGCAATCAAAGCCTTAGGAGGAAATATTGAAGATGAAACAGTGGTAAGTAAGGTTCTCATAACACTTCTTCCTATATATACAATCACATTGTCAACAATTCAAGATATGAGATGCAATCCAAAGAATGATATAACATTAGATGTAGTAGTTGGAAGATTGACAATATTTGAGTTAGATAACTATGATAATTATGTTCCTAGTTCTAGAAACATGAGTCTGCCTTTGAAGCCAAGTTTTTACTCAAGAAGAAAGATAAATGGTCTAAAGGAAAACAATCTAAAAGTGATGAGGAAGAAATTTTGGACTATGATCTTGAAGCCATTGAAGCATTACTTGCAAAAAGGTATCTCAAAGGCAAAGGGAGCTACAAAGGTAAAATTTCTTTAATCTACTTTTCTTGTGAGGAAGTTGCTCACATTGTTGCCATTGTCCAAATAGAGAAGAAAAGCGTGAAAAGAAGAGAAAAAAATACGAAGGCAAGCAGGATTTCAAAAGCTACAAGGATTACAAGGATAAAGGTTATAAGTCTTGTTTTATGGATAAAGATTTAGATAGTAATAAAGATGATGAAATGCTCTATATTGATATAAAAGATGAATTTGATGATGAAGAAGATAAAATGACACTTATATCTTATGTTAGAAAAAATGATACATGGATTATTTATAATGATTATTCACATCATATGACTAGTGAAAAAACAAAGTTTGAACATATGTAACACTATGTTTGTGGAAGAGTAAGATTTGGAAAAAATGAACCATGCTGCATAAAGGGAAAAGGTTGCATCTCACTAACCAATGAACTTAGATGTGATAATGCTTATTGGGTTTAATGACTAAAGAATAATCATCTTAGTGTGGCACAGTTGAATAAAATTGGATTCAAGGTAGAATTCATGAATGGAAAGGCCAAGCTACTAGATGGAAAAGGAAATCTAGTTGGGTCTTGTAACCAAACAAAAGATAACGTATTCTACCTAGATCTTAGTGAAAGTTCATGTTTCATTGCTCAAGTAGTAGAAAGATGGTTATGGAATAAGAGGTTGTGTTATGTGAGCTTTGATAATATAATCAAGATAAGAAAAAATAAAAGAGTGAGAGGTATTCCTTGTTTGAGGAAACCTGATATGGGCCTATGCAAAAAGTGTCAGATTGCTAAGATACGTAAGACAAGTTTCAAGAGTAAGAACTATCATTTTAAAGAAGTCTTGGAGTTGGTTTGTATAGACCTTTGTGGACCTATTGTAATTGAGAGGAATAGTGGAGATAAGTACTTTATTCTTTTTGTTGACGAATTCTCTAGAATGATGACTATAATGTATTTGAAAGATAAGTCTGAATCATTTCAAAAGATTAAGTGGTATCTAGTAAGAGTAGAGAAGAAAATAGGAAAGAAGCTAAAAATTTTAAGATTAGATAGAGGTGGCCAATTCGTTTCTAATGAGTTCAATGAATTCTAGATTGAAAGAGGAATCAAAAGACAAGCATTAGCCTCTAGTACACCTTGGCAGAATTGCATAGTTGAAAGAAGGATTAGATCAATCATAGATTGTGTGAGAACCTTGATGATTGAAAAGAATGTTGCAATGAAATACTAGAAGGAAGTTATTAGTACAATAGTGCATACCTTGAATAGAGCATAGATTAAGAAAGAATCAAATCAAACTCCTTATTAACTATTGTATGGCTACAAACCTAATGTAAGTTACTTGAAAGTATTTGGTAGAAAATGTTATATTCTGAAAGAGACTAGAAAAGGTAAAGTTAATGTAAAAGGTGATGAAGGAATATTCCTAGGACACTCTAGTAGAAGTAAAGAATATAAATGCTTGAATCTAAAAACTCATAAGATCCTAGAAAGTGCACATATGAGAATTGATGAGTTTGCAGAAAAGAGTGAAGAAGAGAGCAACAAAAGAACTATTGACTATAGAAAGTTTATCTACTTTGAACCTGATACATTGCAAAAACTAATTGGAAGTTAGCAAAATTCACCTCGTAAGTCCCCAAAATCTCTAGAAGCTACCAAGCTACAAAAAGTTCAACCTAAGTCATAGTGTGAAGGACTTGAGTCATAGTCAGATGCTATTGAGTTGCAACAAGTGTAGTCAAAATTTGAAGGACCCGAGTCACAGATAGTGGGACCTAAGCATGATACAAAAGATCATGGTGAGACAAGTAGAAAAAAGTATAATTCTAAAGCACCTGTATTAGCAATAAATATCAGAAGGCACCATGCACCTAATCATATCATTGGAGACAAGTTATATGGTACAACAACAATAAACAAATCGAAAGCTACATGTTTTCTTAGTGAGTTTGAACCTAGATCAGTTAAAGATACTTTGGATAATGAAAGTTGTATTGAAGCAATGAATGAAGAGATAGAATAGATAGAAAGGAATAAAACTTGAACTCTTGTTCCTAGACCCAAGGATAAAAATGTAATTAGCACAAAGTGGGTTTTTAGAAATAAGCTAAATGAAGATGAAGAAGTTTCAAGAAACAAAGTAAGGTTAGTATGCAAAGGCTATTCTCAAGATGAAGGTATTGATCATGGTAAAACTTTTTCTCATGTTGCATGATTAGAAGATGTCAGGACCTTACTTGCTTATTTGGACATAAATGATTCAAAGTGCATTAGACAAATATGAAAACTGCATTTTTGAATGGAATTCTTGAAGAGGAAATCTACATAGAGCAACCTGAAGGTTTTGTAGATCCAAGAAAAAAGGATATGGTTTTAAAATTGCACAAAGCACTGCATGGTCTTAAGAAAGCTCCTAGAGCTTGGTATGAAAGACTTCATAATTATCTTATGACGATTGGTTTTCAAAGGACACATGATAACAACAACTTATAGATTAAAGAAGGATTGGACAAGAAGATTGTGTTGGCAGAGATCTTTGTGGATGACACATTGTTTACTAGAAATGATGACTTGTACAAATCTTTTTCAGAGGAAATGACTAAGGAATTTGAAATTTTTATGTTTGGAGAGATAAATTTCTTTGTTGGATTTCATCTTCAAAAAACAAAGATGGTATCTACATTACTCAATCTAACTATATTAAGGAGATATTGAAGAAATTTGGAATGGAGGATTCAAGACTAATTGGAAAACCTATGTCTACTGGACATAATCTATACAAAATTGATGATTCCAAGGAGGTAGATTGGACCACATACAGATCAATGATTGAATAACTACAATATGTAGTGCATACAAGGCCTAATATTACATTACCAGATGGTATAGTGGCAATATTTTCAACAAATCCTAAAGAAAATCATATGATGGTAATCAAGAGAATTATGAGGTATGTGAAGGGTATTGAAGACTATGGATTATGGTACAAAAAAGAGGCACTTTAGATTTGAAAGCCTTTACAGATGTTGATTGGGCAGGAAGTGTTGATGATAGGAAGAGAACTAGTGGTGGAGCGTTCTTTCTTGGTAAAAGACTGGTGTCTTGGACAAGTAAGAAGAAAAATTGCATTTCTTATTCTATAGCAAAGGCATCGTATGTTGCATCAGCAAATAATTGTTCCAATGTTGTTTGGTTTAAGCAATTATTGGTAGCTATGAAGGTAGAGATCAATGATCTAGTGGTTATCTTTTGTAATAACACCATTGCAATTAATATATCAAATAATATTGTGTTGCATACCAAGACCAAGCACATTGCAATAAAATGTCATTTTCTGAGAGAATTTGTGCAACACAAAGAGGTGAGAATGGAATATGTGAACACTAAAGAACAAATTGTAGACATATTTAGTAAGCCATTACCTAAGGATACATTTCTATATCTAAGAGGTAAGTTAGGGGTCATTCCCATATCTTTGTAATGACCCTAATTTAGTCATTATTTTCTCCCTATTCTTTTATTCAATCCCATAATATCTTTTTGTAGTTTGGTGATTGCCTCTAAACATCAACCCAAAATTTGTGACTTTTAGACATATCTTTTTGTTAAAAGTATAAGATATATGTTAATTAATATATTTTTTATTTTTTATATTTCAAATGAGTAATTACATTAGTATATGTGAGATTTTTATTAGAAAATAATTACTACACTTTAGTCCATCATTTTATTTTATGTTTATTGATTATAGATTGTGATATATTGATCAAGTATTAAATATACTTCTTAGTAATTTATCATAGTTTTTATTAATGATGATATTATTATTTATATGTTCACCCTCTTATCTATGCTATAATTGTACTATTATTTATTTTATTAATTCTTCTTTATAATATGTCGTTATTGTATAATATATTAGTGGTATTTTTTTTGTTTTCTTTATTTCTTATATATTTTTTCTATAGTAAGATTTATTAATATGTGTTATTTAATTTTTTTAAATGATTAGGATACAAAATAGGGGATATGATAGGGATATCATAGTCCTCCCCTCTCAAATTTGCTTGTCCTTAAGTAATTTATTTGATCCTCATTAATTCATAGTCTGGATTCAATCTCTTTCCAGCATGTGTTAGACACTTGCAAAGTAAATATGCTAGTATATAATAGCATGTATAGAACATATAAATGAAGACACAAAATAGACACATTAATGCATGAAGATGCAATACAAACACGAGGTAGACACACAAATGCATGGAGACATGAAGAAGACATGAAGCAAACATATTAATGCATGAAGAAATGTTGTAGACACATAATATGCACGTTATAATCCTACTTACAATTTGAAATAAGAAAAAGGTAACAAAATGTTGTACCACTTTGATCGTGAATGTCATGCTCCTTTCCATTGTCTCAAAGTCAAAATTTCTTGAAGATGCATATTTTTAACAACCTTTTTATACCTAGTACTATAATAGGGTGTATAATTCCATAGTGGATGGTAGATTTACTTTTGCACGAGTTTGGACATGCTCAACTTGGGGCTCCCTCAAATTTTTATCCATATTAGGATTCTCTTTACTCAATGTAATCAATTTACTCCTCCCTTTGTGGACACTCCCTACCCACTATGAACATTCTTAATTTTGATGTGGATGGTAGATTTACTACTTCTCAAGTTTGGACACACTCAACTTGGGACTCCCTCAAATCTTTATCCATATTGGGATTCTATTGCCCCAATGCAAATGATTTACTCCTCCCCTTGGGCACACTCCCTATCCATTATGAAATCATATAAAAAGAGATTCCTATCCAATTTATCTTAATTTCCACAATATTATGTATGTATGTATGTTTATATATGTTTAATAAGTTTAATCCTTTTAAATATATCTCTTTTTATATATCCATCTATTATAAAAATATGTTTCTTTACAATATACCTCCCAAGGGCCATAGTAATCATTTTGACCATCGATGAATAGGAGCAATTTGGAAATAATCATCTTCCCTTTTATTGGATGCCTTTGTGCTTAAAGTTATTTCAATATATTCCATACTATATTGTATGTACTTTGTACTTCTCTTCCTCATGGTGGTATTAGCAATTGTAGTTATCTTCATATGTTATTCTCTTCATTTAAACATGCAATTCCCTTTCTGCACATTTGGTGATAATTTTATGGTTTGAAATGTAAACACATTCAGTATTTAATTCATGCCTCCTTTGACATGACATAATGGCAGCAATTATATTTCTTTCTTCTGTTATATTTTACTTTTTACATTCCCTCCTTTATATATATATATATATATATATATATATATATTTGGCCGTTGTCACATTGATCCCATTGATGCTACAAGTTCTTCATTACAAAAAATAATAATTTATCTTTGAGGTGCCTCTACAATGGTTGTCCATTCGCAATGGCATGTCGACAATCAAAGAGCTCATATGGTGCCATGGATTTCCACAATCTCAAATATAATCTTTTGTAATGCTCAACATGGTGAAACCATGAGAAGAGGAAGGCTCTTGAACTTCCAAATTTACAAGACAAATTTCTCCCTTCTTATTGGTACGTATGGTTGAAAGCAATAGTAAGAATATCTTTCTTTACATTAATGACTGGATGTCCATTTCTACTGTGTGACAAGTCTATTGCTTACATAGAGCATTGCTATAATCATCGCAAATGATTTTAAATTTTCCCCTCACATATTCATAGTACATTCCACGACTACTTTACAACATAATTCTACATAAACGTCTCACAATTAGTTCCTGCATATTTGCATGATAAGATTCTTGAGCAATTGGAGAATTTCAAAGGCTTTCTCTGAAAAAATGTCCTTTGAATGGTGTGACAAAATACTCTTCAAAATAATTACTTTTTATCCTTAGATTTTGACTAGAAATGGGAAGATTTTTGGTGAGTTTAGAGATAACAAAACTTTATCACGCTGGTTTAGAATGTACACTAAAATCAATTTTCCAATTTACTTGTTCGTTCTGCTTTCAAATGAAGCGGCCATCAAACTTTTGGAACTGCAATGCATAGAACAAAGCTTTTGGCTGCTTTTCATTTCTTATACAACAAATCAAAAACCATCTTTATAATATAACTAAACTCTATGATCTCTCATGATCTATGCCTGCAACCTTGACTCGTTGGAAACACTTAATTTCAATTCACATAAAAATTGTTGATTCAAGCTAATTTTTTATTAAATCTTCATTGACTCTATCTTTCATTCATGCACACAATCTTCACGTCAAATTCACCTCCAAAAATTGTCTCTGTCAAACCATTTATGCAAGAAAATATTTATTCACGTCAACAATTCACGTGATCTATACTTAATGTACACAGTTAGGTTTATGAGATCAAGCCAATATTGAATCTCAATGTGGATATTAAGAGTTTCCCAATAAAATTGATATCATGCCTCTGAGAATATGATGTAAGCCCCTTCTAGATCTATTTTGCAAAAGGACAAATTATTCCATATCTATAGTCTTTGGCCAGTTTGACATCCTCAACTCAAAGTCCTAGCACAAAGCATTTCTCTACCAACAAGATGTTCAATATTACATGTTATGGTAGATTCAAGGTCATCCTATTAACTAGTGCAACCTTCAACATCACATCCTTTATTCTCCATTGTGAAACATATATATATATATATATATATATATATATATATATATATATATATATATATATATATATATATATATATATATATATATATATATATATATATATATATATCCTTTCTCCACTCATTTACATTACTGCCAAAGATGGAAAATAGAAACTTTGCAAAGTCTAGTGTTTACATTAATCATTTTTAATCTTTAATACTCTATCTTTGAATGATATTCAGTCGTCTTTATCTATCAATCATTAATATTGGATGTTTTCTTCTAAGATAAGAGTCATTTCCCCTAATCACTTTATCAAGTAAAACCAATACATTGAACACACCAAGCTCTTTAGCAATTATCCTTGCTGCACTTCTATTGAAAATCTATTTGCCTATGCAATGAGTTTCTTCATGGTGTTTCTACAATTATTTGTAATTCGTTCCTCTTCTATAATTATTTTATTCCTTACAAAATGCTCACTATGCTTGTTTAGTCAAATATACTTTAATTCACTTTAGGGTGGATGAGTAATGAAAAGTCATCCATTTTATAAACTTGTGACTTCATCTATTATCTGCCAAAGTATAGATTGGTATTCTCGAGTGTATTGGTCTATTTATTGTTGTCACTTGTTGTATGCCCATCATTACAGACTATTGTTTGATATTTTTTCAAATGGAAGAGGCAATCTCTATCTTATACCTCATGTTCCTTGTAATAGACAACATCTACCCAGCCAAGCCTTGTAGTGTCCAAATGTAATTAACTTCATCAATCTTTATTGATATATCATTATCTTGGATATAGTTCTGATGGCTTATTCAATAGTTTCTCTACATAACAATACACTCCTTCAAATGGACTATGCACTCTCTATATAGACTACAAACTACAAAAAATTTGTTTATCTTTTGTTTCAATCTGTGTAAGTATTTGTATGAATTCAATAATTCTTTTCTTTTTCTCAACTCTATGAAAAGAATCACTATCTTATGATTCTCCATTACTGACATGTCTTTCGTTTGAAAATAAGCTTTCATAACTCTTCATCTTGTTGTATATTCCACAGGGTGGCAAGATTAGGCTTTGATACCAACCGTAATGACCTTGATATAATCATTATTTTCTCCCTATTCTTGTATTCAATCCCATAATATTTTTTTCTAGTCTGGTGATTGCATCTAAATATCAGCCCAAAAATTGTGAGTTTTAGACATGTCTTTTTGTTAAAAGTATAAGATATGGATAAGTGCACCAAGTTGTGGTGCCAAAAGGGGGGTATACATGGACACCTTTTTTCTTAAATCAGCAAATTCTGAACTTCAACAAGAATTTGAAGATAGTTACACTCAAAATTTTAAGATATGACAAAAATAAAAATATTAGTCCTTTGAATCTAGTTTCTAAATTACTAATTTTTTTTTCAAAATGGTTTAGTTTTAGGTCCTCAAAAAAGGGGGCTATAGAAAGTGGTACTATTTATTCCCAAAAAAAAAAAAATAGTACAAAGTGTGGTCCCCCTAAAAATTTAATTTTTTTTTGAAATTCTTTAATCGCTCTGGTCAAAAGTTACCTAACACTATGTAGTTTATCCCATATTTTTTGGGTAATTTTATATTATGTATTTCTTTTGTGAATTTTTTTAATTAGACACATCCCAAAAATGTGAAATATCTATTTGTTGCCCCTAGAAATGGTTGAAAACTAATCTAAAATTGCTGCCCCTAGAAATGATTAAAAACTAATCTAAAATCAAAACTTCTCTTTTTCAAAGTGTGTAGAATGGATTCTAGTTTTTTTTTAAATAAGTTGTTGCAAAATTTGATGAACAGGCTAAAATCTACAGCCCAAATAGTACATGTTGGTTTTTGACACAAAATGCACATACATTCAAATGAAATTATAGATGAAAGGCTTGAAATAGTTTAAATAAAAAATAAATTATATGGTTATATAGCTAGCACAGAGACCTAAAATGTCATGTAATCTAATTCTATTGACGCTCAACCACAAAGAAATTTAAAGGAAAGCACACAAGAAAAATTAATCATTTTTTGTATGTTTGCAGCAAAACACGTCTCAAACTAGCTTATAGACTCCAAACCTTTGGGTTGGATCCCCAAGTCAAAACCAAGCTTTAGGCTTGGTAGAATGCAAAGCTTTGAATAATGTGTGCACCATATATTGTGTGTGCACTATAGCATACACAAGCTATTTAAATCTTTTTAAATTTGAGCCTTAATAGCATGTGTGCACTTTAGTGTGCATGCACTATAGAGACCTAAATAGAGCATAGAGAGGGAAGGAGAGAGAGAGAGAGAGAGAGAGAGAGAGAGAGAGAGAGAGAGATGGTAGAGAGAGAGAGATTGAGAGTAGGGGATGGGAGAGAGATTAAGTTTGAAAGAGAGTAGGATTGGCAGAGAGAGTACGGGATGGGGGAGAGAGAGAGAGAGAGAGAGAGAGAGAGAGAGAGTAGGGAATGGGGGAGAGAGAGAGAGAGAGAGAGAGTAGACAGTGAGAGAGAGAGAGAGAGAGAGAGAGAGAGAGAGAGAGAGAGAGAGAGGCATGGGAGAGAGTGTGAGAGTGAGAAAGAGAAAGTAGGGGATGGGAGAGGGGAGAAAGAGTAGGGGATGGGAGAGAGAGGGAGAGAGTAGGGGTGGTAGAGAGAATACAAGATGGGAGAGATAGATTGAGAGTAGGGGATGGGAGAGAGAGAGAGTAGGTGGTGGGAGACAGAGTGGGAGAGGGAGAGAGAGAGAGTAGGGGACGAGAGAGGGGAGAGAAAGAGAGAGGGGGGATGGGAGTGTGTGTGTATGTGAAAGAGAGAGAGTAGGAGATGGGAGAGTGGAGAGAGAGTGAGAGTGTAGCCTATGAGGGAGAGAAAGAGAGAGTAGGTGGTGGGAGAGGGAGTGGGAGAGGGAGAGAGAGAAAGGGGGATGGGAGTGTGTATAAGAGAGAGTAGGACATGAGAGAGAGTTTGATAGAGAACAGGGGTGGTAGAGAGAGAGAAGGGGATGGGAGAGAGAGAGAGAGAGAGTAGAGAGGGAGAGAGAGAGAGAGAGAGAGAGAGAGTAGGTGGTGGGAGAGGGGGAGAGAGAGTGGGGATGGGAGTGTGTGTGAGAGATCTACGGAGAAGGGGATGGGAGAGAGAGAGAGAGAGGGGGGGATGGGAGTGTGTTTCCATGAAAGAGAAAGAGTGGGGATGAGAGAGGGGAGAGAGAGAGAGTAGGGTATGGAGGAGAGAGTGAGAGAGAGAGAGTAGGTGGTGGAAAGGGAGTGGGAGAGGGAGAGAGAGGGGGATGGGAGTGTGTGTAAGAGAGAGAGTAGGGGATGGGAGAGAGAGAGTAGGGGGTGGCAGACAGAGAGTACAGTATGGAAGAGAGAGAGTGAGGGTAGGGGATGGGAGAGAGTGGGAGAGTGACAGAGAGTAGGGGGTGACAGAGGGAGAGTAGAGGATGGGAGAGAGAGTAGGCAGTGGGCGAGGGAGTGGGAGAGGGAGAGAGAGAGGAGTGGATGGGAGTGTGTGTGAGAGATCTAGAGAGTAGGGGATGGGAGAGGAGAGCGAGGGGGGATGGGAGTGTGTGTGTGTGTGAAAGAGAGAGAGTAGGGGATGGAAGAGGGGAGAGAGAGTAGCCCGAGAGAGAGAGGGAGTAGCGGATGGGAGAGAGAGTAGGTGGTGGGAGAGGGAGGGAGAGAGGGAGATGGGAGCGTGTGTAAGAGAGAGAGTAGGAGATGGGAGAGAGTGTGAGAGAGATTAGGGGGTGGTAGAGAGAGAACAAGATGGGAGAGAGAGAGTAGGGGATGGGAGAGAGAGAGTAGGTAGTGGGAGAGGGAGTAGGAGAGTGAGAGAGAGAGAGAGTAGGAGGAGGAGGATGAGATTGTGTGAGTGAGTGAGAGAGTAGGGGATGGGAGAGAGAGAGTCGACAGTGGGAGAGGGAGTAGGAGAGGGAGAGTGAGAGAGAGAGAGAGAGAGAGAGAGAGAGAGAGAGAGAGAGAGAGAGAAGGGGATGGGAGAGGAGAGAGAGTGAGAGAGAGTAGGGGATGGGATAAGAGAGAGTGAAAGAGAGTAGGGGATGGGGGAGAGAGAGTGAGAGAGAGTAGGCAATGGGAGAGGGAGAGTGAGAGAGAGATTAGGGGATGGGAGAGGAGAGAGAGCAAGAGAGAGTACGGGATGGGATAGGAGAGAGAGTAGAGGATAGGAGAGGAGAGAGAGAGAGTGGAGAGAGATAGAGTAGGGGATTGGAGAGGGGAGAGAGAGAGTAGGGGATGGGAGAGAGAGAGAGTAGGTAGTGGGAAAGGGAGAGTGAGAGAGAGTAGGGGATGGGAGAGGATAGATAGGAGAGAGAGAGTAGGGGATGGGAGAGGAGAGAGAGTGAGAGTAGGAGATGGGAGAGGAGAGAGAGAAGGGAGAGAGAGAGAGTAGGGGATGGGAGAGAGAGTACGCAATGGGAGAGGGAGAGTGAGAGAGGGAGTAGGGGATGGGAAAGGAGAGAGAGCAAGAGAGAGTAGGGGATGGGAGAGGAGAGAGAAAACAAGAGTATAGGGGATGGAGGAGGAGAGAGAGTGAGAGAGTTGGGGATAGGAGAGAGAGTTAGAGAGAGAGTAAGCGATGGGAGAGGGAGTAAGAGAGGGAGAGCGAGAGAGAGTAGGGCATGGGAGAGGAAAGAGAGAGTGAGAGAGAGTAGGGGATGGGAGAGGAGAGAGAGTAGAGAGAGAGTACAGGATGGAGGATGGTGGGCTAGGGAGAGATTTATTTTCACATAGTGCGTACACACTATAGTGCATACGTGCTATAATGTGTACACACTATGTGAAATCACCAAAAAATGGTCATAAAGCAAGTTTGGGTCCCTGCTAATCCATATTCTACTTTTTGTTTGTTGTGCATTCTATTGTTCTGACATAAAACATGAGTTTCAAGCTATTGGAAGTTAGCAAACACTATTTGAAGACTTTTTGAAGCTAGCAAACATCAAATTCAATCATTGGATACACTATTTGAAGGCTTTTTGAATATTTTTCGTATAGAAAAGGTTAGTGTAGTCCTTTTTAAATATTGTTTGTTGATATATAGAGACAAATTTGATTATAACTTGACATGTTGTTTAATATATAGTGAATTCATTGAAATTTGTATGTTTGAATGAATTGTTATTTGAAAATGGTTAGAAATTTGGCAAGTTTTTTAATATACATTGTGTATTCATTGAAATAATTGTAAATTTTATATGTATTTGGATGATTTATAATTTACAAATTGTAACTAATTTAGATGTTTGAATAATTAGACATATATAAATCATCATCATGCCAACGAAGAAACCAAAAACTCAAACAAAAGAAGAGAGGGAGATAGATTTGGAAATTAAAAGAGATAAATTTAAACTACTATGTGAACAAACAAAATTGGAAATAAATAATGAAGAATTGACTTAGGAAGAGGAACAAGAATGACCAATACAAAGAAACAAATAGGAAGAATTGGAAAGACAAAGAGAATAAATGAGATTGTTACACTCAAGAAGACAATTGAATTGTGAAGCTACACCATCCTCCAATGTTGGAGTCATATCATCCTCTCATGTTGAAGAGATGCTAATTTTTATATCCGATGATGTACACACTCCATCATGTCATGTTGAAGGCACAACATCAACATATCAAGTAGTTGATATTCCATGTTTTTCATCTTATTGCCAAGGCACATCATCTTCAGTTCAAGGTACACAAAACACTCAATATTATGTTTATGTTAAAAAATTTTGAGGGAATGGAAGAGATTATAACACCTTCTAGATACTAACATTTGAAATCAATGTCTGACAAGATTAGCAAGCATACTTCTCAAAGAAAATTTAATTATATGTGGAGATTATTCTTTGAAGAATTAAATATTATAGGTCAATGCTAATTATTTGTTGAAATGATGAAGAATTGAAATTTAGGTGTATCATGAAGATTCTTGGGCTAAGAACGATGGATGATTCAAATAAAAAAAATATTGTAAAGAATCTAATGAGTGCTTATAACAAAGTGGGTTCTAAATCATGCACCAAAGATAGCAATATCACAAGATGAGTACTTACATCGACAATAGTGAGTACCTAAATGAATAAAGCTTGATTCATGATAAAGATAAGAAAAACATTGAAAATTGGTAGAGGTACTCTAAGGAGAGCCATGCTAATACGTGAGAGATTGGAAGATCCAACAAAAAATTAGTTATGGACATTTAGCGGTAGACTACCATGAAAGGATAAAGAAATTAGTGAAGCTTTGAAATCATTGATCAAAGATTTTTGGAAAAATAACACACATGTTTCCCCTAATAAAAGAGATGTTATAAGAAGGAGGATTGGTAGCCAAAATTGCGAACCACATGTGAAACATTTTTTGGACTCAACTCAAACACATTTTTTTGCAAAACTTATTGGTATGTATCCTCAAATTCAAATAAGTTAAATATTTTTTGAGATGGGTAAACTTTTTTATGTGAAGATAAATCACACATGCACAACTTGTTATAGGATACATATTGAATTTTCTAACCATTTTGATGTTTTTAGGCATATATGTGTGTTTTTGCATTCTAAATGTGTGTTTTTGCATTCTAAGTTTGTTTTGCAAGATTGTGACATGAATGAGCCAGCAAGATCTTCAAGAGAATTCATATCCAATATTTTATGTGAAATAGGGGAGGACCAACAATTTTACAAGAAATCATGCTTGGATGGTACATGCTTATTTTGTGGTTCTTTACAACTTTTATCAACTTGTGAACATATAGATAGTACACATGCAATTGGAAATGAAATGGTAGATTATGAAAAATTTAAGACAGTGACATATGCTCTAAAAGATGGGAAACAAGGTAAAAGATGTGATTTAATCATTGAAAAGATTCCAGTGTATGAGTTCATGAAGATTATTTACGAGTATGCAAGACATACACATAGAGCTCAATGGCTAGATTTGCAATTCAAGTTGTGCAAGGATACATTTCCATTGGATACCATTGTTTTAGTTGTAGATTTCGCAGAGAACTACACACTACAACCACAAAATGAGTTGCAAGAAATTTATTATACTTCTTAATAGGTTTCCATATTTTTTCACATAATATTCATGCATTCACCTACAAGTATAGAGGATGATAGGAAGATTTTGAGGGAGTGCCACTTTTACATTAGCGATGATCGATCACATTCTATAGAGTTTGTAAATGGTTGTTTTCAATTATGAAGATTTGGCTAACAAGGGCATACCATATTGTCATCACATTATTTGGTCAAACAATTGTGCATCTCAAATCAAAAATGCAAGGGTGTTCTATTGGTTGAACAGGATGCACAGGTTGTGTAGAATTCAATATATGTGGAATTTCACAGAGGCTAGTCATGGAAAGGGAGAGCATGATGGTGCAGGCACATGCATCAAAAGAGCCTTAGCTCATGAAGAACTAAAGTACAAAGATGGAGCAATATTTACAAATGCAAAATCCATCATCCAATGGTGTAATCCTACAATTGGTCTAGGTAAGGAAGGTGAGTCTATCGTTTGTAGATTTTTTTGGTTTATAGATAATACTAACATTGCACCATATGAGGATTGTTGCACACTACCAGGATCAAGTGAGTTGCACTCTTTTAGAAGCTCTGATGCAGGTTCATGGAGTATCCACACATGAAAAATGGCATGCTATTATCCATCACGTGTAGAGGAAAATTGGGTTGTCTGTAAGCCAATTGAATGGGTGGACAAATGGGATATACAAGTTTTGGACCCAACTAACACCTATCATCCCCCACAAGCACAAGAAATGGTAGAGATGGATTCGTCTATTGACTTTGACCACTTGTCTGATCTAATGCAACTTGCTAATATCTATATTTATATATATTTGTAATTTCAATATGTAACTTTATAACTTTTACCTAAGTTTTTTCTAAATTAATTATTGCATTTTGTACATTTATCACTACAATCCATGTTTTTGTTGTTATTGTACCTAAAGAAAATGAAAAAGGGATAGATTCTTATTTGTGTCATTGTGTCCAAGCCAAACAAAAATTTGATCACTTAGTTATAGATAGTGAAGGTTTAGAACACCATATCAGTGTGGTGGTTGTAACCTACACATGGCATAGATGATATTCTATGAAGAACCCTAACTTGTGGTTATTTGATGATTCACAAACAGAGAGGAAGATTCTTCATTATTTGAACCTTGTTGTCAAATCAAATGTCCACTTGATAAAATATGGTGGAAAACCACATAATAAGACTCTTTGGAAAGTTCATGAGTCAGATGGCAAGACTATACTTGAGACTTTAAAATGTAGAGAAGATCCAATTGGTTCATTAGATTGAATAGGGAGAGAGGAAGAGAGAGAAAGAGTGGTCAATTGGATCTTTGGTATCACTATAAGCTAGGATACCAAATTGAACCAAAGGTAAAATTTGAGGAATTTGAGTTATTTTGTATGCAATAAGGAGTTTTTAGTTCTTTAGATAGATTTAAATGCCTTGGCATCCTTGGGAAAAGATTTAGGTGTCTAGGAGGTTATTAAAGCAAAAATGTCAATGTTGTCATGCAAAAAAAATGCAAAATGACAACTTTTCTTGCTAAATAATTGAAAAGGAAGTTGAACATTGATATAACCATTTAAATGATGGTTATGACCATTGGAGGCAAGGAATACATGTTTAAAAATTTTGTATATGGAGAGGGCAACATAGTTGTACAGACTGGTGAAGATTTACATGAATAAAACTTTGATTTTCTACATTTTTCTCTACTTTTCTAAGTTGTATGCATGTGTATGGATTGGTGAAGGAGATCAACTATCATGGTTGGATAGCATAATGAACTAGGTCTCATTTGAATTTGGTTTGAAGGTTATATATTTTCATTTTCTTAAGTTATTGTAGTTTTTGTGAAGGTTGCTTATTTGGGCCTGAATTCAAGGGTTTTGGCAAACATGTTCCTCTAACATTCAAACCCATGGTTGGAATTTAATTCCTCTTTGGAAAATTCAAGTTAGGGGAGTTTACTTTGATATGGTAGAGTTTTAGACCTAGAGGAATTGGTTTGATATTTTTACCAGCCAGCCCTACGTTTGACATCCCTATGTGTTTAGCCAGGAATTGAAGAAGAAGTGGCATTTAGGCTTCCAAACTGATTGTCTCAACCTAGGTGAAGAGTGAAATGGAGTTTTAGGAAGGAGAGGAAGAGTTCCATGGGGTTGAGTGGATTTTGTGAACCCATATTCAAGCACTTTCTTTGGAAACCCAGCCTAATTAGGCCTATTATGTTTGTAGACTAAAGTGGAGTTTGGGTATGCTGGAATGGAGTTCACCCTTGATCCTTTGGAGTCTTGAAGAACTAGGTAAAATTTATTTGAAAATATAATAAGTTGGCCTTTTACTTTGGAAAGTTTGGAAGTTTTCCAAGGAAAACTAAATTTTGATCTAATAGGATTTCTAGGCCAAAGTTAGGGATATTGATCCTTTGAAGGTGTTGGGGCTTTGAAAGTGCATGAATCCTAGTGGTTTAGTCCTAGAAATTCTGAATCAAGTCTAAATTTTAAGTCTTTAAACCTTTTTACTTGTTTTGCCTTAATCGGCCTAGTTGAGGGTAAGTGTCCCTAAAGCCATATTTTGATCTAAGTTTACCAAGAGCCCTAGGAAAAGGGAAGGATCTTAGGAGAGTGTAGTCCTCTTGGATAAGTAAATATCATCATTTTTCAAAGGCTATTAACTAATACATCATCCTCAAGTGGATTTGGGCACCCTTAAAGATTTAAGAACCAAGTGGCAAAAGTAGGCTATATGCTCTACATAAATAAGGGTCATTAGACCTAGGTGTGATAGCTAGGGTGTAGGAAGTCACAAGATATTTGGAAGAGTGACTAATTTTCATAAACATCAAGGCATGTACTTTACCATAGGGAAATGAGAAACTTAAGTGAAGAGTCCCTAGGATGGAATTGCTAAGGGATAGCCCATTTAACAAGTTAGAAGTCTTAGAAAGTATTTTTCATGTAGTAGAAGTTTGAAGTATATAGGTGGGGATAGAAAAGAGCAAAGAACATATGAAGTAAGTGAATTGAGCAATGCATATATTGTTTCATCTTAAATAAGAAAGTATATTGAGATCTAACTTTCTTTAAAAGGGTTCAAGGTAGATTGAAGGTCATTATCAACATTATTTTCTTTTAACATAACCTATCAATATGTTGCTCTTAATTTTTGCTTGGCAAGAATTAAGTATAAATCTACACAAATATCCGTTTGCATTGTGTCTCATGTCTCTTTGTGTTCCAAGAGCACTCTCACATGGAATGATGAAATAAGAGCGTTTGGGCCTCTTAGGTTCACCTTTAACAATTTTGTGTGGCCCATTAACAATTTGGGTATATTACGGACTCATTGCTCAATGAGGTCACAAGGGCACAATTTGTGTAATTTGAATGCATATACTTATAATCTAGGATCTAGTAGTTTTGTTTGGTCAATACAGACTCATTTGAATGGTTAAAATGTCTTTTAGGCTCTAAAATGTAAAAACTGCATTAAAAGTGCAAAAGTTGCTATGCAACTTTGCAACTTTTTGCATAGCTAATAAAAAATGCTTCTAATCTTCCCTCCAACAATCAAAAACTTTCAAATATGGTTGGATTAGTTGGTTAAGACCTTCATATAGCCCTTTTAGGTGGGTGAAAGGTACAATGTGTGATTTTGGCATTGAAAAAAAAAAAAAAAAAAAAGAACCTTGTTTTCTACATTCTGGGCTTTTTTCTTGCATGGTATGGTCATTTACGAATGCCTAGGGATCTGTGTTTGGTATGGTCAGATAGATATTTGGATCACCTTTCTAATGAAATTTTTTTGAGGTCTTGCAACATTGTAGAACTCAAGTTATTCCTATTTTAGTGTTGACAGCCTGAAATTCAAGGGTTTCAAGGGTTTTTATTGAAATCAAGATATAATGTGAGATTCCACCATAGGAAAATTATGGCCTTTGGTGGAATCCTTGTATTTTTAATTCACTTTAACATTATTTTGGTTTTAGGTGATAAGAGATAGGGAGAAGGAAGAAACATGATGCCCTAGATGCATATACCTTGTACGCATCAATACACAAACCTGTTGTCCCGACATTTTAAGGCCTCAAAACTCAATATTATGGTCTTTAACCTAGTAATCAGCATATTTTGATCATTTATCAACATATCCAATTGGTCTCATGTTTTTAGCATGTGTTTAAATGGTACCTCCTTTTGTAAATGTGGCCTAATTATCCCTTCTGTCTAAATGTTGTCCCCATAGGTTTTGACAATTTGCTTGCTAATGGGATCTCTCCACTTTGGAATCTAATAATACATTAGAAATAGGAAGTAATCTTGGTGTTAGTATTTTATTTTTATTCCAAGTGTACAAGTTTCAAACCTAAGTCTCATTCTTTGGGCTATTAGGAATCCAAGAGGTTAATCAAGGAACTATGTCCTTTTCTTAGTTTGGGGTCTTCAATTCCAGTCCATATGCCTGTGTTGATGTAAGAACATCATTTCTTGAGTCTGAGTTCTTGGTTCCATGTCTAGTGTAGGTTTCTTGTATTAAACAATATTTTTTGTCAAGGTTCAAGTGTGGGGTCTTGGGCCTTGTTTGGGCTGTCAAACCTTGTTAGGTTGTTCTTGTAGGTTGTACACTCCCAATCTACCTTGTTAGTACCCTGCCACTTGCATCACTTAAGCCCTTTTTTTATGTCTTTGAATGCCCTTGCATTATCCTCATAGTTACTAGTGATACATTGATATTTTAATCTCAATATGTGAATAGTTTGTCTTTGTTCTCATATGTAGTCAAGGTCCTTGGCATCAATTACAAGACATAAGTTACATGCATTAACAAAATGCAATTGGGTCTCACAAACTTGATTGCAAGTTTTCTCATGCCTAAGCATCTTCATATGTCATTGGGTTAGGTCTTGCATCCCTACAATCTAGTCTTGAAGACCTAATTTCGTATCGCCCTCTTAATACAATCATAGTTAATTATTTGAGACTTGACTACATACCAACATGTATTGAACTTACAACTTGTAATGTAGCTCTAGGACCCAATCACATATTGTATCTCTTCTACACTTGCAATCAAGTCTTTAGGGTATGATTATATATCTTCTTTATAGCCACTTGTAGGAAAAGTGATGCAGAGCAAGATGGGCCCTTCCAAGTTCTATGAGAAAATACTTCGAACAATGTGTTTTCCCAAAGGTTTCCAAATGCAACCTTAAGGCTTAAGTTTCTCAAATTAGGTAAATGACTTATCCAAAGACTTCTTAGTAATATAATGGTTTTAAATATCCTAATACACCCCAAATAACCAGTTTACCACATACCAAGAGCCTATCTCTAAGGTAAACAAATCATCCTAGCCTACTAGGCCTACAAGCCCCAATTAGCCCTCAAATGTTGTCCTCTTGCATTTTTCTCCATATTTTCCCATAACATAAAGAAAATAAATTGAAGATAATTATACCCATTTGGCTTCTCTATAACATATCAAAAGATGAGGTATGATTTTTTTGGACCAATTCTCTATTGTTACACTATGGGCCACTTTTTAGGCGTAAAAACTCCTCCATTTACAAAAGGAACAATAGCGAATAATTATCCCCCAACCCTAAAACTTGGTAAAGTATCTTAATATGAGCTTAAAGTGAGGATTCTTCAATTGGATTGAACCCACCAACTATCTATATGTGCTTTTTATGAAACCCTCACCAAACAAGGCCAAAAACTAGGGCCTCTTCAAATCTGACCAAGAAATCACTTCTACAACCTGTTAGTTGATCCTACACCATGTTTATGATGATTAATTTGTTTTTTTTACATAAAACCATGGCCTCCTTTAGGAAGATCTCCCGCCACTATACCTATAACATTAAATTTAATGCATTTTCATCCACCCAAGCACTCCAAACTTGTCCAGTTAGATGATCATCTACATCCTCTGACTATTCCCTACATTAGTATGCATAATTACATATGATACATGTTAATATTCCATCCCCAAGTTACAATTACAATAGAAAGGGGATGGTTACATCATTTTTCTTGAAGGAAACTAGTGTAGGGCACCAAGGCAAATGGATAGTAGTCCTAGTTTTAGATTTGGAAAATTAATAAGAATTTTGTAGTAAGACTAAAATGTAAGGTCAATTGGGCTCTAGGTGCTATTATAAGCTAGAGTGCCAAATTGTACCAATGGGTAAAAAATAAGCAATTTTGGTGGTTTTTAAATGCAAATGGGATTTTTGTGATCCTTGGAAGGTTTTAATGGTCCTTAGGGTCATTTGGTCAAGTCCTTGGTGTATAGGAAGTTAGTTGTCAAAAATTGTTAAAATTGCAAAAATGTTGACAACTTTGCAATATGGTTGCAAAAATGGTTGTACATTGGCATAAGAATTTGAAATATGGTTATGACCATTGAAGACATAGATGACATGTTTAAATATGCTTTACATGGAGAGCACAAGATGATGGTACGAACTAGTGAACATTTGCATGAATAAAACTCTGATTTTGTACCATTTTCACTATTTTTCTATATTGTACAGACTATATAGATTGGGAGAAGGGATCAATTGATATGGTTGGATAGCGTAATGAACTAGGCTTCATTTTCTTTTGGTTTGAAGGATTTATCTTTCCATTTGTTCAATTTATTGTGTTTTTGTTCAAGTTGCTTGTTTGGGGTTGAATTTGAGGGTTTTTGTAAACATGTGCCTCTAACTTGCAATCCCACATTTGAAATTTGATGCCACTTGGAGGGATGCAAGTTAGGGGTGTACGTTGATATTGTAGAGTTTCAGGCTTGGAGAAAAAGGTTTAATATTTTTAATAGCTAGCCCTAGGTTAAACTTCCCTATGTGTTCAACCCAGATTTGTAGGAGAAGTGGTGATTAGACTTCCAAACCAACTGATCTAACCCAAGAAAAGGGTGAAATGGATATGTGGCATGGGGAGGAAGATTTTCATGTAGTTGTGCTAGTTCTATGAATCCATTTCCTAACACTTTCTTTGGAGAGCCAGCCTAATTAGGCCTATTAGGTCCGTGAACCAAGTTGGAGTTAGGACATGCTGGAGTAGGTTCAGCCCAAGATATTTTGGAGTCTTCAAGAACCTGGTAAAGGGTATTTAAAAAGTTAATTTTTTTGATACCTCATTTGGAAATTTTGGAAGTAAGCCATAGAAAACTAAAAATTGACCTACTACGATTTCTAGGCTTGATTTTGGGATTTTGATCTTTTGGGGGCATTAGAACCCTAAAAGTGCATGAATCTCTATGGTATGAGCCAAGTGGTGTTGATCCTAGCCTAAGCTTGGAGTTTGGAAACCGGATTTCACATTTTGCCTTATTTGACCTAGTTGAGGGCTAGTGTCCCTAAACCTATAATTGACTCAACTTTGCTAAGAGCCCTAGAGAAGGGGAAAGACCTTAGAAAAGTGGAGTCCACTTGGAGAGATAGTGGTTAGGATTGGGTAAAGGCTAGTAAGCTTGATTGGCATCTTGCAATGGGTTGGGTGCTACTAGGCACTTAGGAAGCTTTTGGTGAAAGAAGGATGTAAGCTCTGTATCAAAAACAATGTGAAAATAACCATCTACAACAATTCATCTAAATAAATGAAAACTTCAGATTGGACCTAGGTGTGGTAGTATGGGTATTGGATTCCATTTATTGCAAACTTGCAAACATGAAGAGTTTTATTGCTGCATTTTACCAATCTCATTGTGTCCATAGTCATTGTTCTCTTTTCATTCATGTTTGGGGGTATGTTCCTGGTGTAGAGAACCAAGGCACTTGGTTTATATTTTGTTTTTCATGTTTTTTTTACCTACTTATGCTAGAATAAACAACCCTTGGATGAGAAGTCCATGGTTGTCAAAGAAAGAAACCATTTTGGATGCTTAAGGCACTTTATGCAATTTATAAGAAAAAGTTGCTCATTAGGAAAATTTAGGATTTTTAATATTTTTGGTCAAGAAATCCTAGGACTGAGTTTTTTTTAGTTGGTTTCAGGTATGTTGGAACCTTTTCCAGGTCCTAGAAGTGGAATCAAGTGAAAAATGTAAAAATTGCACTTTTTGTGCAAAGTTGCATTGTTGAAAGTTGTAAAAATTGCTCAAATTTGCAACTTAGTGGGAAAAGGATTATGACTATTAAAATATTGGTTCTAACCATTAATATATACATAAGAGATATATATACCTCACTTGTGAGGTCTGGAGGGCATTAATATACGGATTGGAAGAAGTTGCAAACAAAGAAATTCAATTGTTGAGTCATTTTTATTGTTGTTTGCATGCTACATAAAAATTATAGACTTTCAAACTTGATTTGATGAATTTTTGATATAGAGCTTTGAATCATCTTTCTTTTTCTTTTGGTCTCATTGTTCTACGTGTTTTCTAACTCAAGTTATTGCATTTTTAGTGAAACTAGGTTTTCACGAAAACATTTTGGTGGACACAGCAAAAATGGGCCTCTAATTGCAATTTCCTTGGTTAAAATTCCATGGCCACTTGGGAAATGGTATTTGGTAGAGTTTTTTTTAAGATTCCAGGTTTTCAAGACTAGAGGATGTGTTTTGTGATTTTTCCAATCAAGCCCTAGGTCAAGTACCATGAAGGATTTGACCTCTTATAACCTATTGATTTGTGAATAGCAGGAGTTTGGGAATTGGTGAAGCTATAATCATTTAAAAATAATTTATTTTAGTGTTTTAAAACCTTCCTAAGCATTGAGTTCATTTCCATGACCCTATTTCCTACTAGTTGCTTTGTAAACTAGTCATCTACTTGACTAGGACATGTTTGAGAACTAACAATCTCCATTTAAGTTGAAGTCTCCATTTAAAGGTGGAAATGAGATTTTTGTTGTTCTATTAAGATCATTAATATATTTCAATGAGAAATTTGAGCGATCATGCCCAACTTGAGTATCCTAGCTCCCCAAGTCCTATAAATGCAAAGTTGCAATGTTGCTCAAAAAGTTTAGCAACTTTTGCAATTTTCGCAAAAAGGTTACAAATGGAAGTTTGGGAAGTTGTAACTATCTATGCTTAGGTATGTGAGCATGGGAAACATTATTTTGAAGGTTAAAATGTTTCTAGTTAGATTTTCATTTTAAAGAAACTTTTACAACTTTTGCAATTTTCACAAAATGTGCAACTAATGCAAAGTTCACTAGATTTCACTTCTAGGATTTGGAAAAGGTTCCAAACTATTAGAAAACAACTAAAAACACCTAATCCTAGGCTATCTTGACCAAAAACTCAAAAAGACTCAATTTGGCCTAATTAGCAACTTTTGCTCATATCTTGCACAAAGTGGCCTAGGCATACATATCTTGCTCATATCTCTCTCACCATTCATCATGAGATTGAACTATTTATTATGTTAGCTCCAAGTGGCCAAGTAAACCCTAGCCCCAAGATCTTCCTATCCTATTGAGTGCTCAAACATTCTCGAGCACATTGAACTGAAATGTCCTTAAGGGTCACTAAATGCCATATAGCAATGATCTTTGATGGGGCATATCTCAGAGCTTGTGCAAGGTATAGATGCAATTCTAGGTCCTATAGGACCATGTTGTGGAGACTTAAAATAACCTCTCTCACTTTTTGGAGATATCACTTCATTTTTAGTTTACAATGCCATCTCAGGTGATGCTAAAACTTGTAGTGTTGGCTAGTACAAAGTTTCCAACTACCAAATCTCACTCATTGTTCATCGTGGGATCGAATTGTCTATTCTCTTAGCTCCAAGTGACTAGGTAAACCCTAGCCCCAAGATTCTCCAGTCCTATTGAGTGCTTAAAAATTCTCAGGCAAGTCAAACTAAAATGTCCCTAAGGGTCACTAAATGCCATAGGGCAATGATCTTTTACGATGCATATCTCAGAGCTTGTGGAAGGTATGGATGTGATTCTAGGTCCTATAGGACCATGCTATGGAAACCTAAAATAACCTCTTTCACTTTTTGGAGATCTTACTCTGTTTTAATTTTCTAATGCCATCTCGGGTGATGCTAAAACTTGTAGTGTTGGCTAGTACAAAGTTTCCAACTACCAAATCTCCCTCACTATTGATCATGGGATTGAACTGTCTATTCCTTTAGCTACGAGTGGCTAGGTAAAACCTAGCCCCAAGCTTGTCCTATCTCATTGAGTGCTCAAATGTTCTTGAGCAGGCTGAACCGAAATGTCTCTAAGGGTTACTAAATGCAATAGGGCAGTGATCTTTGATGGGGCATATCTCAAAGCTCGCACTAGGTATGGATGTGATTCTAGGTCCTATAAGACTATGTTGCAAAGATCTACAATAACCTCTCTCACTTTTTGGAAATCTTACTCTATTTTGATTTTGCAATGCCATCTCAGGTGATGCTAAAACTCGTAGTGTTGGCCAGTAAAAAGTTTCCAACTACCAAATCTCCCTCACCATTCATCATGGGATTGAACTATCTATTCTATTAGCTTTGGGTGGCTGGGTAAACCCTAGCCCCAAGCTTGTCTAGTCTTGTTGAGCACTTGAACATTCTCAGGCACTCCGAATCGAAATGTCCCTAAGCATCACTAAATGCCATAGGGCAGTGATCTTTGATGGGGCATATCTCAAAGTTTGTCCAATAACCTCTTTCTCTTTTTGGAGATCTTAGTCCATTTTAATTTTGTAATGCCATCTTGGGTGATGCTAAAACTTGTAGTGTTGGCCAGTACAAAGTTTCCAACTACCAAATCTCCCTCACCATTCATTGTGGGATCAAATTGTCTATTTTATTAGCTCTAAGTGGCTGGAAAACCCTAGATACAAGCTCATCCCATCCAATTGAGCTCTGAATCATTCTCGGGCATGCCAAACCAAAATGTCCCTTAGGGTCACTAAATGCCATAGGGCAATGATCTTTGACGAGGCATATCTTGGAGCTCATGAAAGGTATGGATGTGATTCTAGGGCCTATAGGACCATGTCATGGAGACCTAGAATAACCTCTCTAACTTTTTGGAGATCTTACTCTATTTTGATTTGGTGATGCCATCTCTGGTGATGCTAAAACTCATAGTGTTGGCCAGTGCAAAGTTGTCAACTGCCAAATCTCCCTCACTATTCATCATGGGAATGAACTATATATTCCTTTAGCTCTAAGTGGCTATGTAAACCCTAGCCCCAAGCTCATCCAATCTCGTTGAGTGCTTGATCATTCTCAGGCATGCCAAACTGAAACATCCCTAAGGGTCACTAACTGCAATAGGGCATTGATCTTTGACGGGGCATATCTTAGAGCTAGCATGAGGTATGGATGTGATTCTAGGTCCTATAAGACTGTGTTGTAGAGATCTACAATAACCTCTCTCACTTTTTGGAGAGCTTACTCTATTTTTATTTTGCGAGGCCATCTTAGGTGATGCTAAAACTCATAGTGTTGGAGAGTACAAAGTGGCCAACTACCAAATCTCCCTCACCATTCATCATGGGATGGAATTATCTATTCTGTTAGCTCCAGGTGGCTAGATAAACCCTAGCCCCGAGCTTGTCTAGTCTCATTAAGCGCTTGAACATTCTGCCAAAGTGAAACATTGCTAAGGGTCACTAAATGCCATAGGAAGTGATCTTTAATGGGGCATATCTCAAAGCTCGTGCAAGGTATGGATGTGATTCTAAGTCCTATAGGACCATGTTACAGAGACCTACAATAATCTCTCTTGGTTTTTAGATTTATTACTCTAGTTTAATTTTGCAACGCCATCTTGGGTGATGTTGAAACTTGTAGTGTTGGCTAGTACAAAGTTGCCAACTACCAAATCTCCCTCACCATTCATTGTGGGATCAAACTATCTATTCTGTTAGCTCTAAGTGGCTAGGTAAACCCTTTCTACAAGCTTGTCCCATTAGAAAGAATTTGAATGCCCTAGCTACCAAGCATCCTAAGGGAAAGCATGGTAAAACAATCCTAATTGATCCTAAATGGAAGAAGAAAATCAATAATTGGAGTAACTCACCATACAATAGAGCCTCATGGGTCTCCTTGAAAGTAGACAACTTTGAATTTGGAATTTTCTCTATGTATATGCTCCTAATGAATCCCAAGAAAGAGTTAAACTATGGTAGTGGTTATTCAAGCTTCAAATCATCCCATGGATAGTGGTAGGAGACTTCAATATGATAGAGAGACCTCAAGACATGACAAGATGTCTTGAGTTTGAATTGAAAGGGAATGAATACACACATTGGTCAAGAATGTTGAGTAAGTTAAAACTCATTGACCCCCTGGCCATCTTAAGACTTCAATCCCTTGGCATCTAGTACACATGGTTAAATTTTTAGAAAGGAATCAAGAGGATTTTCTCTAGGTTAGACTAGTTCTACTATAGTAGAGAATCCTTCAGCCCTCACCAGCCTCATGATAACAATCCTATTCAAGTGATCCCCTACTCTCTCTCAAATCACGACCCTATCCTTATTGACATATTCAAAATTGGCACCCACATCCTAAAAATTGTAATCCTCAATATTTTGCTCTCAACTCCTCCCTATGATCAAGATGTTTTGGCAGCTTCTGAAATTGTTCACTAGTATAACTCCTCCATATGTAAGCATGAAAATCCTAGTATTTTAGGTGGGATTAGGATCATGTTGTTAAATCTTGGCAAAACCTTTTTAAAACTATGTGGAAGAAAAACTTCGAAGATGCCAGAGTACATGAACTCTTTTTGGTCAACTTCCTCCAAAATATTGAAGCTTTTCTTCAAGATCAGCCCTCCAACCCCCACCTTATTGAAACTTTTACTAAAACCAAGCATGACCTAAGAAAGTTGTAATCTAGGAAAATTCAAGGGGCTAGAATTCAGTCTAGAACCAACTGGATGGCAATGGGAAACAGGAGATCTAGATTCTTCTTTAAATTTTTGAAATCTAAAGAAACCAAAAACAAGATTGACTATGTGTGGGAAGATGGCAATAAATTCACTAATTCTAAAGGTATTTTGAGTACATTTACCTAGTTTTATAAAAAAATATTTTCCACAAAAGATAAAGGGGAGGATATGAAAGTGTACTACAGACAAGATTAAAGAGATTATTCTGAAGAAATTAGAGGAATCAGATTATATTCGATTGGAAGAACCTATCTCTCTAGTTGAGATCAAAGAGGCTATCTCAAACAAGACAAAAGAAAAATCCCCTAGTCTGGATGGAATTATTGTTGAATTCTCCAAGATCAATACATAATGGATTAGCCCCACGCTATTTTATCTATGCCAGCATGCACTAGTGAGTGGGTCCTTAGCGTTGAACATTAATGTTGGCTTTATCAAACTTATTCATAAGGGATGTGATAAAACCCTAATAAAAAATTGGAGGCAAATAACTTTATTGGATGTTTCTTGTAAGATCTTGGCTAAGATTCTAGCCTCTAGGATTGCTCCTATTCTTCCCAACATTATTGGTCCCACATTGATAGGCTTTGTTTAGGGAAGATTCATTTTGGAAAACCTTATCACCTATTGGGAAACCTTGGAATGGTAAAAATATTTAGGATAGGAGATTGGGATGTTTTTGAATGATTATGAAAAAGCATATGACAAGATTGAATGTGGTTTTATCTTTATGATGTTGAAAGCTCTAGGATTTTGAGAAGCATATGTACATTTGGTGAAGATTCTTCTTAGGAATTCCAATGCAGTAGTGGAAGTGAATGGGTATAGATCTCATTACTTTAAGCTCTCTAGGTCTGTCAGAGAAGGATGACCCCTTGCTCCTACACTTTTTGTAATTGTGGTGGAAGCCTTGCATTACCTTCTTTGAGATGAGACATCATTCCCTAAAGTTAGAGATCCCCTTTTACCAAATAAGTAGGAGGCTTCAAATATTCAATTTGTAGATGATACAGGTAAGCCCAAAATAATGGGTTCCACTTTTGACCAATTTTGACACTCAAATTAGGATTTTTTAAACAAACCTCACATTTAGGTGACTATATCTCTAAAATTATTAATAATTTGAAGATGACATAAAATAGTGATTTCTAGTACTTTGTTCATACTTTGTAACCACAATTTTTTTAAATTAAAAATATTAAAGTCAAAATTTCCTTCTCCACCAAGAAGTGTTACATATAAAAATCAATATTTTTAAAGAGTGACAATCATTTTGATAATCATAACTTTTCTTTTCTACAAATGATAATGAGACAATTCTTTTGATGTTGGATTTGTAACATCAAGATCTACGGGATACATTTCATTTGATTCAATTTGGTTCCATATTGTATAGTTTATGAAGTTTTGAAGTGACATCAATCATAATTCAGACATACATTCATTTTGACAAGCATAACTTGAACTTAATAAATCATAAATTATATTTTTAATTTTTTCAATAGAAAGCTAACTCAGTAACCTATTTCCTATAGAATTAAAAAAAAAAATTGACCTAATTTATAATTTTTTCTAAAGTGTTGAAGTAAATCAATGTTCAATTGTTAATCAACCTATAATGAGTTAAATTCATACTTGACATTTTTAACATAATTTAACATTTCCCCAAGAAGCATAATTTAACATTTTTAGATTTACACTACGACATCATTTGATCCTAGTTTCGAGGGTTAAAAGGCCATTTTTTCTTTTTATTCTGAAAAAAGAAGGAAAAAAAAAGAAGAAAAACATGTTTGTGTGAACATCATGTTCACATGAACATGTATTCTATCCTCGCATGAACATATGTCACTAAACTATCATTGCAAAAATGACAAAGAAATTGGAAAAGTAATTTTAAAACAAAAATCGTGCAATTTTTAAGGTTTGCACAATAATAAATCACTAATTTTTAGGGCTTGTGCTAACACTAATGTTTTATATGTTCGCACAAACATATACAACTATGTTTACAAGAAATTGAAATGGTATTGGGTTCATGCGAATTTAGCATGTTCTTGCGAACATGTCAAATCAATTTTATTTTAGAATGCTTGATTTTTTTTGTACCACAAAAGTGACACCCATTATTGTCGGATCACCTACACAACCATTTTGTTTAAACTTGATGAAGATAATATGAAGAATCTAATGATGAAACTTGATCTATTCTGCATAACATCAGGCAGTAAAATCTTTGTGGCTAAATCCATACTTCTTTCCTGGGATCATAATCCCCCTCTATGGTGTGGTAAGTATGGCATTTTTTGGGGAGGTCCTAACCATATTGTACATTATTTGGGTATCACATCTTCCATTAATCCTAACATTAATGATATGTTGGCCTGGGTAAAGGAGAAGATAGTGGTAAACTCCTGAAATGGAATAATATGTATTTTTATTTAGTAGGAAGGGTCTAGGTTTACCATAAAATTTTCTCCTCATATTCCATATATTTTTCCTCAGCTTGTCTTTTCAATGTTAATCAGATTGCCTCTCTTCAAAAGATTATCTAGGACTATATTTGGTTTGATGGTAAGGGTACTTTTAAAACTCATGCAATCAAATGGGATTGGTGTACAACAGGAAAATCATGGGGGGTCTTCGGCTGAAGGATCTAAGATTTCAAGGTATTGCTCTAGCAGTAATATGGTTAGCTAAAGCCACAGAAGGTGAGGAACCCTAGAAAATCCTAATTAGGCATAACCTAAGTAGAGGACATCTGTGTGGGGCAAAACACTGGAATGAGTGGAATGTGCTTGACTTTCTGCCTTTCGACTATAAAATTGGGGTGCAAGGTTCCATACAAAAAATGGAAAAGGGAAATATTTGGTGTGGAAACCACTCTATTTGGTGGAATCTAAAAAGCAACAATAAACCCCTAGCATTGTTACAGGGTTGCTCATTAAAAAATGGGCTAATGTTGGCATTAGAACCTTCAATGATATCTTGGAAAATAAGAAGCTCATGGAATTGGATGAATTGAAAAATATATTTTCTTTGAAAGAGTCCCAAAAGAGGACTTTCTCCATGATTGTTAAGGCTCTTGATGATAATAGGGTTAGACCAACTCTTTGTTCCAAAAGTTTCTGCTCCTTTTAGCTTTGTTGGCCTGACTCTTCACCCCTTCACTTGGTTAAGTCTAAACAAGTCTACGCATTGCTCACCTCTGATACCATTATTCTTGACCATCTCATTTCCTACTAGAGCCTCTCCCTTCCCCATAATGAGTGGAAAAAAATCCTCACAAATCTATGGGCTAGACCTATGGAGATTAAAATTATTCTCTTTCTTTGGAGACTTCTCCTTCATAAACTCCCCTTTGCTAAACTTGGTGGGGAACCCAATACTTGTACTATGTGTTCCAATTCTAAATCTATATTTCATGTCTTTTTAAATGCCCCTTTGCTCTTAAGATTTGGCATATGTTTAGCTTTTTCCTTGGGATCAATTTTTCTATTGAAAATGATATTTTTGGTAAAATCTATTATAGCAACAATGAGTTAAATGTGTTTTGATCTACTCTTTCTTCCTATATTCTCTGGTTTCTTTTTCAAATTGAGGAAAAATAGCATGTTTTAGGGCATTGAAAGGATCCTTATTGAGTATCTTAGGAGACTCATAAGTGTGGAAATTATAATGCAGGTAACAACCATTTTGAAACTAAAGGAAGACTAGTTCTAAAGGTTCCTAGAGGAAGGCCAAGGGTTGTTGTCCAAAAAAGATCTCCACTATGGTTTCACCATGCTAATTGGGAAGGACTATAACAAGAAAGAAGATGACTATCCTAGCTATTGCAAAGGATTTAGAGGGAGGGTAATTGGCAACCTTGAAAGCTGGATAATGAAAGACATATTATGGCTTTCATGTCATCCCCTATGTGGTTTACTACTTCAGAATCAAGCGAGGATGGTGAGAATGAATCTACTAGAGTACTTTAATTTGATGAAATATTTTGTATGAACTTATTGGTATTTGGATTTCACTATAAAACTATGAAACTCTTTGTGGTAGCTTAATGGCTAATATTTTTTGATAAGTAGTTTTTAGAAGTGGACTAGTGCTGCTACGTTGGCACTCTTTATTGTTCCTTTTTGTCTGCTTGATATGCAATAAAAAATAATTTATATGTAGATTGATGTCATATAGCATAAAATAATATTTATAGCTATAATTTAAAAAATAAGAAATATGAATCTGTTTTTGAACAAATGCACATCCATTTTGAATTTTAGGATTGAGCATTCAAACCTAAAGTGAGTACCCATTTCTAGAGGCATTTTCCAATTCCACAAGACTTTCCCCAAATTGGGACCTAATTTCTTGCACTTGTTGATATCTATCTAATGCTTATTATGAAGTTATTTACATAAATTTTACTTTTTCTCTACCTATATATTATGTAGTTATTTACATAAATTCTATTTTTTCTCTACATATTTAATTCATATTTTATGAAACATTTCTTCACTTGAAATGAGCTCTCTATAATTTTTGGAACAAATGCACTCCTTGCAATGTGTGTGATCTTGTATTTGCATGAACACCTTCTTAATGATGGAATATTCACATTTATAAATGTGTTTATTTTCCAAATATAGAAGTTCATCATTTCGACTAAATTTATTATTCCACATAGTATTGTGCAAGGTTTTTGATAAGAAACTTTTTGGAAATCACAAATGTAAATTGTAGAACATCATGTGTGACAATGGTAATATTTTAATAATCTTAGCTTTTAAAAAGTTTATTGGTATGTTGACACTGTTGAGGTGATGTGGTTCAATTTTTATAAGGGTTTCTTCATTAGTACATTTAATTATTGCAAGGTTTTCTTTAGCCATATATGGTGTTCTATTTTTGTACAATAAGAAAAGATTGGAGAAAGGATTGAAACTATTCAAATTTATTGATCAATCTTAAGTCATGGTGCCTAGATTTATGTATCCATGGTTCTTAACAACAATTTTATTTATGTGATTATATCTAGTGTTTTAGTTCTTGTAATTCAAGATTATGTTATTTCATACTATACAAAAGGTTATTCATGTTTAAAGATTCATACATCAAGAATTATCCCTTCAATAAGGAAATGCTTTAGTAAATTATGTGAATATATTTTTACAAGTGATTTGAGGAAACAAAGTAGGATATTTTCTATTATTGTGAGATATCTCCTTTATGAAGGATGACAGCTTTAGTCAGAAGCACCCTATTTGTGTGCTTGAAAAGAGGGGACCTGGGAAATTTTTTCAAGAGGAAAAGAAGATTCTTTCCATCATGGAAGCAAAAGGGGGAATTTTTTTAATAGTTTTCAAGCACTTAAGGAATTATTATACACATCAGTAGGATATGTGGACTTTTAGAAGAAAGGTGTCTCATGCGAAGGCATATGATTTGTAGTTTCTCCAACATAGGAGATTCTATTTCCACAATATCTAAGGAGGCATTAGACTTGCATAGAGGAGTTGTACAATTTTTGAGGAGGCATCTCATATTCAACACTTAATGAGGCATTAGACACACTTAGAGGAGATGTGGAATTTAAAGAAATGTGTCTCATTGTGCATGGGAGGCTTTTAGGTTGTGTAGATGGATTTAGGACCTATGGTTAGGAGAGCTATTGATGGAGTTAAAAGATGATTCTTGATTGAGAAAGGAGGAATGGTGAAGGTGCTTCATCAAAGTGTCTAGAAGAATTAGTTAAAAAAACCCTTGACATGTTTCCAATTTTGTTAAGATTAATGTTATAACTGGGGAATGTTCTTGTGTTGCATTTTTGTAGACTACTTCAAAAGAAATAAGTTTCTGGGAAGGTACTTTCCACTTAGAGGTTTTGTTTGTGCTTCTATAGTTAATTTATCCATTATAAAACCAATGAACAAGATATGTATTGAAAAATTATTTAATGAGATGTGTATCAATATATCTTTTTTGTTTAAACAATCTACAATGGGGATTTGACTATTGTATTTATATGAGGTATATATGAAACCTACCTCTCCTCACTTAGGCATCAGATGGGCAGATTCCAAGGGCTCTCTTATGTATCAAATTTCTCTCTCATAATAGCCAAGTAGAGGAGATCACTATTAAGGAATGTGATCATCTATATACACTCAAGAATTCAAATCTTGAAACATCCATTCCATCATCCTTCCTCATATCAAGTATTATAGAAAGCTAAGTCATTTCCTTGGTTTTGGATTCATTTCTTCATTTTATTCATGCCCAAGTCATTTTTTAGACCTATGATTCTATTAGGGGACTATTCTTACGCTCATAATAAATTCACTTAAATTTGACATATTTTTGCAATTGATATCTCATTCAACAAAAGATATAATTGTTTTTTTACCAAATTTTAAAGATATTATATGAATCATCATTTTAAATCTATGCTAAGGCTATGAATTCTTCTGAGTCCTATTTAGATATTAAAGTTTAGACTAATAAAGATGTAAAACATTTAGGTAGCTTACTTATCTAGGTGGTTTTTTGACCATAGGAGTAATAGTCCTAGTCCCATGCTAAGGGAAACATTTACTCCCTTCTCTGAAGGTCACTCTACTCTTTGCACATGTTCTTTTGTCTATAGTCATCTTGCCCATGGAAATTAGAAGACTCATTGACAAGCTTCTTGTACTCATATTGCTTCCCGTAACCTAGAAATCTCCTATGAGTTTCTGTCAAAGAAAACCAAGCAGAAAATATTCATAATAATAATTGGTGGGCACCATCTATGGTTATCTTGGACTAGACCAACATATGGGGTAAATTAATGACTGTTATTCCTCTTTTTCTCCTACTTGTGCTTTAAATGCCTAGGAATTTGCCTTATGTTTTATAAATCACGTTTTCAACTAATGCCCTAAATTTGATATTAAGAGTACTAATTGTTTACCTATCCATTTTATGTATAAGACTATCTAATAAATTATTAATATTAATATTAATTTAAAATGATAAATTTTAGAACCTTTTAACAATAAACATTATAGCCTTATTATTATTATGATTATAATAAAAAATGTATGACCTCATTTTATATTGATTGGAGTATTTGTGTAAAATTTTAAAGTCGTTGATTATGTCAAATATAATAAAACCACTTCAAATATTAATGCCTATAGATGTCGATTAGACTATAAATATTGTGATTAAATAAAATGAAACCCTTGAATTTGACTCTATTTTTATACCATATTCAAATTTGAAAATATTTATTAGTTGGATTTTTTTTTAAATAACTATGTTGTGTGTTAAGTGTCAACTTGCGAGAGTACAATGACGTTTATTAGTTGGATTTTTTTTTAAATAACTATGTTGTGTGTTAAGTGTCAACTTGCGAGAGTACAATGACGTTTTTAGTATGGTACAACGAAATAACGCGGGATTTTAACTTTTGTGTATGTTCCATATTTGACCATTGCTTAAAGCTCCGAGCAGTCTCGCCTCATCCAAACCCGCAAAAGTATTTTGATTCTCATCACCGATACATTCGAATTTCATATGCACACAAGCACATTATTCCCAATTCATATTGATAAAAAAAATTATAATAAAAATATAGATTAAACATTTATTTTTCCAGGGCACACCGAGTTGTAAGAAGAGAAATCATAAAAAATTAGAGACAACAGATTCTTCTCCGCATTCTGGGGGCCAGCAATATCTCTGACGGTGTCTTACAAATCTACCAACTTTGAGTTGCGGGATGACCATCTTTATAAAATAAAAGAGGCTTCGACACAATTCCGGCGCCTGAACCAGTAGTAGAAGATGACGATGACGTATGCATAGCCGAACTGAATGATATAGATGTACCCGTAATTCTCCATGACTCATTGCCACCAGAAACGGGATTGTCATATACAGCAACGGGCAAATTCAGCTGAACGTCTGGCAACTGGTTTTCAAATTTCAATATCTTTACAACATCTCTCATTTTCAGCCTCGCTTTTGGATCGGGATGAGAACACAGCAATCCCAACAGCAGCAGCCGCTCCATTTCGTCGTCTTTAAAATTCCCGTCCAAAATTTGATCTACAGAATCAAAGAGTCTTCCCTGACCATACAAATCCCAAACCCACTCAACGAGCCTCTCCCCATCCGAGCTACTTCGATCTACTGGTCGCCTGCCACAGGCAATTTCTAAACTCAGAGCTCCAAAGCTGAACACATCAGATTCTGTACTGGCCTTTCCCGTGTAAACACACTCGGGTGCCAGGTACCCAAATGTCCCCGCCACGACGGTCGTATGAGCGGGGTGATCGCGTCCCACCAGTCTAGCCAGACCAAAATCCCCAAGCTTTGCGTTGAAATCGGAATCCAACATAACATTACTGGACTTCACGTCTCTGTGCACAACACGCTGCTCACAATCTTCGTGAAGATAAACAAGAGAAGAGGCTATATCACACGCAATCATATACCTTCGATCCCAATCCAAGGCATCCTTTTTCTTACCGAATAAATAGCTGTCCAGACTCCCATTTGGCAGGTATTCGTAAACAAGAAGCAACTCGCCCTTCTGATGGCACCATCCTAAGAGCTGCACAAGGTTACGGTGCCTGATTTTACTGATTATGGTAACCTCTGAAACATACTCCTTCCTCCCTTGTTTCGAGCCTTGAGATATTCTCTTCACAGCCACAACCTCATTGGTTGAGGACAAAATGCCTCGATACACGCTTCCGAAGCCTCCTTGACCGAGCTTTTCATCCTCGCTGAAGTTTCTGGTGGCAGCGCTGAGCTCAGCATAGGAAAACTTGCGGGGGCCTTGAGCAAACCATTCGTCCAGCTCCACATCGCTTTCTTCCGCATCCCCCGGCCCGCTGGACTTTCTTCTAATTCTTCGATGCCACCACACACCAACGAATATGAATCCGCACAGAGCGAACAAACTGGCGGAGACTGAAATCAAGACAACTTTTACAGAACTGCTATTGCCGTTTCCATTTGGAATAGTGATTTCCCAAGAGTACTGAGACGAGAAATTCCAATAGTAAATGGCGTGGGTTTCGTATGACAATCCAGTGGAAGCTGAAAACCCGACCTTGACCTTGTCCGGAACGAATTGCCTTAGGTCTATTTTATACGACAAGATTGGGGTTCCTGGTTTAGAGATATTATTGCTATTACCAGATGGATTAAGCGAAAGAAATACCTTAATCTCCTCTGCTCCGCCATCATAATCCACCCATGCATCCCAATATTGACCGTTCTTGAGACTCTCGTTGGCCGGCTGAGCACTTGCATTTGTGTACAGCGAAACGTTCACCAGGGAAGTGACTGAATTGACATTGATTCCCACATGGTTGTCATCTGGATCAAATGGGTTCTTGTAGGTGTCGAACTCCACTGCCACAATCTGATTCGATGAATTTCCATTCACTGTTTGGTTGAACAGGCCCAGCCATTGTCCCGTAGCGTTGACAGGCGGTTGAGCATCAAAGGGAGCCATGAAGAAAGTGATTCCATCTCCGCCCAAAACGGTGCGATCTTTATGGATGATGAACCGAAAATGTGAAGTGAAATTTGCAAGAGCCCCAGAAGAGTTGTCCCGCATAGGAATCGGGATAGAACAGGTGGCCCAACCAAAGCTTGTTTGCAGGCTGCCACTGAATCGATTTCTTGTGAGCTGTAGAGTGTTTGAATCAATGTAAGAGTCTGTTGTATTGTACGTCCTAATATTTGTGAAAAATCAAACTATTGCAGTCACTGATTATTAATCTCCTATCACAAATGATTATTAAACTGCTGAAAATAAATTTCCAGCTAATATCGAAAAATAACACAACTGCAACTTCACTTAAAATACGGAAAGAAATGCGCAACAGAATCAACACAATATTTTTGGACAAATTGTCTCTGGAAAAACCCCTAAGGGAAAACCAGTTCTACAGATGAGAAATTATATTAAACTTCAGCAAATCAAGAGATACAAAATTCCTTGCCTTACACTGGCAGAACTCCGACAACCTCCTAATTTCTTCTGCTGATATTTCTCACTGCTATCCCTGCGCTAACACTGCGCCCTTGCTAACACTGCAAGACTGTTTGCTAACACTGCAAACTGCTTCTCCAAAAGCTTCCTTGTTAATACTGCAAGACTGTTTGCTAACACTGCAAACTGCTTCTCCAAAAGCTTCCTTGCTAACACTGCAAGACTGTTTGCTACCACTGCAAACTGCTTCTCCAAAAGATTCCTGCCTTTTTCTCCAAATGCCCCCTAGACCCCTTTTTATACTACTCTCGTTGGTAAACCAACGACCGAGATTAAATCAAACCAACGGCTAAGATTAAGACAACTCAACAGCCAATAATAGAATTGGTTGCAAGGTGTCCAAAAGGGAATCTCTAAAATTAGTAAATAATAACCATTTACTAATTTTTGGCAAGTGGACAAACAGCTGTCCAAACCACCCATAAATACAACCGCTATTCATAGGTAAGGACGAACAGCTGTCCAAGCTACCCATAAATAGTGCTGCTATTTCCGGGTCAGAAATAACAGCTGTCCAACTAACAATAATTAACACTCCCTCTTAGCGAGGAAGTTGTTCTGCATGACACCCATCTTATCTCTGAAGAAGATAAATTTGGCCTTTCCCAAAGCCTTCGTCAGAATGTCTGCTACCTGCTCATCTGTAGGTATGTATTGTAGTCGAACAACTCCCCTTTGTACACAATCTCTAATGAAGTGATATCTGATATCTATATGTTTAGACCTATCATGAAACACTGGATTTTCAGACAACTTGATGCAACTCTGATTGTCACAATGTATCACAGTAGTCTCAACCTTCTGACCAAACAAGGCTACTAACAACTTCCGAAGCCATATAGCTTCACATGTCGCCATGCTAGCTGCTATGTATTCTGCTTCTGCTGAACTTAGAGCCACAAACTTCTGCTTCCTGCTGAAGCAAGATACAACTCCTGATCCCAAGCTGAAACAACACCCTGAAGTGCTCCTTTTGTCTGTTGTACTTCCTGCCCAATCTGCGTCAGTATAGCCTATCAACCTGATACCTTCACCTCGAACATATCTGATCCCATACTCGACTGTACCACACAAGTAACGTAGCACATGCTTAGCCGCTATCCAATGCATTCTCTTTGGTTCAACCATGAACTGACTAAGAGAGTTTACTGCAAATGCTATATCTGGTCTAGTGTTGACCAAATACATAAGCGAACCAATCAACTGTCTATATAAAGTGGGATCTACATCTTTCTCCTTAAATGTATCGTCATGCTCTGTGCTCACCTCCGGAACACCTGTCACGGTCTCACGAAGCAATCTAAGTGCTCCATGATGAATATGGCCCATCCTCCTATGCCATAGCTCTCCAAGATCTCTAGGATTATTGTTGCTCATAAGTGCCTTAGGAGTATCAAACTGCAATCTATAAAGGCGACCACTCCTAACTCCAATAGTTATGGGTGATTTCCAATCCTTGTGCTTAATCAACACATGTGTCCCTCTAAAGAGTACATTATACCCCCTATCCTAAAGAACAGATACAGAAATCAAATTCATACCTAAGCCCGACACATATAACACATCATGAAGAGGAATTATCTTTCCATTCTCCCTCTGAAACTAAACAGTCCCTTTCCCAACAGGGTTGAGTTTGGACAAGTTTCCCATAGAAATCTGGATGTTGGTGTCCTCCTCCTTGTAACTGGAGAAGTACTCTCTAACTCCTGTCATATGAAATGACGCCCCACTATCTATATACCAAACACACTGTGAGGTTGAGCTAACCATACAAGCTATGAGTGCAAACTCATCTTCCATTCTACTGGAGAGTTCTTCTGCACTTGCTGAAGCTGCCACCTGCTTCTTACCCTTTTTCCTCTCTGGGCAATCACTAACATAGTGGCCAAACTCGTGACATCCAAAGCACTTGACCTTAGAAAGGTCCTTCTTCTTCTTTTCACTTTGTGAATTTGATCCTTTGCTAGATCCCTTCTTTGCTTTCCCTTTACCCGCTAGGGCAATGTTCTCTTGTTCCACCTCATTTTTCTGACTCTTGTTGGCCCCATTGACAAGACTTAGTCTAAACTCCTCCTGAGTGAAATCAGTCCATAGTCGATCCCAACTCGGTAAAGTATCTCATCCACTGACAACTTGAACAAAGACACTCCATTGTTTAGTAAACCCATTTAGGGCTATTCTCACTAGCTCATCATCACTAGGGCTATCTCCAACAGCTGCTAACTCATCCTTGACAAGTTTGAGCCTAGTGAGGTAACTTGTGACGTCTTCTCCCTGATTCATCCGGGTATTCTTTAGCTTCTCTCTGAGAATCAACTTCCTGTTAGTGGTAGCATTCTGGTACAGATTTAGAATGGCGTCCCACATCTTCTTTGTTGTATCTAGCTCCGAGATATGTGGAACAATATGATCCTTGACACCATCAAGGATAATCCTCCTTGCTTTGGCATCGTCCTTCCTATATGCTGCAAGTTGTGTTGCATCCGTTGGTACAGGTACACCACTGGTAGCATAATCCTTGATACCATTCTCTTCCAACAATAAAGAAATTCTGGCCTTCCAGACACCAAAATTTGAGGCACAATCCAATCTATCCTGATCTCTCAAATCAGCTGAAGCCATCTCAAGGGTTTAAAGCAATAATAAATCTAAAGAGATCAAAATTTCTTTCCTAAGACAAAACTCTTCTACCCTTAACAATGCTCTGATACTATGTGAAAAATCAAACTATTGCAGTCACTGATTATTAATCTCCTATCACAAATGATTATTAAACTGCTGAAAATAAATTTTCAGCTAATATCGAAAAATAACACAACTGCAACTTCACTTAAAATACGTAAAGAAATGCGCAACAGAATCAACACAATATTTTTGGACAAATTGTCCTTGGAAAAACCCCTAAGGGAAAACCAGTTCTACAGATGAGAAATTATATTAAACTTCAGCAAATCAAGAGATACAAAATTCTTTACCTCACACTGGCAGAACTCCGACAACCTCCTAATTTCTTTCGCTGATATTTCTCACTGCTATCCCTGCGCTAACACTGCGCCCTTGCTAACACTGCAAGACTGTTTGCTAACACTGCAAACTGCTTCTCCAAAAGCTTCCTGCCTTTTTCTCCAAATGCCCCCTAGATCCCTTTTTATACTACTCTCGTTGGTAAACCAACGACCGAGATTAAATCAAACCAACGGCTAAGATTAAGACAACTCAACAGCCAATAATAGAATTGGTTGCAAGGTGTCCAAAAGGGAATCTCTAAAATTAGTAAATAATAACCATTTACTAATTTTTGGCAAGTGGACAAACAGCTGTCCAAACCACCCATAAATACAACCGCTATTCATAGGTAAGGACGAACAACTGTCCAAGCTACCCATAAATAGTGCTGCTATTTTCGGGTCAGAAATAACAGTTGTCCAACTAACAATAATTAACAATATTATCTCCAGAAGGGAAAGCACAGTTAACGGTTCCTGCCTGTGCCACAAAAACCGAAGAAGAAATAAGAATGAACAAGAGAGGGAGAAGAGCGCTCAGAGCCATGGGTACCCCGGCATTATGTGCACCGATCAAAGATTAATATAAGAAGTATGATCAACTTGACCAAGTCATAGTTTGTTTATAAGCATCTGTTGCCACAGTTTATTTGGTGTAACCGGGCGAAACAGACTCGTTAGCCCACCGCGTAGACAGTTGAAAGGGTCATACAATATTGTAGAATTGCTTATGTATTGGCGGAGTTTGTAAAAAAATAAACGGCTAGCGAAACCGTCCGGAACACACAGCTCTTACATGTGTTGCGACATTGTCAATGTTATTGTCGTTTTCTGAAATATTGAAGCTTCGCAATTAAGTTCCACGACCAGAACTGGTCAAAACAATTTGATTTCTAAGAGTTGAGAGTTTCGTTCTGGCTACCTTTATGAGATTTGACCACATAATAATTTTATTGTTTTTTCAGGGAAAATTATGTTAATCAAGAGTTTTGAACAAAATAGAAATAGCTTTCCACACAGTCATAGCTATCACACATAGAAAAATAAGATCCGAAAAGGTTTCCCACAATTCAGCCACTTTCGATTAACATAGTGTAAAAACAGATTACAATAAGTCCATCATAAACTATTCAGCATAAAGAAGAAGGAAACTTATCATACTTTAAAATTACCATATCAGTCTTATACATTACTTACAGGATAGTCAGCTCATTTGACGCACTTGAAAATGTAGCAAAAAAGTATAGGATTTACTCTGTATATATACCAAAAAGATTTACATAAGGTTGATTATCAAATTCAAAGCATGATATTCATTTGTAGTCGGACCCCATCCATCATTAGAATCCAATGCTTGCAAGAAAGTTGCATTGAACAATTCATCATTCCATTCTGGAGGGTACAATTGTGTTGAAAGATTTTTTTCTGAGTCTGTGTGATACAATATCTAGTTCTAATTTCATCCCAAGTAGTCATCCAGTTGTCAATCATTAAATCATTGATTAAAGACACTCCCATGACATTCCAATGTTTTGTTGAGAAGCTTTATGGAAGTGCCAAAGGTTTTCCATTTAAATACAAACCCACCAAATTGATCTATCTAAGACAACATAAGCTAGAGAAGAACCAACAATTGCTCTAACTGGTAAGAATGGAATGTTCATCCAACTTTTACTTTTGGAGATGATAGAATATTGAATGTTATTTCTAATTAGAACTTTCCAAGGTTCATTATCATATATGGCCTTAAGAATCCACTTAGAAGCAAGAGAAATAGAAAGATTTTTTAGGTCATTCAAACCCAACCCACCATATTGCTTGGGTTTACAACACCACTACCAATTCACACTGTGTCTTTTTGGCATTCCCCATCTCATTGGACCATAGAAAGTGTCTCAATATTTTCTCTATTTTATCCATTTGTTGATTAGTCATCAACCAAGTAGAAGCAAAGTAGAGGTCATGAGATGACAAATCTTTCTACACAACTTGTACCCTCCCTTCTAAGGAGAGATTGTGAATTTTCCATTTAACATGTTTCTTTTGAATTTTGTCAAAGACCCACTCCCACATAGCTTTGGTAGAAGGATTAACAACAAAAGGGATTGCCAAGGTACCTAACAGTCTCATTATGGCCTCTCCATTGCCAAGACATCAAATGAACTCAATTAGGAGGATATTTAGACCAACCTAGAAATGAGGATTTATGAGGAGCAAGTTTGGCACCTGAGGCTAAATAGAAAAAGTCAAGTCTATCCAAGGTGTTCAAAAAATTCATCTCCTCAAGCTCCAAACACAATGAAGTGTAATCAACAAACTAAGATTTTAGTAAAGTATCATTTTAGGAAGGAGGAGACTTAAAAAGGAGGACCAAGATAGGGAGCTCTAACCACATAAAATAGAGAATCAACAACTATCACAAAAAGGGAGGAGGAAATGTGACAACCCTACCTAATTGATCTCCCAAGAGGAATAGGGTTGGTAAGATTTTCATTCACATTTATGATAGTGGAAGAGCCCTTAAACAACACATTTATCCATCTACAAAAATATTCAGGAAATACAAAAACTTGCAACATCCCGATAACAAAAGGTCATTCAATTCTATCATAGGCTTTTCCAAAATCAAGTAAGATCGTAGCCACATTCTGATTGCTCTTCTTAGCCCAATGCATTTCTTCCCAACTAGTAATTAAATTTTCCAATATATACCCACTGTTAATGAATCATGTTTGTATGACTGAGATAAACCTATTGAGAAAATTGCCAATTTTTTTAGCTAGGAATTTTGAATTAATCTTATAAAAGATGTACGATAATGATATTGGCTTCTAGTTCTTGATTTAAGCTTTGTCTCCATTCTTTGGGATCAATTTGATCATGCCTTTATTAAGTCTTTTACCTAGGGATCCTCTATTGAATGAGCCTTCATAGAATGCCAACAAATCATTGGATATCCTATCTATAATAGTATTGTAGAACTCAGTAGTAAGACCATGACATTTTGGTGATTTGTCATTGGCTAAAGAGTTAATAGCCCATTTAGCTTCTTCTAGAGAAATATAATTATTTAGGCTAATACTATCTTCTTCTAACACTTTTCTGGGAATCAATTGAAGACACTTTTCAAGTGCCTCATAATTATCATCAGACATCTTAGATGAAAAAAGCCTGAGAGAAATACTCAAAGAAGGTTGATTACATTAACTCTGGGTCTGAAGAATTTCCACCATTAATAAGAATGTGTTCAATGAATTCCCTTTTGTTCTGCGCCTTGATAATATTGATGAAATATTTAGACCCCCTATCTCCTTCCAAACTCCAATTTAGTTTCGATCTAACTCTCTCACCTTGGATCTTATGATTTTGAATTTTCCTTAAGGAGTGTTTAGTTTTAATCAAAGAAGCTTCTAACTTCACATTTTGAAATCTGACCTGAAGGTCCCTTTCTATTAGATTAAGCCTAGTTTGTGCTCTAGTTTCTTCAACATTTAAATCCATACATTTTTCTTTACTAACGGTCTTTTTTTTTTGCCAGACTTCAACTAATCCTTCCCACATTTTTCATTGTTTAGTATCACCACTAACTAGCTTATAAAGAATAGTGACTTGTAGGAGTGCACTAATTGTATCCTAGTCTAAGTTGAGAAGAGAAAGATTAAGTTTAAAGGGCCTATTACTATTCACCCTAGAAGCTGAAATCTCATTTTGCAACCCAATCTTTGCAAAGATAGGGGAATGATCTAAGAGAGAAGCAGGAGTAATTGTGATAGGTGTGTGTCTAGGATCAGAGTAAAAATAGAGAAGAGAACAGTTTCAATAGATTCTATCCAGTCTACAATAAACCCTTTGAGAGCTCTTTTGGTTATTGCACCAAGTGTACCAAATATTCTAAAATTTAGAATTTTTTTTCTTCTAAAGGATCTAACACATTAAATTTCCTCTTAAGTTTATTTGAAAAGAATAACTCATTTCTTTTCTAACTGAAAGAGTTGCCTCATATTTTATCTTCTCCATGTTCCACCATATTAAAATCACCAATAAAGGTCCACTGAGCTCTAGGAAAATTGGTTGTAGCCCATTCCCATAATGTTGCTCTCTCTCTATAATCATTAGGTGCATAGAAGTTACACAACCCAAAATTCTAACTATCTTTACTAAATACAATCTGCAATGCCCTGTGATAAGGATATACTCCTTTATTTATTATATAATCCACCCAATTAGGTCCCACAAGAATAGAAACTCCCCCCTCCCTCTTTCATGGTTGGAGTAGAATGTTGTGGCATGATCCCAAAGCATTTTTAAGATAGTGTGAGCCTAAAATCCAACTACTTTAATCTCTTGTAAACATATAAAATATTTTTGTATAAGCTTACTGCACCATCTTCTAAAAATGTATTTTCTATCATTCATCTCCAAACCTCTAACATTCCAACTATGGACGTTGATCATGTTCATGATTTCTAGAGTTGTTCTTACCATTGTTATACAATCTATTAAAATAATCAATGATATCTCTCTACCTATTTTTATAACCATTAGATTTGGTAAATATCTGGCTAGACGCAAGAAGTTGGGTCTCAATTCTATGGAAGTATGTGGATTGAGATTATGCTCTTTTAGAAATGGGTACTCATTTTAAAAAATGGGCACCCATATTAGATTTGGGTGCGCACCCCTAAATTTAAAAAATGGGCACCCATTTTAAGAAAAAATCAAGGGCCCATTTTTTATTTTCAAAAAATGCATACCCGTTTTTTAAAATAATAATTGAATTTTTAAGAAACAAGTACCCATTTCTAAAAAAATACTTTTTTTTTTGGAGATTTTAAATGCATTTTAAATGCCAATTTTAGTTCGTCAAAACACTACCCTTTTTTTTTGAATTTCAAATAATGCGTGCATGTTTTTTTACAACATGGGGTAGGATATTTTTCCTTCCTTAAATTTTGGTTCAGGATAGGCTTGGTAAGATTAAGCCTATGCCTTGACCTCTCAAGATTTGGCTAAGTTATTGAATTGACAAATTCATGCCTTGCCATAATTTTTAGAGAGTCTTCTTGATCAAATTCTTTTATGAAACAAAAACCCATTAGATTTCTCACTGTCCTAATTTCAAAAATATAAATTTTATACTGTCATGATTTTATTTACTATATTTTAATTTTTTAATTAAAGGTGGTACCTAAATGTAAAATAGCAAGGTTCACTAAAGCTTAGACAACATTTTTATTTTATGATTTTTCTTAAGTTAGTTTATATGTAATCAATCTATATACAGTTCTTTTGATGTAAAAAGAAATAGAATTTTTGAAAGAAGTGAAATTTTAGTCATATTATGGTGTCCATAGATGAGAGGTTTTTAAATTTACCTTTATGGCCAATAATTTTTTTATAATAAAACAAAATTTCAATGAAAAATAAAAGAAAACTATTATCATCAATCTTTAGTGTGTTAGGTAACTTTATTTAAAATTATTTACAAAAGTTCATTTATATGTGTCAAATTATGGTGTCCATACATGAGATGGTACATGGTCCTGAAACAAAGATTTTGAAAAAGTGGCTTTTAAAGATTCATACAAAAGAAACAATCTATCATAAGGGTACACAAATAAATTACATATATATAAATTGTAAATTTTTAACACTAATTTTTTTAGTTCTAATGTTTTTTAATATTCAATCTCTAAATGCATCAAATTTTGACATCAAGTAACAAAAAATTTCTAAAATAGGAAAAAAACTTCCACTTTTTGCTCAAAAGTGAGACCCAACTTCTTGCACTTACCCATCTGGTTATCATTGCCCTTTCTTTTCTTATTTCTTTTGTCGGTGACTTCAACAAAAGGGGGCTCAGTTGTGTTCTTGTTAGGATTTAACCACATACAAAAATAACAATTACATGAAAATATAACCAATCTTAGAAAATAATAGAACACACTGAAAATAACACAAGACACCAAGATTTAACATGGTTCACCCAATCCCTCAGCTATATCCACCAAACAACAAGTCTAATATTATTAAAATCCAATGATTACAACCTGATTACAATCTGTAATCCCTTATAGCTCAATACTACCACAAGAACCAATTTCACATCACAATAATAATACAAACCCTAACCCTAATCCCTTTTATACAAGTATTTTTAACACTTTAGGGTTACAACATGTCTTCCATATGTTGGCCAAAATGTCAGCTACGATCCAAATTTTTTTGAAGTATGTATAGTACTTTCCCGATTAGTCACACAAACTAACAATCTCCCACTTGGGGACTAATCAAACTCTACACCAAACAATAATCTCCCACTTGGAGAGTGATCTTGCAGCAATACCAGTACCACATGGGACTCCCACTAGATCAAACCACCTTGGAATTTGTTGTTCTTTTATTCATATTTAGCCTAGAAGACCAATCAAAGGTTTTGAGAAAAGAATAACTTACCTTCTTACCAATCCATGCTTCTTCTAGAATAACACAACTCAAAGGAGTAGAGGGACCTCTATTAATCAAATATACAATAGCATTGACAGCCTCCACTCACATGTGTAAGGGAAACCTAACATGCAACCTCATGCTCCTTGCACGCTCCATTATAGTCCTATTCATGTGTTCAACCACTCCATTTTCGTGTGGAGTTCTTGGAATAGTTTTCTATCTATGAATACCATTAGTGGAGCAATAATCTTCAAATTCATGACTATAATGCTCACCACCATTATCAAATTTGAGATATTTTAATTTCTTATCAGTCTCATTTTCAATCAAGCATTTCCATTTCTTAAAAGTTTGAAATACATTAGATTTAAATATCTAAGGCAACAAAACCCATACTTTCCTAGTTGCATCATCAATGAATGTAACATAATAATGAGAGCCACCAAGGGAAGATACCTGAGCCGGTCTCCATACATCTATATGCCATTTCTCTCTTTTATTTTCCATACACATAACTTTCAAAGAAATCCATAATAACACATTTTAGACCTAGTAAAAATTTCTCTGAATGAAGTACTTTCATAACTTTCTCACTCATATGCCCAAGTCTATTGTGCCATAGTGTTGTATCAAAATCTATAGCAACTATTTGTTCTCCATGCTCAATTGCAGCAATTGTTCCTAAACATTCATTTTACTCTAAAACAATTAAAGTAAAAGGAACAATATGACCTATACAAAGATATAAGGTGCCTATTTTCACACCTCTTGGTACTACAAGAGGACCTTTTCAAACCTTCCAGTTTTTATCATTAAATGTAACTACACAACCCTCATCACCGAGTTTCCTTGCTGAAATTAAATTCCTACTCAGCCTTAGAACATGTCTTACCTCATGTAGTAGCCAATGCTTCCCATTCTGCAACTTAATCTTAACTTTTCCCTTTCCAACAATCTGGCAAGGTTCATTATCCCCCAAATAAACAAGTCCAAAATCCCCTTGGACATAATCAATTAAATAACCTCTATGAGATGTAGCATGAAATGAAGCACAAGAATTTAAAACCCATGAATTGTCAACACTTTCTAAAGATAGAAGTAAAACATCCTCTTCGGATTTGTTACGTAGCACATTTGCCTCCTTGTCTCCATCTAATTTATCTCCTTCATTTTTCTTTGAAGTCCAAAAATCTTTCTTTTTTATGCCTTGGCTTCCCACAGTACTAGTAGTCATTCGGTCCTCTCGACTGAGACCTCCTCCCCTTTGACTTTCCTCTTGATTTTTCATAATTTCTAAAATTACTTCCTCTTTCAGTCATTATGCCTCGGTTTGATGTGTTCAAAGCACTTCTTGATGTAGATTCACCCAAGGATTTCCTATGAGTTTCCTCACTCAAAATAACACTGATCACATCATCATATTTTAGGATACTAGATCCAAGAACAAAATTACTCACAACCATTACCAAGCCATTTTAGCTTTCAGGCAAAGAACAAACAATCAAGAGAGCCCTAATTTCTTCATCAAAATTGATACTCACAAAAGTTAACTGAATAGTAATAGTATTAAACTCATTTAAATGATTTGCAACATATCCACCTTCTGCCATTTTCATATTAAATAAACACTTCATGAGAAATACCTTGTTTGAAATAGAGGGATTTTCATACAATTTTGCTAGGGTTTGTATCAACTCTTCTGTCATCTTTTCTTTTGTAATATTAAATACCACTGATGGTGCCAAACATAACTAATGCTTCCAAGTGTCTTTCTATCTAAAAGATCCCATTCGTCATTTGACATAGATCCTTGATTCTTAATTTTGTCTTCCAATAGCTTCCATAAATCCTTTTGATAAAGATAGTCTTCCATTTGCATCTTCTACAACTAAAAGTTCTGCCCATTAAACCTATCAACTCTCATCTTACCCTCATCTACCATCACTTCCACTCAACTATGAGACTCCCACTCAACCATGAGACTGTCCTATAGAGGATAACTAAGAAAACAACCTCAAACAAAAATAACAATTATATGCAAATATAAAAAATATCATAAAATAATAGATCACACAAAAAAGAACACAAGAGACCAAGATTTAATGTGGTTCACCCAATCCTTTGGCTATGTCTACCAAATAGCAAGTCCAATATTAATACAATCTAGTGATTACAACCTAATTAAAATCTGTAATCCCTTACAACTCAATACTATCTCAAGAACCAATTTTTCATCACAACAATAATACAATCCCTAACCTTAAGACCTTTTGTACAAGAATTTTTACCACTTTAGGGTTACAACATGTCGGCCATATGTCAGCCACAACATCGGCTACGACCCAATTTTTTTGGAATTATGTACAGTACTTCTCTAATCAGTTACCACAAACTAATAGTTTTTGTCTGGAGAAATTTCCATCCCTGAAGACATTGAATCATTTAGCTAATATTCTTATCAATCAAAGAATGATTGACAATCATAATGAGGTCTACCCTCTTAGCTAGAGAATTAAGAGCAAGATGCTGAGCACTAATTTTGGTGGGGGTTTCAACCAATGACACTAGATCACCACTATCTTTTGGATAAATAATAGATTCTATTTAGTTAGAGACACTTGGGATGATATTAGAACTAGGGATGGGATCATTAGTAGGAGTTAACTCAAAATCATAAAGAGGGTTGACAAAAGTGTCAAATTCCTTTTCTACAACAAAATTAGAAATTTTATTTTTATCATCCTCCAAAGGCTTATCCATTACTGGAATGCAGTTACTTGAGGATAGTGTCGAGGGTTTCTCTATTTTAGAATTATATACCTTTTTAGCATTATCTTTAGAAATCTCAAAATGAGTAGTTTGGAGTCTAGTTAAACCCGAAAAATCCTTTCTTGCATGTTCATTCCTTTTACAATGAAAACAAGTACTTGGATTACAAATTTGGGAGACTTCCATGAAAAAACTTCAAAATCAATAGTAAGAGAAATATTATCAGGGAAAACAATTGTAGGTTCAAGAGCAACCAAAATCCTAGCATAGGGTAGTCTTAGATTGTTCTATCTATAAAACCGAGCCAATAGGTTTCAATAACTAGTGAACAAAAGGCTAAAATTCAACATTCAAATTCTCAATTTCTACCCAATTTGGTTAAGCCCTAGTGAAAACTTCTTCTACATTCATAGTCAATGACTGTGGGAAGGCTCTAAATAGAGATTTACCCACATTCAAAATTTTTTTACTAAGGATTCTTTCTTCCATGCTATGAGTCTTAATAAATACCACAAAGAGTCCTTTTTGAGCCATTCTATAGAAAGTAACACGAATCCCAAGTTTCTTACCCAAAACATTTATAACCCATTCACCAAAAAACTTTTGGGAAGTTAAAAACCCTTTATCTAAGCATGCAAAGAAAACCACCACATTTTTTAAGTGAGATTGTTCTTTTCTAATAGCTCTTACCATATCCTCATTCGGCAAGAGAGAAAGGGTCTTCAATTCATGGGTTAGGAGCTTACCTTCCTCCTTTCCTCCACTAACACCAAATTCAAAATTTGCTCCATCCTCGAGTCTATCTCCATTTGGATAAGGGTCCATCACTTCAGATCTCATTTGTAATGGTTTTGCAAATCTCACTAGAAAAGAAAGATGATGGCAAGCAAGAAGTTGAAAGCTCCTCCACAACTATCTTATATGAGGATTTCTCCTACAATTCCTTTTTGTGAATCCATGAATTATCCTGATCATGGGTATTTCTTATAACCTCATCCACTTTCATTATATCTTCAAATGCCTCTCCTCCACCACTAGTCATGATTGCAGTCCTTTAGTCTCTCACAAGTGATATAGGGTGGGCAAATAATGGTGGGGTAAGGATAGAAAATATCAACAGAGAAGCCCAAATGACACACTAAAGGAAACCATGAAAGGATACTCAATAAAGCACACAGACTAAAAAACAAGAACCAAAAGCAAATAAAACCATGAAAAATAGGGTATGAAGTGAGATAAAATGGACAAGAAACACGTTGCAGGGAATGGGAGCTGAGGCACATAAATGTCTCGCTTCTATACGTATTTTCAAAGCTTAAAACCTCATTTTCTCACAATTCAACTACCTTCAAGAACATGAGTAGTAAAAATTAAGAAGGGACTACAATGATAGGGTTATATCATTCAAAAGTATATTTAAAAACTAATTAACTTGATCCTAAGATAAGGGATCCCATTCAAGAAAATTTCATCTTCTTATAGGAGAATTTAAGACCATTTTATTGAAGTATCAACAACATATTCCATATTTTAGGAATATTCCATTCATTATTGGGAGTTCACAATTAAGGATGCAATTTGAGTAGTATAGTTTTAATTTGGGGTGAAATTGGCTAAAGAACCACAAGACACACAAATGTCTATATGACATGCTAATATCACAAAAGACTCAAATGATTTACACAAGCATATTTGACACATTATTTCCAACATGTCCAATCATGCAAACTCATTTGTAAGTGAATCTCACTCATTCCAAGGAAAAAAGCTCAAACCCTAATTGACTATGTTACATTATTTTAATTAGGGCTAAGATTACATAAATAGAAAAAGTGGATCCACTAATCTTTACAGGGAATTTGCAAACATGTCTAGAAGATCTAGTTACTTCGAGAGAGCCCTATGTTAAATAATACACATGGATAGTTCATTTTAAATTACTTATGATCAATTTATATCTAAAGATAAGTGAGTTAAGAAATAGGAACTTTAAAGTTAATGTTGTCTCTTGAAATGTAAACAAAGATGTTTTCTCTTTATCTTGTTGACATTGTGAATGAACTAAAAGTATTGTGAGTGTATATGTATGAGCATAATATGAAGTGTCTACTAGCGAGGTCAAATCCATGCGATGGTAAGGTATGATAAGTAAGGACTAGGTACATGTGCACTTTCTTATGATTTTCGAGTAATATACACTTTAAATCTAGAAATCATTAAGATAAGGGAATATTCTATTTAATATTTCATTTGATATTCTATTTGATTACTATAATAATAGACTAATATTTTCATGTTGTTCCTATGGATGTAACAGAGGGAATGCCACATCATAAGAAAGGGGGAATATTGTAGGAGAGAGGTAGTCTAACCTTATAAAGCTAGAAGGTGGTGATAGAATTCACACACTCCCATAAAAGAAGTTCAAGTAGAATGGTTAATTATTACATGTTCTTACTTCAAGTGTTTGATTACATTTCTTTTATCTATATTTAACCATATTTAAACCAACCTATGTTATTAATATCTTTGAAAATTTGTGTGCTAATTTTTATTAGAATGCATTCAAACGTAGAAGAAGGTTCCATTTAAGGAAATGAAAAAAATTGGCTAGGCATCAAGGATGGTGTATTTTCTAGAGGGAGGAGGATGTCACATCCCACTATTATGTAAGTGAAGAAATAAATTTTTGGTTGCCATGTGGATTACTAAAACTTATTCTTATTATGTATATTAATAAATTGTAAAGTGAAAATAAGAATGATATTAATACATGAATGGAAGAGTAATGGTTATAGACAAGAATTTAACCACATGAACATCAATAACCATCACCCTTGTTTTTCTAACAAGATGCATGCATTGGATGTGGAGGAAGAGAGATATTTGTTTCTTTTTCTACATGTGTCTCTAAGAAATGTTAATAGTGGGATCTATTATTCTTTTGAACAATGACTGCGAAACTATGGCTGCAAGGGTACAAAGAATCTCTTTGTTTACAAAGGCTTTTTATCAAAATTGAATTTGAAGAATTCCTAAACCTCTATCATTAGTTTGTGGGACTAATCAATTAGGTGACACAAAATAGTGTTTGGATATATTTACAAAATTTGATCACTATTTCATTTCTTAGGTACATGACCAAACTAGGTGTGGCATCTCTTACTCCTCATTTTTGCATGCATAGACATTACAAGGCCCTTTCTATCATTAATTTGTTTCATTTTTCTCTATTTTCATTTAGTGCCTTAGATATAGATGATCGATGGGTAGCCAAATGGTTGTAAACTTTTTATCTAGGGGGTGGATTATCTCATCATTTATAATATCAATAACAACATATAGTTGGATCATGATAAAACATAGCAAGTTTTCACAATTTATTAAAAATGCCAAATATGCCTCTGGCGTGACTGGGTTTAAATAGTAAGTCAAAAATTTTGAATCATGGAGTATGATTCAAAACATTGATAGAAAAATATTAAACATTTGATATGCATCATGATAGATTCATGTAGTGATCATTTTAATGGCTCTTTATAGATGTGATTTTATTCAAAAGAACCTTGTATTTGGATTAAGTGAATGAGTCTTCTTTTGGTGTTTTTGTTTATTTGCATAATTATTTGCACATCATCTTTGGCTTTCCTCTTTATTCTACATAGGATATGCCAAATCATTTCCTTTCCATCTTAGTTGAATTGTGATATGTTTTAAGAAGTAGATGTCTTACATATTTTTGTCTCTATCTCACATCTTATTTTACATAATTTTCTTAATACTCAATAAGCTTTATTGTGTACCATTATTGATAGAGTAATGATCCATCATGATATATATTTTACATAATTCTGCTAAATATTACCATGATGTATTTGGTTACTTTTTGTGGCTTTGTTTCATTGTCTTATGGATATTGACTTAGTATCCCATCTTATATCTCATGACACCCTTACATCATGTCTTCTCTCCATTGGCACTACTAGACCTTGTTCCATATGTGGTGTGAGACAATTTACTCTAAAAAGTCATTTCTTTTAACTTAATCAAATAACACAGCATTAAATAAATTCAAGATACTTTCATAAAATCTATTCCTTCTTTTAGAAGATTTTAATCATATTTTTTATTTCTTAATTTTGATATTAGATAGTAAAAGATTCTTGTAGTAGGTTTCACATTGAATTAAGTTTCTAACAAATATGAGTAATTTGAAGATTGTTAAACTATTTAATCTAAAATTATTATGCATTTTCATAAAAATATATTTTATTAAGTTAGGAAGTAATACTTTTATTTTCTTAGAAAGAAAAATTTAAGTTTATTCAAGTTTGTACTTTTATTAATTTTTGGAAAATTACTAATAGAAAATACAATTATATAAGAGATCATTTTATGTTATCTTTAGAATGTTCTTTAGGAAGTCAAATTTATGAAATGGTATTATTCCATTTTTTTAGAATAGATATATTTATTTGAAACACCATTCCAATATTCTTCTTAGTTTTCCTTGGTTAGTCTCCCTATATCTCAAGTTAAGTATATTTCATTTCATGAAAGATTTCTAGGAAGCTTAATAGTTTGTGGTAGGATGATAAATCACTTCTACAATTTTCCTTCTATTTTGTGTACTTGACCAAGTTTTGAAGCTTCTATCATCTTGGTCTTCATGTTCAAAACATCTTGTTATTCTGGTAAATAATTTATGAACTCTTTGATTTAGTAGGTTCATAAATATTGATAAGTCACTAAATTTAAATTTAGAACTTTTCATTTTATCTTCTCTTTTCATACTTATAAATATATTTCTTTTAAATTTAATAAAAATTATAATTATTGATTGTCAATGACCTTGTCTCTTACAATTTTTCCTACATTTAATGAAAATTGTTGATGTGACACTTGTTTTCCAACTATCCTTCACCATTTAGAATGACATAGTACCAATAGTTGCACAAGGTTATGGTGTTTGAGGGTTTCCCATATCACTGGTTGAAGATATAAATGTATCTTTACAAGAACCTTAAACCTCCTTGGATAAACTTTTCATCATTACTAAATACCTCTTTACAAGCACCTTAAATCAATTTCAATATCATATTTATTATAATAATTCCATGATGATTTCAATATTCAATCAAACAGTTTCAAATTGAAAAAAAAAATTATCATTCATATTTGGATTTACTTCTTTTGTAAATCGTATTAGGATATATAAAATATTTTTATTTATTTCTAATGATTTAATATATCTCATATTTAATTAACAATTTTTGATAATTTAAAATTTAAAATTGAAGCTTTTAGATTTTCTTATGAGATATATTCAAACTTTTGGATTACCACATGCAGTCGACAATGTATAAGAAGCAATTGAAAATATTGATGTATTACAGTTCTATGATGAATTTAATTTTTTTTTAAATTAAAAATGAATATAATAATTTTTCCTTATTGTGAATCATATTTTCTTTCATGTATATGCTTTATATTTTTCATGGCCACCATATATGATAAATTATATGTAATAAATTTTAATTTACAATCTTTTATGATTTTTCTTCAGGATATAATATTAATATAGTGGATCACTATGAAAATGAGTCTGAAATCGTTATGCTAAGTCCATTTAGCACAATGAACTCTAATGAATCCCCTCAAACTGCTATTGGTAAATGTGAAAAATCTATATTGGAGAGTTGTTATAAATTCCTTCTACATTTTGAAATTGCAACAACATGAATTAATTTCATGTTGAATAATGAAATTTTGAGAACGAGAAATGTTATAGAAAAAGCAAATGAGGCATTTAATAGAATACCTATTTTTCCAGATGTTTTGGAAGAAGTCAAAGCTGATCATGAAGAAAATGAAGGTCACAATTCTTATCTCATCATTGATTATTTTATAAGATCTTTACATTGACCAAATTAGGTATTATGGATAAAAGATAAGATTTTATTCGTGCATAACAAATTTATTCACATATATAAACTATTATATATTTTTATATTATCAAGCACAATATGTTTTTTTACCTTAAATTTGCTTTTCCTTATTCTTTCAATTGCAAATTGTAGCCCTTTTCTTTAATATATGTGTTTTATTAGTTATAATTCATTATTTTTGACTAAAAATGATTGTTTGCTAACATAATGAGATCTACAATTAAGTTTTTTTTAATAAAGATATTTTTTTATTGATTTAACCTTGTTATGTTTAAAATTTTTATTATTCTTTGTTGTATTTTTTGGGTAGATTGTATTTTTATTTTTGCATTAAGGTTTCATATGACACTATTATCGTCAAAAAATATTACTTTGTAACATTAAAACAATTGGATAAATATATATATTAAAAGAAATATTTTAATCATCAAACAAGATTATTATTAAATATAAACAGATAAAAAAAATTAAATCTAAATTATTATAATAAAAAAATTCAAAAAATAGGTCCAATATCGTTTAGCCATTGAGCAATAGATAATATATTATTATATAAGATAAGCTATTTAAAAATATTTAATACAAGAATATTATTACATAAATCATTTTAATTTTTTATATTTATAAATTTTAATGTGAATATATCTAATATCAAAATATATTTTAAAAATTGAATTTGGTTATTAATTTGTACATTTAATCAATACAACATACCAAATTTTAGCCCTCATGTTAAACTAAATCTACACTAAGCATGTTTACCATTTATTTGTAACTAAGTTAAATATTATTCCTTATAATATTTAATATAAATCTCCAATACTAAATTTAATTGAATACTAGATGCCATGTTGAAAATATCACCTAAAGGACATGTGTTGCACTCTGTGTGTGTTTGTGTGTGTGTGTGTGTGTGTGTGTGTGTGTGTCTGAGAGAGAGAGAGAGAGAGAGAGAGAGAGAGAGAGAGAGAGAGAGAGAGAGAGAGAGAGATGTTGCAAAATCTTACACATTTCTCATAACCTCATGATAAAGGGAGATGACATATAGCCAAAGATAGAGGATAATTAGAGCTCAAGCTAGAGACATATACGTGTGTGTGTGTGTGTGTGTGTGTGTGAGAGAGAGAGAGAGAGAGAGAGAGAGAGAGAGAGAGAGAGAGAGAGAGAGAGAGAGAGAGAGAGAGAGAGAGAGCATGTATGAAGGAGTGGGAAAGAGGGGAGAAAGTGAGACATATGTCCTAGAGTTAGGAGGTAAATAAAGGGGAAAAAAAAAACTAGATTGAATTCATTAAGAGTCCCTAATATTAAATAAATATAAAATCTAGCCCTATACCCTATCGTACCCTAATTTTGAACTTAATTCAACATAGTCCTACATAAATTTTAACTTAAAATTATTGTAAATGAAAATAAATTATATCCCTTTTCATAATTGAATAATAAATCAAATTATAACCAAAACCTAACCATCAACCCCAATATAACATTATAAAAATACCACATTGTACCGTATTGGTATGCCAAATATAATCAAAATATGAACATGAACATGTAAGTGTAGTAAACACTTTTCCTAATTGAATATTAAGACAAACTACTATCTAAACCTAACCATCACATCAAATAACTTACCCTATATCATACACCCAGTAAAATATTTTTCAAAATAGTAAACCATATTAAAAAATATGTGAAAAGATAATTAAATGCAAGATACCCAAGTTAAACATAAAAAAACTAAAGGAAATGTGAGAGAGAGTGTAATAGAGTGTGTGGGATATGTGTGAGGTACATATAGAGGTTAAATTAGAGGAAGAGATGGTGAGAGTAGGAATGGGACATCTATGAAGGAGTGGAGAAAGTGGGAGAAAGTGAGACATGTGACCTTGAGCTAGAAGGTAAATAAAGGGAAATAAATGAACTATACTGATTCCATTAAGAGTTCCTAATATTAGATAAATATCAAATCTAGCCCCAAACTATATCATACCCTAATTTTGAGATTAATTCAACATAGTCGTACATAAATTTTAACTTAAAATCATAATTGTAAATGAACATAAATTATATTTATTTTCATAATTGAATAAATAGCATTACAAAAATACTACATTGTATCATAATGGTAAACCAAATCTTATTGTAACACGAAAAATAAATTTTAATTGATAGAGACTAATACCATTTAGTAAAATAAAATAATATTATATAATGAATGGTTTAATTGATTAACAAATAATTATTTTCTAATTAATCACATATGAATGAACAATTGTCGAAGCTACCTAAAACTAACACAAAGTAATAGGAAGCCTGGCAGTGGCTTAGGATGGGTGGCTTACAACACATTTTTTCCACTTTGGGATAGTTCCTCTTTAGCTCTCATCAATTTCTTTACTCATTTTCAATTCCTTATCAGGAGGAGCAATGATAATAAAAGCAGTTTTGGCGATGGACTCACTTTCTCTATCACGCATCTCCTCTTGGAACAACCTTTCACCTCTGCCAACAGATTTTTCAGCTTGTTTAATGACACCACTTCTACCAGATCAATGTATTAGATGGTTGCTGTGGAATTTGACACTTACCAGAATGCTTGGGATCTCGATGGCAACCATGTCGAAATTGACATCAATAGTATTATGTTTGAGGTGAATGTTTCACTACTAAGCTTCAAAAAAAGCTACAAGCTTTGTAATAAAAATCTGAAGAATGAAGAGCAATGGGATGCGTGGGTCAATTATAATGGAGTGGTGAAGAGATTGCAAGTGTTTCTATTCTGTAATTCCAATGGTACTAGTATTTCAAACCATCTAATGTGAATCTTGTTTTATGATATAGATCTATGGGACTTTCTTCTAGAGAACATCAAAGTTGGCCTCTTAGGGGTTGTCCATAGAGACACACATTGTGTATGCCTAGGATTTTTCTTCTAAATACTCCTGGGAATAATCAATTGTTCCTCCTCCACCGAATGCTCCCAATGAAAATAACTCGCCCATTGGAAACCCTAGAAACAAAAAGAGAAAAAAGAGTTATGTCATGATTATAGTGGTAGTAGTCATCTACAGTGATCTCATAATTAGCTATTTTGTATTAATTTCCTAGCCGTTGTATTTGAGAAAAGGCAAGCGAGGTGGTGAGGCAAGTGAATAAAGCATTGTTGAGTTGGGCCAATGGTTTTCTCAAGGTCCCCAAAAGTTCTCCTATGCAGAGCTCTGTACTATGACAAGGAACTTCTGGGATAGTGGAAAGCTCAGGCAAGGAGGTTCGATGGCATGTACAGTGGAATTTTGCTTGGCATAAATGAAGAAGTTCGTGTGAAGAAAGTATTACAAGGGTCAAGTCAAGGAAGAAAGAAGTATGTATTTGAAGTTAGTATTATTAGCAAGCTGAGGCACTGTAATCCTGTTCATCTTTTAGGATGGTGCCATCGAAAGGATGAGCTAGTCCTAGTCTACAATACCTTCCTAATGATAGCCTTGATAATTATATCTTTGGGCAGGATAAGGGTGATCTTGATTGGAACAAAAGGTATAAAATTGCATGTGACATCACCTCTACTATTGTTTATCTCCATGAGGAATGGGACCAGCTTGTTGTGCACATAGACATAAAGGAAAGCAACATAATATTGGATTCCAATTTTAATGCCAAGCTAGGGGACTTTGGTTTGGTAAGAATGGTAGATCATCATCAACTAGCTTCTCATATGACCGTGGTGGCAAGGACACTTGGGTATTTGGCACCAGAGTGTGTAATGATAGGGAAGGTGAATCTGAAGGTGGACATCTTCAGCTTTGTGGCAGTTACTCTTGAAATCACCTACAAAAGGTGGCTAATTGACCACACTCTAAAAGAATACAATTGCAAAGTGGTAGAATGGGTTTGGGATTTATACAGACACAAAGAGATTTTATGTGTTGTGAATGACAAATTGGGTGGAAAGTTTAACAAGAAGGAAATGGAGAGGATGTTGTTGGTAGGATTGCTATGCTCTCATCCAGACCCAATGTCAAGGCCCAAAACAAAAGAGGTGTTGAAGATATTGAAAGGGGAAGCTGAACTACCATTTGTTTCTCTTGATTTGCCCATCACTATGTACAACTAGTGGCTCTGTCTTGATATCATCTCATGCTCATCAACTTTCATGTCTTTAATGGCTTTAACCTGCATAGATAAAATGTCTACGTCTGCATTGCTCATCTCAGTTCTACATTAGTTTATTTAAATTCCACATAGATGTTCTTCCCCATCCTCGTAGTATGCATCATTAAATTCCAAATTCCCATAAATTCTTTAATGAAATACAGTCCTTGATCCATCTAATTGAACAAGAATCAAGTGGTTTTGTAAGTACACATATTTTAACAGGTGTGGAATTCAATTTACAAATAGACTGGTTGGATCACTCTATCAATTAGTAACATAAAATTTCTATTAACATAATCAGATTTCCACAATCCATTAGTATGTGCGCAATGTTTCTGGATTAGATTGTGTGAGTTTTTTTTAGCATCAATGTTTCGGATCATACTACATGATCCATCATCAGGACAAGAGAACATCAGAATATGGAATCATGTAGTATGATCCGAAATGTTGATGCTAAAAAAAACTCACACAATCTAATCCAGAAACATTGCGCACATAAAATTTCTAGTTACAATTGCCTTTTGCGTGAATGCCTAGCAATAAAGTGAGTATAATTGGTATGTGATCTTTGTCTAGCACTATAGGGATTGGAGGAGCTGTCATGATAATAAAATTTGTTTATTAGTCCCATGGCACGAGTCTAAAGTTTTCGTCTACTTTCTAACTATTAGTTTCTTTTTAGGAACTGTGTAAATCAAAAAATTTGTTCCAAAAGTATAGTGTTAAAGAAAATTTCAAATTAAACTCATGTCATAAATTTAAATTTCTCTTTTACTATTGGCTCTTAGAATTTTTCTCAAGAATATTTTTCATTTCCTTCTAAATAAATAAAAGAAAAATAAAATATGTTACAATGTCATTTTGAAGAAGGGTATGTGGTTGTAAATGTTTTTTTATTTTTTGCATGAGTGTAGAGGTGCAGGTAAACTAAAAAGATTACTATATAGAATTGTGTGTTAGTCATAGGTTAAAATTGACAGATGTTTTAGACTCTTTTTCATTGATTTGGTTCTAAAATTTGGTAGGATTTTTAGCTGCTTCTTTTTTATTTTGATTTCATATTTCTCTATGTCTTGAAATACCTAATTGTAAACATCTCCAGTCAGGCATTTTCCATAATACCCACATGAAAACATCACAATTCCTATGATTTTTTAAATTATCGTTACGTGGTTTGGTAGTTTCATGAAACTTTTGATCTATTATCTCAAGCTATAGGCTATAGTCCCCTTCCATAACCCTACTTCCATCATTGTTTGAACCCTGGACAAGCAGGATTGAGCAGCAACGATAGTGTCATTGGCACTTCTACTAAGCTAGGATGTGACCAAATTTGAGCATGGAGGGCCTAAGAGGTGTATTTTTGTGGGAAACAAACCAATCAATGAGTGGATCATGATTTTTAATGGGACCAATTTGATGGCTGATGAGTTTTGGCATGGTCGTTTGTGCTAATGTAATCATAGAATGAATGAAGAAATCTGGAGGTTGTATAGGTAGTAATGGTTATCACCAAGTCCTACCAAAGGGTGAATTTATCATCATCGTTTGCTAGATTTGGGGCATGATAGTAATTGATGGTTTAATATTTTCTTTTGTTTATTGTGTGTGATTTTTTTTTTTGCTATAGCAATTGATGAAGTTACAAATTTCTAGTTTCTTTTCTAAAAGGGGGTATACGTAGCAGAGATGGCCAAAGAGGATGTCGTCAAAGTCCCTATTTGATGTGGTGAAGTTTTGCATTATCATTGCAAATGTTGGCCTTGGAATTGATATTTTATCTAGTGGGGGATCTGCCATTACAACATTTGTCTCACATGAATCTATAATGTGAGTTGCAATTGGTGATGTTTTAAAAGCAAAAGCAAAAATATATATTAAGTGATTTCTCTACAACCCTATGCTTTACTTATGTGATTAATATGGTAAACAAAAAAGGATTGAATTCCTTGTATGCTATTAGGGATTTTTTTCCCCATAAGACTACACTCTATGTAATTTCTTCAATTTGTATAAGTTTGATGATTTTATGTTACTCTCTGTATATATAGCTATATAATGTGTTCCTATAAATATTAGTATTAGACTCAATACACTTTAGCTTATATTAGGCATAAATTAAAATAATAGTTGGAAGGAACTAAAGATTTTTGAGGCAATATGCCTATTATATATCTATTAAGATAAGGTGTCTTTTTTTATTATGGGAAAAATGAATCTTAGTACTGGATATATTTTGGAATGGTAATTTTGCAAATTGTGTACATTTGCTTGCATACTGCATTGTATAAATCACTTTTCATTGAATTCAAGTCTTGACATTTAATTATATGATGTTGTATTGTCCTTTTTTGTAAGGTTGCATTTTTTCGTTACCTCACTACAAAGGGGAGAGGCAAATAGTTAATTAATATCTTTTTACTAATACGCAATTATAGATTTATGAATTCTTTGAAATGTGTTGAAATTATTATATATATGCTATTTATACTTAATATAATTGTCTTAAACTTATTTTAATCTTTTTATTCATTTAAGGAATGATTTAGTTAGTAGAGAATACATAAAAATGTACCATTAAAGATAGAAAAAAGTAAGTGTTGGATTTAATGGTGATTCAAGAATAGAATTAGGAATGATTGTGGTGTAACTCAAATGTTGTTTGATTGAAGAATAGTTATTATTTTGATTGTTAGGTGTCTTAAGGAATGATCCAGAACAATAATTAGTAGAGCATATATAAAAATGCATTATTAAAAAAAGAGAAAAAAGTAAAGAAGTGGTGGATTTAATGGTGATTCAAGAATAACATTTGGAATGAGAGTGGTGTACCTTATTGATTGAATAAAATACAAAAAAAAGATCAAAATTGTTCTAATGAATTTTTTTGATACATTTATTCTATTTTTATTAATCCTAATAGTACACTTATGTTACGACTGAGATTGTACTATTAATTTACTTTTGAAAAAACTATGTAGGAGCATCTTGGGTGTAAGGGCAATCTTGCATCACCCAAAAATATTTTATTTTCAGTCTTTTCTATTTTAATAAGGACTAGTAGAAATGGTGGTTACTATTTATGAGAACTTGTTATTTTCAATAAGTTTGTCATATGAGCTTAGAATGTTCTCATTTTCTACAGGAAAGTTTATTTTAGAGATATAAGCTTACCATAAAAATATCATTGCTTCAACTTAAGTATTAGAGAAGTTATAGCACATTTTTTGTAGAAAAATTTGCAAAAAAATCTTCAGGCTCACCTTTGGAGGCCTTAGAGTGCTCAGATGAGGACCAAAAACTCACTGAAAGGGCACTAGTGCCATTCCAAGTCTATAGATTAGGAGCTAGTGTTTTCGAAAAGTGGTTATAATAGCCAATCAGAGCAATGGTTTGTGAGCTATGGCCTTCTGAAGTTGGGCTACCTAAAATTTCTAAAATAATTGTCAAAGATGTATTTGGCCAACTCTATATGTTTTGTTAGGGTCTATCAACCCTAGGTATTAAGTTTGAGCATGTAGAACCTTCCTGGGTGACATAAAACTGACTACTTAAGAAAGGCCTGAACATTGTAGCACAACTCCAGGTGATAGTTCACAGCTTGTCTTGCAAATCATTGAACTAAAGATGCCCATGTGGGCTAGCATTTTATACTTTTGAATTTTGTAATTCTACATTTGCAATGCAAATAAGAAGTCCATATTTTGTTCTCGCATTTGTAGTTGTTTCTTTGTTTCTGTTATGAGTTTATAGTATTAAGGGGAGCACCTTGCATCAAGTGGTATTAGAGTAGGAGTTCTTGAGTGTGTGGAAAGATTGCCAATTGTGAGGCAGTTCACACAGGACCATGGTTTGGGCTAAGTGTGTAGAGAGATCACTGATTGTGAGGTAGTTTGTACTAGGGATTTAGCAGAAGTGTAAACATGCCTCCACGAAGAGAGCATGGTGGAAGAGTTATAGGTGTTACACCTGAGCATTTCTGAGCCCTCCAAAGGAAAATGCAAGCATTGGAAGAAAAAATGCGGAGAGGAATAAATTTTCTTGTAAGAGATGAAAGTGAGGATGAGGACAAAGTAGAAGAAAATGCTAGAGCAAAGGCAATTTTAGACCTAGAGGAAGAGAGGCTTTTTTAGGGCAATCTCCAAGATTGGAAAGAGACATAAGTTTGAAGTTCCCACATTTTCAAGAAATCTTAATCTAGAGGAGCTGATCGACTAAATCAATGAACTAAAGGAGTACTTTGAATATGATGATATTGAAGATCATGATAGGGTTAAATTTGCGAAGGCAAAATTAAAGGGACATGCGAAGATCTATTGGTAGGAGGTTTAGTTGGAGCAAAATAGAAAGGGAAATGACAAAATCGTCAAATGGGAATGGATGGTAGCAAAAGTGAAGTGAAAATTTATTCTTGTGGATTATGAGCTTGATCTATTGAAGAAAATGAAAGGGTTGAAGCAAGTGGAAAAATCTGTTCAAGAGTATACCAAAGAGTTTTATCGAGTTCTCATTAGAACCGGCCATGTAGAAGCTGATAAAGAGAAAGTCACCCATTATCTTAATGGGTCAAGGCCAAAGATTTAGGATGAGCTGAGTCTACTTCGAATGAATAGTATTAAGGAGGCATACCAATTTTCTCTAAGAGTTGAGAACAAACTGGGTAAGAAGTTTGACAATAAGAATAGTGGAAGAGGTTGTGGTGGAAGATCTAGTGAACAATCTTATGGTGGTCATAATGATGATCAAAGGAATAAGGATGGGGCTGGAAGTAGCAGTTGGAACTAGAGGGGAAGCAATTCCAATCATTTCCATGATTAGAACAATAAAGATTAGAGAGGAAGAGGCAGAGGACAAGGATTTAGAAGAGGAGGCTTCCATGGGAAGTGTTTTCACTTCAAAGAAGAAGGGCATAGAGCATTTGAATATACCTAGTGCCAAGGAAGGATAGAGTTGTAAATGTTGATGAAGGTGCTAGCTCCTCACATTCTAAAGATGTTGAAAGAGAAGAAGTCCTAGTTAATTGAAGAGTCCTACTAAGTAGTTAGAATGAACCTGAGCAAAGAAGGATCTTGCTTCACACAAGGTGCAGATGTGAAGATAAGTGTTGTGATGTGATCACTGATGGTGGAAGTATTGACAATCTGGTGTCAGAAATGATGGTCACCAAGTTGAATCTAAAGAAGCAAAACACCCACAACCATACTATATTGTTTGGGTGCAAGATGACTAGAAGGTCATGGTCAATGAGCAATGCTCAGTGAAGTTCAAGATTGGAAGCTACCAGGATGAGGTACTATGCAATATCACACCTATGGACATATGTCATATGTTGTTGGGTAGATTGTAGTAGTTTCATAGGCATGTTGTACACGATGGGCAAGCAAATAACTAAACTCTAACCAAAGATGGAGTGAAACATAAATTGAAGCCATTGAACGGTAAAGAAGAAAAGGTATGTAGTGTTGCTAGAATATGTTTTGTTGATGGAAAAGAGTTTCTTAAAGATATGAAGCATGAGCATATGTGTTTTTCTATAATTCAAAAAGATAATAAAGAAGTATAGGAGGCACTTGCAAAATTTGCAGATATGTTATGAGATTTTTTTGATATTATATTAGATAATGTACCTGATGGATTGCCCCCAATAAGGAAGATTAGTCACCAGATGGATTTGGTTCTAGGAGCCAATTTTCCAAACAAGGTAGCATACAGAATGACACTAGCAGAAAGTGAATATTTGAACAAGAAAGTTCATGAGTTTTTACAAAAAGGGTTGACTCGAGAGAGTCTAAGTCCACGTGTTGTATTAGTAGTATTAGCACCAAAGAAGAATGGAGAATGGAGGATGTGCACATATTCTCGTGCTATCAAAAAGATTACAATAAAGTATAGATTTTCATTGCTAAGGATGGATGATATTATGGACTATTTGAGTGGAGCTAAGTATTTCAAAAAGATAGATCTAAAAAGTGGTGGGTACCATCAGATTTGTATCAAAGAAGGTGATGGGTGGAAGGCTACTCTCAAGACAAGAGAAGGACTATATGAGTGATTAGTGATGCCTTTTGGGCTAACCAATGCACCAAGTACTTTCATGCAGCTCATGAATGAAGTACAGAAAGAGTTTCTGGGTAAGTTTGTCATTGTTTACCTAGATGATATATTGATCCTATTGCAGTACCACTAGCATCATAGTCTAATTGAAACAACTTGTTAAAATTAGGAAGTGCTAAGACAAGTTGCTTAGTAACCTTCTATTTTAATAGATTAAAACTCTTATATGCTCCTATAGTCCACTTAAACTCTTTCCTATCCCCTCTCATTGTTTCAATCAAGGGTCCACAAATACTAATAAAACCTCTAATGAACTTTATGCTTGTATCTAGACGATCCTAGTTTTGGTGAAGCATAGAAGACTTGTACAAAACTTGTTATGCTTGATAGGAAAAAATGGTTGGATTTCATGATCCAAGATAATATGTTGTTCAAAGGAAGCTAGTTATGTATTCCTAGAAGTTTAATGAGAGAGAATCTCATCAAGGAGAAGCATAGTGGAGGATTGGCTGGACATTTTGGCAAAGATTAAACCATAGCTTTTCTTGCTAAAAATTATTACTGGCCATAGTTACAATAAGATGTGATGAAGTTTGTACAAAGTTGTAGAGTATGTCAGATGGTGAAATGAGTTTAGTAGAATATAGGGTAGTATTAGCCATTACCTATACTAGAGAAGTTGTGAGAGGATGTTAGTAGGGATTTTGTTCTTGGATTACCAAGGACACAACATGGGTATGATTCTATTTTTTTGGTGGTTGACAGGTTTTCAAAGATGACACATTTTATTCCTTGTAAGAAGACTAGTGATGCTATTCATGTAGCAGAGTTGTTTTTAGACAAGTCGTGAGATTACATGGTTTGTCAAAGAATATAATTTCAGATAGAGATACCAAATTTGTTGGGTATTTCTAGCATAGATTATGGAGGAAGTTGAAGATAGATGGGTAAAGGCACAAACTTGTGTCACCCTTTTGTAAAGTAAAAGGCTAACAAAAGTATAACTATTCACCTTCAATGACATAAAATTGTAATTATTATTTAGAATTTGAAAATGAAGTAAACTAATGAAATGTGTAGAAATGGATGAAGTTTAGGATTGTAATTTTTCATAATTATTTGGAGTAGGAATTGATATATTTAACTTATTTTTATAGATAATTTTTTAGTTGTTGAAAAATGCTAAAAAATAGGGGTTTAGTTCCCATCACAAAACTATATGGAAATAAATTTATTTCTATTTGAACTCAGACTATGTTATAGATAGCATATATAGCTAGAATAATCAAAAAATAAAAATTGGATTTAGACCTATATTTTCTCTTTTATAATGATTCAAATTCCAACTCACTCAAAATCGACAGTTTTCATCTCCCACCACATTTTTCAAAACAAATATATTCTAACCAAAAGAAAAATTATACATTTTGAAAGAGTACTCTCTCCTCTAGAACTTCATATAATTTTATAATTTTTTGATATGATTTAATATTTTTTCTCTCTCAAAATCGACATCTTTTCAAGTGTTAAAATACGCACTTCTAGAATTTGTTAATAACAATATACTATATCTAATTAAAATATTATAAACTCCATATGAGAATGTTCTTGACTTTGAGATCTATACAATGGTGTTTATATGTTACTAGAAAATATCATAAAAAATAGTGAGAGTTATTGAAATGCCAATTTTTTGAAATATTTTTATTTCTTTAGTAATTATATACAAACTAGTATAAATATTGCCTTTCATAAACATTTCCAATTGGAAATGTGTGAGACCATATATAATTTAGCTAGAATGAATTTATCTAGATCATATGTTTAAACAAAATTGATTTTTGGATATAAATACTCAAATTTAGTTATTCTAATAAGTCAACTTGAAAGGTGACACAACTTTGTACTTTTACCCAGATTTGAAGTTCAGTTCAGTATATAATCCATAGACTGATGGAGAAATAGAATTCGTGAACTATAGTTTGGGAAACTTGCTAAGATGCTTGGTTGGAGATAAACCAAAAGGATGGGATATGATTTTTCCATAGGAAGAATTTGAATATAATAATTCTATCAACAAGAGTACTGGTAAATCACCATTTTAGATTGTATATGGAAGTAGTCTCAGAAATGCTTTTCAATTAAGGTAGTTGGATAAAGAAGAGATAAGTAGCATTGAAGTAGAAGATTTTGCTAAACATTTGAAGAACATTCATGAGGAGGTGAGGAGGCACATTATAAAGATGAATACTTAGTATAAGGCTACAATAGATGTGAAAAAGAGATATAAGGAATTTCATATTGGAGATGAAGTCATGGTTCATTTGAGAAAGAAGCGTTTTCCAGTGGGTACATATAATAAGCTGATCATGAAGAAGTTTGGATCATGCAAGATAGTTAAAAGGCATGATTCTAGAAATGCATATCAAGTGGAGTTGCTTGCTGAATTAAATATTTCACTAGTATTTAATATTTTAGATTTGATAGATTATTATGAAGGAGGTGATGGAGATGAAGTTGCAGAAGTGCAATGGAGCATTCTAGCAGCTAGTTCGGCTACAAAAGAGATTGAGGAGATACTGGACAGTCATGTTAGAAAAAGTACTAGAAACTAAACATATGAGGAATATCTAGTCAAATGGAAAGGGAGGCCAGTTGAGGATTCATCCTGGCTTGCAAAGAAGGGGGTTAACAATCTTGGTTTTCTTTTGAACACCTAAGATGTGATGGGGTCACTTCTCAAATTTCCCTACCTGTCTAATGTATGAGCATCTTGGGTGTAAGGGAAATCTTGCATCACCAAAAAATATTTTATTTTTACTCTTTTCTATTTTAATAAGGCCTAGTAGATAGGGTTGTTACTATTTATGAGAATTTGCTATTTTTAGTAAGTTTTTCATATGAGCTCAAAATGTTCTCATTTTGTATAGGAAGGTTCATTTTAGAGATATATGCCTACCATAAAAATATCATTGCTCTAGCTTAAGTATCAAAGATGCTATTGCAAATTTTAGGCAAAAAAATTTGTAAAATATCTTCAAGCTCACTATTGGATGCATTAGAGTACTCGAATGAGGTCTGAAAAAATTGATGGAGAGGTGTTAGTATCATTGCGAGCCTATAGATCAAGAGCTTACATTTCCAAAAGCTGGTTATAATAGCCAATCAGAACAACGGTTCATGAGTTATGGCCTTTCGAAGTTGGGCTACCTAAAATTTCTAAAATAATTGTCAAAGATATATTTGGCCAACTCTATATGTTTTGTTAAGGTCTGTCGGCCCTAGGTATTAAGTTTGAGCATCTAGAACCTTCTTAGGTGGCATAAAATTGCCTATTTAAGAAAGGCCTAAACATTGTCTAGGATAGCTCTGGGTAATAGTTCACAACTTGTCTTGCAAATTATTGGACTGAAGACACCCATGTGGGTTACCATTGTACTTATGAACTCTATAATTTTGCATTTGTGACACAAATAGGAGGTCCATATTTTGTTCTAGCATTTGCGTTTGTTTCTTTATTTTTGTTATGAGTTTATGGTATTAAGGGGAGCACCCTGCATCAAAAAATATAAAAATATCACATGTTTTTCAATATTATTTTAAAGTAGATTTTCCCATAATTCAATATTTTTTTATTCATCATTAAACTTTTAGTAAAATATATTTGAAAAACATTTTTACTAATATTCAATTGATTATTTGATATCTTCAGTAGGTATGAGACATGTTTTGTTGAGTTGTTCTACAAGTGCATGGCTTTCCAAGGGAAGGAAATGATATTTTTAAATTCATACCTTTTCTTTTTCCACTCTTGAATTTGAGCTTTTCACTTTCACATTCACTAGTTTACTTTTCTTCTATAGATTTGCAACAAGCTAGATACTATTAATACTATAAAAATTTGAAGTACTACATCATAGTAGGTTCTAGAGATTTTTTTTCCACATCCATCTTTTTTCTATGTCATTTTAGATTATGTCTTCTCAAAATTATTTTTCATATACATTCCAAAGTAATGGTTATTCATTTTTCCTATTAGTTTTGTTTAATTTTTTAATGTTTTAGAGGCCAATTTTATTTTCTATTCATGCCCAGGGAAAAAATGGTGAGAAAATGGTGTTGCATTTGTGCTAGGATGCCAAGTTTAGAATCAAATTCTATCTCCATTCCTTAGATTACAACATAAGGGTAGAATCAAGCCAATTTTACCTTCCAAATAGATAGTTCAAACTACCCATTGTTAATCATAATATATTAAAATGAATGATAGAAATATGCAATGTTAGGATGTAGAAGGAAAAATATTGCAGTGAAATTGTTCTTATTATTGAGTAAGAAGAAATAAATTGCAGCCATATTGACCATATGAAAAATTACTATGTGGTGGCCCTATCTCTAACCATCACTTTACTTATGATAGAATACTTGAACAAACTATTCATCATGCTAGAAAGGTGAGGCCATCATGTTGATAGGGCTTTGTTAACTACTACATACAATAGGAGATTCTAGATGTATGAATGCTAGTTTGAATGATTTTATTCTAAAAATATCTTGGACAAAATTAAGTATGTGTTTTACCTTCTTCTACACTTCTTTTTGGTTCCCTTACTTAGGCAGGGACTTGAGCTACTTGCAACCTTCGTCTAATTTTTTTATCTATACACTATTTTGAAAAATAAATGAAACTTAATGTTATGCTTGTTCAAATGATTAGGGCATGTGAAGGAAGAAATATTTTGTGAAGATGGAGTCTTTGTGTTCTTTTTATTAAAGGAATCTATACTATTCTTTTTTAATAATTAGTTTCTATTGTTAAATAAATTATATTCCTAATTTGGAGATTTGACTTTTTCTTTTCTTCTCATAAATAGAATATGAAATAAAATTTGTAGTTAAATAGGTTTCTAATATTTTGACAAATGGAAGGTCGTTCATTGAAGTCTTTACTCTTGCACAAATCAAAATTATTTTTCTAATTGGTGGGATGAAATTTGATTTTTTCACTTTCACTCTTGTGAGAAATTTGATTAATGAGTATATTATGATTTTTTAATTTTGTAGGGTTGGCAGAAATTTAATGAAAGACTTCATCATGTAAATAGATATAAACTGTCTTCTCTCAATATTTTTTAATCAGAAAATAACTAAATAAACTTATTTTAGAGAAATAAACTAAGAAACTAAATGATTGAATATGATGTAAAAATTCTACTAACGAACATCTTTGATTTGTGCAAATAATTGGCTAATATTTTTTTTTAAAAATGTGATAGTAAAAATAATAAATTTGTTTCTATTAAATATAAGGAAAATGAGACATAGTTCATACATCATTACATCTTCATACCAACTACATTACTCATACTACTACCAATTTAAACATATTATCCCATTATTGAGTCGATATGCTCTTTCCTAAGAGACTTGCCACCGAATTGTTGTGACAATCTAGTGGTGTTGGATGCTATGAAAAGTGGACTATGTCGTGAAAAGCAGAGTTCCAATTGCCTGCAGTAAAGCTGTTATCACCGGTTGGAAATGAAAAGGAAATGGTACGGTTTTGTATAATACGATGACTGTGAATATAAGCATTCAAACAGAGGCAATAAAACCTATATAATAGTGTATTATTTCAAGAAACCTTAAACATCATTTCATTGAAAATTACTATTTGAAGAAGCTACGATTAATAAAAAATGTCATCAAGCTCTTTCCTAAGAGACTTGTCATCAAATTGTTGTGACAATCTGGTAGTTTCAGACATCATGAAAAGTGGACTATGTCATGAAAAGCAGAGTTCCAGATGTACCTGTAGCAAAATTTTTATCACCGGTTAGAAATGAAAAAGGAAATGGTAGGGTTTTGTATGATATTATGATAGTGGATATAACCATTCAAACTGAGGTAATAAAACATGTATAATAGTGTATTATTTCAGGAAACCTTAAACATTATTTCATTGAAAATTACTATTCGAAGAAGCTGTGATTAATAAAAAATGTCATCAAGGAAGGATTATAAAGGATCTAAGGAAAGGAATGATTGGATAACTATACCTATGAACTAGAGATTGATAGAGGTAGGGAAGAATATTTGAATATTTTATCAATAATTTTCAAGAACATCATAAAAGATATAAAATATTATCATCTCGCAAATTTCCTACTTTATACAAGGTTTACCATTTGTTCTACAAGTCCCCCAATGATTCATATATTAATGAAGGAAAAGCACATTATATAATTGCCCACAGATGAGAGAGAGAACAAACTCTGTTATTATAAAAAGCTTATATATATATATAGTGAAGTGACATGGCACATGCATAACTAGGAATTTACATATTTTTGAGAGTGACATGGGCACATGTGCGATGGTGTATCCAACCATTTTTTTCTCATACTAATTGCCTGTTACTATTCTTCAACACCAAATAATTGTCAACTTCACAAAAACTCGCATTTGAGTTTTAATCAACACTATATGAGTAGCCAGGTTTTGATTCACCTAATTAGTGCCACCCATCGAATAATGTAAATGTTATTTAATATTCAAAATCATAAATAGTTGTAAAATTAAGGTTTTGAGATTTGTTCTCTTTAATTTTTCCCATTTCAGTATAGACTTACATAGTTTGTAAATGATATATGGAGTATCATAAAGGAAAAATGTAAATATGAATATGATATCTATAATATAAAATAATTTATTATAACATAATAGTATTTAAAAAGTAACAATATTATAATTTCAATATAATAATTAAGTTGAAAATTTTAAAAGATTGTATGTTATATACAAATAATATATTTATAATTAATCCTACAGTGGCCATGCATTGAGTAGTTGAGTTTGGAAGGTTCTAATTTAAAGCCACTCAACTACTCAATGCATGGCCACTCTAGGATTAATTATAAATATATTATTTCTATATAACACACACATTCTTCGCTATGTTTTTTCTTTTACTTTTACTTTTATCATTTCTTATTTATTGAGTTATTGATATTTGTTGAGATTAAAGTTGAGTGGACTCAAACCCAAGACTGCCCATATAAGAGGCTCGCATTTCACTATTGTGTTGTGGGCTCCTACAATCTTTATTTTATCAAATGACAATCTTTATTTTATCAACTGAAGGAGGTTTTTTTAATTATTTTATTTTAAAAATTACTATCTCATATAAAGAACCGCATTGAGAATATTACCTTAATCAATAGATTTGTAGGTATTTATTTTATGGAAAAATAAAATGTTGTGTATATTTCAAAGGGCTAGGTTGTCCATTTAGAGAACTCATAAATAGAGAGGTAGGGAGAAAGGTTAAGGAGAGTGTAATGGACACCCTTGGATGTCCTAAAAAACTAAACCAAATTGCTGAAAGGAATTATGTCAAACAGTTTGCATTCAACTTCTTAAAACCCCTTATAACTCTGGAAATCAAACGTTTATTTGTTTGTTGTGTTTCGTGCACGGAATTGGTATCATACAACATAAACAAGAAAGAAACTACAATAATATGCAAAGTGGAAATGAACTGCTGCTAATAAAATGTTATTTTCAGAATTCATAAAACCAAATACATGGCAGATTTATCAACTCACTAATTACTTCAGCAATATTTTCATAATACTCCAGCCCATGCTTACGAACTTGCTGTTACAATACTTTGTCCTCCAATCAATCCACTACCTTCATAATACCATTCCCTCCCAGTGGAATAAGCGTCAGACAAGTAGTGAAGAAGATATGAGCAAAATATCAAATCTGCCTGTAGCCGGAAATGCAACTAAACTGCCTGATAATGAAGCCAACAAGAAAGAATTCCAAAGGCCAAACCCCAAGGAAATGACGTCTAGAATGTTACAAGAGAGGATAGACGTCCTCAAATGCCAAGAACAAAGCTGCAACTCACACACCAATTTCTTCTCATATTCAACCTTTCTAATGAAGCTACAAATGCTTCCTTTTATTCTATTCCCACGGGTCCGCTCAACTCATATGAGCAATGTGGGATAAAGATGTGTAATATAAAACATATATTAAAATACCCCTTATGTCTCCCTTGGGTACACATCACCATAAAATTAATATTAAAGTAACACTTTAATATTTTACAATTAAATTAGACGTTACTTTAATAAAACTTCAGGCATTAAAATGTATTAGCAATCAGACTCCGAATAATGCGAGTGATAGCTCATCGGAAAGCTCTCACCGAGGAGTATCGAATCCAATCACCAAAATTGACCTGCACTGTGTCCTGCTGACTTACTAAAAATAGTAAGTATGCCTGAAACTGAGTAAATCAATTTCGTTTTGGCCCAAACTGGAAATGACTAGGCCAAAACACTCCAAGATTCCATTAAACCCTTCGTTAGGCCTCGGGACCATGTAGAACAAGCCTAATGCACACACACTTGGTCAACTGCTAAAATGGGGACATTACAGTCCGCCCCCCTTGAAATTGCTTGTCCTCAAGCAATCTCAGTCCAACCTGCTGAATAACCTGCTCACTCTCTCATGTAGAATCTTCCTCTGGCAGATCTTTCCATCTGACCAAATATTCCTTCACTATCCTATTTCTAAGCTTCCTCTCTCTGGTATCCTGAATAGCCTCAGGTACTAACACAAGCTTCCCCTCCTCATCCAAAGGGGGTAAATCTGCAGAAGGCACTACACTCTGACCAATGGCTTTCTTAAGCCTAGACACATGAAACACATTGTGCACTCGATTGCCCTCTGGAAGCTCAAGCTCATAGGCAACTTTGCCCACTTTGCAAATCACCCTGTAGGGACCATAAAATCTAGGTTTCAACTTTTCAGCTCCGCTCTTCTTGAGCGATGACTGTCTATATGGTTGTAGCCTCAAGTAAACCATATCCCCTACCTCTAAATTGTGCTCTATTCGGTGCTGATCAGCATACAATTTCTATTGATTCTAGGCCTTTTGTATATTCTCTTTGAGCACTTTCAGGATGTCCTGACTATCCTGCAATAAGTTTTTGGCTTTGGGCACTCTACTGTCCCCCAAAACTAAATCCATGAAGCTAGGTGCTTCATAACCATAGAGTGCCATGAAAGGAGTCATCTTGATGGACATATGATAAGTGGTGTTATAACAATACTCTCCCATATGCAACCATTTGATCCAAGCCTTTTGTTGTGTAGTTACATAGTTCCTCAAATATCCTTCCACCCATTTATTCACAATCTCTGTTTGCCCATCTATTTGTGGATGATAACTAGTGCTAGGTGTAAGATCTGTACCACACAACCTAAATAAATCTTGCCAAAAAACACTCATAAACTTACTATCCTGGTCGTTGACAATGAATCTGGGCAACCCATGTAACCTGAATATCTCTTTAAAGAAAAGATCTGCCACCTATGCTGCTGTGTAAGTGGACGGAATAACAATGAAGTGAGAAAACTTCGTCAAGCGGTCCACCACCACATAGATGCAATCCCTTCCCTACACTCATGGTAAACCAGTGATGAAGTCCATCGAAATACTTTCCCATTTCCTATCAGGAATGGGCAAGTGCTGTAATAAACCTGCAGGAAATGTGTGTTCTCCCTTATTCTGTTGACAAACCACACACTCCCTGACATACCTCTGAACATCATCCTTGAGCCCTTTCCATGAAAACCACTCTTGGATCTGCCTGTAGGTCTTGAAGAACCCCGGATGTCTAGCTGTGGGTGCATCATGAAATGCCTTCAGTATCATCTCTCTCAAATGTGATGACGGAATCAAATAAACCCTGTCCTGAACTCTGATCAATCCATCTATCACCTCATAGCGATCATCCTGTATGGTACTTGAAATCAATCCAGAAGCCCAAGCATCTCCGACATACTCTTCTATAATCCGATCTCTCCAATCTCCTAAAATCTCTGTCAGAGCACATAAGTGAGGTCTCCGAGATAAGGCATCAACCACCACATTTTTCTTACCTTTGACAAACTCTATGTCAAAGTCATAAGCCTACAATTTAGTCAACCATTTTTGTTGCCGGTCATTAAGATCACGCTTGCTCATGAAGTATTTAATACTGTTGTGATCAGTCTTGATCACAAAACGTCCACCTACCAAATATGATCGAAATTTGGCCAATGCATACATTATGGCCAACATCTCTCGGTCATAGACAGAATAACTTTTCTCCACTCCTCGGAGCTTCCTACTCTTGAATGCAATGGGATGCTTCTCCTGCATCAATACTGCTCCAATCCCATCACCTGATGTATCACAATGAAGCTCAAAAGGCTTCGTGAAATCCGGTAGAGCTAGAACTGGACATGAAGATATTACCTGCTTGAAATGCTCAAAACACCTCTGTGCTGCCCCTATCCACACGAAGGCTCCTTTCCTGGTAAGATCTGTCAAGGGTGTAGCAATCTGTGAGAATCCCTTAACAAACCTCCTATAAAAACCACATAAACCAAAGAATCCCTTAAGATGTGTAAGGTTTGTGGGAGTAGGCCATTCTACAATAGCTCTAATCTTTTTGAGATCAACCCGAACGCCCTCTGCACTAATGATATGCCCCAAGTAAAGGAGCTCAGTCATGCCAAACTCACATTTAGATTCCTTGGCATACAATGACTCTCTCTCTAGAATAGATAACACCTCCTCTAGATGATGTAAGTGCTCCTCCTAGGTCTTACTGAAGACCAAGATGTCATCAAAGAAGATCAAGACAAATCTCCTCAGCTGCTTCCTGAATACCTGGTTCATACAACTTTGAAATGTAGCAGGTGCATTGGTTAGACCAAATGGCATAACCATGAACTCAAAGTGGCCATAGTGACATCAGAAAGTTGTTTTCTCAATGTCCTTTTCTCTCATCCTGATCTGATGGTATCCGGATCGCAAATCAATTTTGGTGAAGAAGCATGCCCCATGCAACTCATCAATCAGCTCATCAATCCTAGGAATGGGATACCTGTTTTTAATTGTTTTCTTATTCAGTGCCCTGTAATCGATGCACATGCGCATCGTCCCATCCTTCTTCTTTACCAATACTACTGCTAAAGCAAAAGGGCTCTTATTGGGCCTGATATGCCCCATCTCCAGCAAATCCTTAATTGCCTTCTCTATCTCATCCTTGTGTTTCTTAAGATGACGATAGGGAGTAATCATAACTGGTTTGGCTCCCTCCTCAAGCTCAATAACATGTTCCATCCCCCTGTCAGGAGGAACCCCATGAGGAATATCGCTAAATACTTTAGCGTGTCTATCAAGTATCTTCTGGACATCTAGTGGATGACTCTTTTCTTGTGGCTCTGGTGAAGTTGGCATAATGTGGCACTCTACCGCCCACTCTATGTCATCATGACGAAAAAGTCTCTACATTCTCCTCAAGTACACTACTCTGCAACCTCCATCTGAAAGCCCTCTAAGTACCACAGTTCTACCCTCATGCTAGAATCTCATCTCCAATTTCGCTAGATTAAGTGTGAACTCAACTAGTGAAGCCATCCATGTCATGCCGAGGATGACATCATAATCTCCCATGTCCACAACATAGAACTCATCCTCCAACTCGTAGCCATCTCCAAACCTGATGCGAAGATTAGATATCTTTCAAGTGCATAATAACTTATCATCGTTAGCCACCATGACTCTAAACCCATCATGCTCCTTTGTCTGTAACCATCTCCTGGCTACCAACTGTGCATCTATGAAGTTATGTGTAGCCCCAGAGTCAATAAGAGATATCACTTTTTGCCCCTAGATAGTACCCCTGACCTTAAATGTGATTGCCTTTTGGGCCCTTGTCAAGCGTGCCAATGATCTATCATCCTTAGGAATGTTGCTCTCCTCTATAGTGTTACTCTCATATGAATCAGAGTGTTGATCCTCCCCTTCTGACTCTGACTCTTCTGCTGAAAAATACTTCATTCGATTTGCCTTAGCCTTGAGAGAACATTTATGAGATAAGTCCCAAGGCTCTCTACAATGGAAGCACAACTTCTTCTTTCGAAGTTCATTCAAGGTTTCATTGTCTAGTCCTTTTGATCCTTCTTTGGGTTTGCTATACTCTTTCTGAAATGATTTTTTGTCTTTGTCCTTGCGGTAGGAAGAATCTGTTGAATGGTTTTTTCCTTTGTATACCGAAGGGGCTAAATCTCGTGCCTTTTTAGTTGCTTCAGCTAACGTGAGTGGATCATGTCCCTTCACCCAACCTCGTAATGGATCAGCAAGACCATCACAAAATAACACCACCAATATCCTAGGAGAGATATCAGTAACAAGTACAGACAAGCACTGAAACTCGAGAATGTAAGCATCCACAGAACCTAACTGTTTTAACTGTGCTAGCTCCTTGAAATGTAACTCAAGATCCTTAGTGTCAAATCTCCCAATCAATGTTTCGGTGAATTCCTCATAGGATTTAATCTGATTATGCCCCAAAGTCACCATGCCATGATGCCACCATTCATGTGCAACGCCATCCAAGTGCATAGCCGCATACTTGATAGCCTCCTCCTCAGGCATAGGATTTAGCTGCAAGTATGTATCTACCTTCTGCACCCAAGCTCGTGCAGTCATCTTCCCTGAAGCATCATAATAAGGTAAAGAAAGTTTTCCAACTTTCTTCCTCAGCTCAAAGTTTTGATTCCTCCCTCTTGCTTTAGGCATGTGTCTCATCCTCAAGTCCATATAATCTCTAAGAGAAATATCCGCCTGAAACTCTGGTCCACTAGCCTCCCAGTCCCTCCTGAACTGATCCTGTAACATGGTAATCTGGGGTTCATTTACTGGTTGAACCAGATCTCTGGGTGGAAAAGTGGGTAGAAGAGGTCTCGAGCTCATAGTCCGTGCTGGGCGTGCAACGTGTCTAAAGTTATCAGCCTCATTCCCATTGTTGCCGTGTCCATTATTACCATTAATGTTATTCTCAAGACCATTGTTGTTGCCTTGGCCTTCATGGTTATTGTTTCCCCCATTGTTATTGTTTCCCTCATTGTTATTATTTCTATTGTTGGCATCACCTGGATTAATATTGACACCCATCTGTCTAGCCATGAGCTGCAACATCATGTCCATTCGCCTATTATGCTCCTGCTGCATACGCTGCCCCTGCTCTAATGTATCCAGTAACTGTCGGAACAGTACCTCCCCCTGATCTGGACCAGCATTTTTGCCTCCGCCTAATCCTGTATTCCTGTCATCTTGATCACCAATATTATTGTCCTGATCACAGAATATCTCCTTTGTGTCTGTATGGTTGGATTCAATGTCCCCCTGCACGGATGTACTAGACTGTTTGCTTTGCAAGTCTGAAATCCTATTTTGTCTTGCTCTGGTATCGCGAAAATTATAAGACCCCTGTTGCATGCTCAAACATAAATGCTTAGCCTATGTTTTTTACTTACTTTTTCCCTCTATCCGGCTGTTCCAAATTCCCTATAAGACCTCCACAGGATGGCAGGACTTATAGCTCTGATACCACTGTAATGGACACCCTTGGATGTCCCAAAAAACTAAACCAAATTGCTGAAAGGAATTATGTCAAACAGTTTGCATTCAACTTCTTAAAACCCCTTATAACTCCAAAAATCAAACATTTATTTGTTTGTTGTGTTTCGTGCATGGAATTGGTATCATACAACATAAACAAGAAAGAAACTACAATAATATGCAAAGTGGAAATGAAATGCTGCTAATAAAATGTTATTTTCAGAATTCATAAAACCTAATACATGGCAAATTTATCAACTCACTAATTACTTCAGCAATATTTTCATAATACTCCAGCCCATGCTTACAAACTTGCTGCTACAATACTTTGTCCTCCAATCAGTCCACTACCTTCATAATACCATTCCCTCCAAGCGGCATAAGCGTCGGACAAGTAGTGAAGAAGATATGAGCAAAATATCAAATCTTCCTGTAGCCAGAAATGCAACTAAACTGCCTGATAATGAAGCCAATAAGAAAGAATTCGAAAGGCCAAACCCCAAGGGAATGACGTCTAGAATTTTACAAGAGAGGATAGACGTCCTCAAATGCCAAGAACAAAGTTGCAACTCACACACCAATTTCTTCTCATACTCAACCTTTCTAATGAAGCTACAAATGCTTCCTTTTATTCTATTCCCATGGGTCTGCTCAACTCATATGGGCAATGTGGGAAAAAGATGTGTAATATAAAACATATATTAAAATACCCCTTATGTCTCCCTTGGGTACACATCACCATAAAATAAATATTAAAGTAACACTTTAATATTTTACAATTAAATTAGACGTTACTTTAATAAAACTTCAGGCATTAAAATGTATTAGCAATCGGACTCCGAATAATGCGAGTGATAGCTCATCGAAAAGCTCTCACCGAGGAGTATCGAATCCAATCACCAAAATTGACCTGCACTGTGTCCTGCCAACTTACTAAAAATAGTAAGTATGCCTGAAACTGAGTAAATCAATTTCATTTTGCCCCAAACTGGAAACGACTAGGCCAAAACACTCCAAGATCCCATTAAACCCTTCGTTAGCCCTCGGGACCATGTAGAACAAGGCTAACGCACACGTACTTGGTCAACTGCTAAAATGGGGACATTACAGAGAGTGAATAAAAGAGAGATAGAGAGGTTAAAATTTTGGTATTCACAAAAAATAGGGAAGAAAAAATACTATGTGCATGTGTGTGTGGCAGATAAATATGAAGGGAAAGAAAAAGAAGAAGGAAGTGAGATGATGAAGATGAATAAGAAAAGGACAAAGGAGAGTGGGGAGACAAAGAGATAAAATAAAGATATTTGAGTTAATAGATAGTATATAGAATCTAAATAGATACTTATAGAAGATCAAAGAGAAATAGATAAAATAGAATATAGATAGTGAGAGGTGAATGGTAGATAGAGGGGTTAAGATAAGATATATAAAAGAATAGATAAATTAGTGTTATAAGAAATATATACAAGATATGATAGGGAGGTAGATAGGGAGAATGCATGAATAACATAGAAATATATGGATATAAGAATGCATACACACACAAGACTCAAATATCTAGGTTGTCTATTTTATATAGGAATTAATAGTTAGGCGGGAAAATAAGTATAATTAGAAATAAGGAGAGTGTAAGTAAGATGAATGATATAAAGAAAAAACATCAGTGAAGAGGTGAAAATATTGATAACAATAGAAATAGACATGGAAACATAGGGAGATACAACACATAGATAGATGGACCAAAGTAGAATATCAAAGTGGAAACTAGTTATTAAGTGAGAGATATCTAGAGGAGGGTGGTGACATGGAGAGAAATATAAAGAGTAGAGGGGGGAAGATAGAGAGAGAATATTAAAGATATATGAGGTGATAGATGGATAGTGGATAGGTAAATAGATAGAAAGAGCACATACATAAAATAAATCAAAGAGAAATAGAGAAAATAGGTTATAGATACATGAGAGAAAATAATAAAGAGGGGTAAGGAGACAAAAAAGATAGGAAAGGAGAAATAGTGTCCATGTTTCTAAATAAGAGAGATACAATGCTGGGTTAAGAAAATAGAAATGGATATTTTATGAATAAATATTCAAAATATCATAAGAAATATACAAGACTATCAGCTTAACCCTTGCACCCTTCAAAGGTACAAGTTCTAGTAAAATAATAATTTCATACATATCATTGGTCCTATTATTTACGATAAACATGATAAAGCAAGAAGTAATAAATATCTTTAAACCTAGTCATCCATGCAATGAGTCCATCAACACAATTTAGCCTTTTGGCATATTGCATGATCTTGTTATATAAGTTTGTAGTTCAAGATTCCCATGAAATAGAAACAAGTGTTGGGTAAGTGCTTCCAAAAAAAATAGGAGTATTGCTATTAATAGGAGTCATCATTGATGCTTGCTAAGGAATCTCTATAGGAGTAACACTATATCACGTAATTTTTTATTTCTTCTTAATTTAATCAATGAATTAGTTGAGGGTGCAATCAAAATTTGCTTCAATCTATGCTTTAGTAAAGAATTCATAAGGAAAGTCTTCACTTTTAGATATAGAGGCACAAGCATTGATTATATTAAGCAATTTGTGCTCTTCTACCTCCATTGCCATGTTAACCAAAATAGAAATGTTACAAAATATGAGCCTTAATAGAGGCTCCATAAGATTTCTAAACTCTACCATTAAATTTATCTCAATTCCTAGGTTTCAAAATATGCCATCTGTTATGAAGGGAGAAAGAATGGACTAGAAATAATTGCATCATTTGTCAATTCTCATATAATTTCTAGAGATGATTTGAAAGATAGATAAATCACTATCTAAAGACAAGACACAAAGTTTTCAAATTTCCATAGAAAAATCATAATCAAAGAAGACAAGAAAGATAGATTGAGAGCATTGGTAGTGGGAATAGATGTTTGGTTCTCCATTTGGTTTAAGAATTGGTAACTTTCTTAGAAGAAGGTACCATATGAAACATAAAACCTTAGATTTAGTAGAGATATGATAAATTCTCATCATATATTTACTAAATATTTAGGGTTCAATATTGAGGTTTGATTTGATATTCAAATGATAAAATATAGCACCAGCCTTAGCAAGTAGGCCATAAATAATTTTAACTTTGGTATAACATAAGGGGTGCAATCTTGTCATCTCATAAGAGGAGTCCTATTAGTGGCCCCACTATAAGAATTAGGAAGCTTAAGAGATATAAAGTCTTCCTTACTAATAGTATAAGTTATCCATTAGGTGGGTTGAAAGTCAAATCTTAATACCAACTCCCAAATTATCAATTCCCCCTTGATGATGATAACACTAAAATTTATAATACCCATTTTATTTTAATTCCTAACCAAATACCCTTATAGCATGATAAGAGACATATCTCACTTGTTCAGATTTTACCATATAGAATTGTCACCAATTCTATTTCCTTAATCTCCTCCCAACTTTACCAAATGGAATAGAATACCAAGGAAGCAGAAACTTTTAACTTAAACTTTCCTTAAATAACATCATTTGGATGGATTCCTTTCTAGGATTTTTCATTAACTAGAACAAATCTACATACATTGTTTCTGACTAGAACTTCCTAGGATTTTCTTCCTAGGATTTTCTTCCTTAGGAAACCTTTGAGGTCCACTTAACAACTAATACTATATCTTTCCACCTCAATTCTTTAAGAGTCAAGACTCAATCCTTTTTACTCATATGTACTAATTCCATCTAACAACATTCCTTTTCTTGTTGTCTTTCCCATCTAACCAGAAGAAATATTTGATGAACTTTGGAACCTAATTGATACGATACTGATTGAAGAGCCAAGCTAAGTAATAATAAATCATATAAGTACATGTGATCTTCTAGAAAACTTAGAATCTATAATCTAGGAAGAGAAAATTGTTGTTCTATTTGTCTAACTCCTCTTCTATCTTGTTCTAGACCCATTGATACTTTACTTTTAGGTTAGGGTTTATCAAGAAAGAGATCCCTAGGTATCTTACTCAATGTATTATTCCCCTAAGTAAAAGAAAACTTCTCACACCAAGATGGAAGTGCTTCTTCCCATCCCAAGAGGACATATTTAGAGATAGTGAATTTACTATAAGAGGTAGATGAAAAGATATCTAACTTGGCCATAATATTATCAATATTCATTTGAGAAGCCTTGACTAGAATACAAGTGTATCATGTATCATGACTAGAATACCTAAATCTTCAGGATATGGTATCATGTATAAAAATATTGAATAAATAGTCAAGCACAATGATGAATAAGGAAGGGGCTAAAGGTCATCTTTTCCTAATAAATCTAGAGGGAGAAAAATACTTTTATATTACACCATTGATTTCTACCTAGAAAAAAGCACCATTCATTATAGTGAGAACCATTTGGTTGAAATTCCTAGTAAATTAATTGGATCACCGTTTAAGGAGATGCAGAGGATATTGGCACAAGAAGAAATTGGAAAATAATGAATTTTTTATTTTTTGGTATTTTCAATGTTTTAGTTTTTGGAAGTTTGAAAGGACTTTAGAGCATTTGTAGGCTTCGAAAACACTAGAGAGTTGTATATCTTTTCTTAAACCTTTTGTTGCTAAAGGTAGCACTTTTGAAGATCTTTCTAGAAGGTCCAATAGTTCATGACTTAAAGACACGAGTATGAAGTTGTGACATCTACAATTAGATGCAAATTTTAATATAGATTTTTTTAGTTTTTAAAGTTATTTTATAATTAAATCACTTGTGGACTTTTCATTTTCATTTCTAAGGGATGGTTGCAATTCTTTAGATCCATTAAACTTTGTATAGACTCTATTTTTAAATTTAATAGATAACTTTATGGCTTGCAAAGATCTATTATAACATGTCTACTATTGTCAACTAACCATAATACCATAGGCCCTACGCCAGGTCCTCTAGTCTGAATTCTTAATTTGGATCAATGATATCAGAGATTTTTTCTCCTGTATGTCTCATTATACGTGGTTATCTTAGAAAATGTTTGGATTGTGTATGAGAGATCCTTCAGATTATCTTCCTTTGAGACACATAGAGTCATAGATGGAAAAAAAATAAGTAGACAAGATGGAAGAGTCCATCAAAACACTAGTGGAAGATGCATTGAATCAACAACATGAAGAAATTACAAAATAATTTTTATAGATGCTGGGAAAACAAGAGTCATAGGATAATACAAGGAATTCAACATTTTGTAGTAAAACTCCATTTAAAGTGATAGTAAATTTTTATATCCCAAGTTTTTAAGGAAAAATTGACATAGATGTTATTTATGATTCGTTATCAAAATTAAAGATGTAATAATTTCTTAGATATTGAAAAAATCACATTTTCCCTCCTCAAATGCTAAGGATCATGTGAAGCTTACGTGGGAAGTTTATGTAGAAACTAAAGATGCCCAAGTAGCCCAAGATGAAAACTGATTTTTTGTGTTATTAGATAGTAGAAACACATGTGGAGAATTTTTAGAGTAAATAAAAGAAGAATATTACCCTAAAGATACCCATGAATAGAAATAGGCAATGACAATTACTTTGACAAAAGAGTAACCATTCACTTCACAAGTACACTAACATATTCCATTCTCTCAATGTAAATCTTTGTATCAAAGACTCAAAAAAATCAAGTTTTGAAGTCTAAGAGTTATCTTCATAGATACATTCAAACTGAAATAGATTTATAGAATATAGTAACATTATCTAGTGCTTCTAAATATGCATCAAAAATTAAGGAGAAGTTTAAATAAAATGGGAGGAAAATTTGAATTAATAAAAAATGGAAAGTTGAAGGTAATAAACCTATATGGAAACAAATATCCAAGGAGCTATCTCTAAATTCAAAAGCAAATAAGATGTGGGGTATTAAGAAACTAGGCCAATAATTAGTTGTGTGGTGTGGAGTCTATAAAAGTCCCTCTCATACACTAAAGATGTCAAAAAATAAATAAAAATTAATGGTAGAAATCCTTGATGAAGTATTAAACCTAGGGTGATCAATTTTGTGAAAACAAAATGAAGATGAACAAATCATATAGGCTAACCCATCTGCAATAGTGGCCACTACAAAGGTATTTTCTCGAGATGGTGAAGAGACATTATTTCATTCACAAATGTAGGTAGGAAGAAAATATTTGTATTTTTTTATTTTCTATTAAGGGTTAAAACATAATTTTAAAGGGGACTCAAAACCCCAAATTCCTTTAAAAAATAGGAAATAAAGTTGTCCAATGAAATTGTGCTAGAACAGAAAACTAACATCCCCAGACATCTAGCATCCCACAAGAGACTAGAAAACTAACTATGACTAGAAGCAAAACCAAACACAATAACTATACTAAAAATAAAAGAAGGAAAAAAACCAAAAGATAAAAGAACCAACCCAACGTTAAGATGGCTCCATTGCCAACTCTTTCTTTTCCTTGATCTTATCCACACCCTCTTTAACATCATATTTGATATGTTCTTTAGTCTTAGCCTTCATCTTCCTAGTAGAAGATCTGGTTCTATTATTTAGGACCCAAACTAAGGAATTTTTCATGCCAAATATGTAGTCTAGAGGCCCAATTGCATACACTACACACTTCAAAAGTAAATCTACACAGTTGGTCATCTACTCCATCTTCCTAGCCTGGTTTGTATTTTTCTACTTCTCTGATATCCTATTTTTAGGATGATCTAACCCTTGGACTACATAGTTTTGAGTGCTAATTGCATAGTTCTAGGTGCCAAATGCATACACTTCATAGTTAGCATAAAAAAATCTGCACTTGGTTAGTTCAACCCAAGTTTTATTTCAAAAATTATTGTAAAACACCTCAAAAGTAATTTGCACTAAAATGTCCATAAATTTTTCATATGAGCTCCATTTTTTATTATTCAAAGAGCATTGGAAATATGATTGCAACATATTTATTGGTCTGCATGCCATTTATCAAGTTTGTTGCCAAAAATCAATTACACAAATTCAAAGTAGACCCTTATGCATGGTTGGCTAATTGAAAAGTCATTTTGGATCATAATTTGCATTTGATGATCTCATTTCTTTAACATGACATAGCATAGTGTTTTGATGTTACTAATGGTCTCCTTTTAGCTTGTGGGAATCATGAGATGAAGGAAATATCATAACAAAATACAACTCTATTTGATGTAGGATATTACTTGAAGATCTTGTATGTTTGCTTTAAAATAGATGTGTCTTTGATTTCATAGATTAGAAAACACTTGGTTTGGTTCTTAAAATAAATTTTTTATATTCTTCCTAGCCTATTTATTTTTTGTATATCTGAAAGGGTAACAGAAAAATATTCTCTCCCTTCACCTTTGTGGGTCTTGGATGTAAGAGAAATATGTGTAATTCTTTTATAGAAGTGTGCCTTAGACCAAGGTATCTAATTGACTACCCCAAGGGACAACTCCAAAGAAGTAAAAGGCTAAATATGAGTCACCACTCTAATTGGTTTGTAAATTTTGGTTGTGGGTAATTACCAATCATTGGTATGGATGGGTGATAGCTCTCCTCAAGTACCCTTAGAGATGTGTAAAAATCTAATTCTTGGGGCTGGGACACCTCATGAGAAATTTTTTCAGCCACCTAATTAAGAAATCTTTTTGTACTAAAAACCATGTTTTAGTGGCCAAAAACCTTTTTATCCAATATCTTAGGGGATCACCCATGCTCGTGAGGACATCCCAAAAACTCATATTCCTTAGTAGAGAGAATAGTCCCTTCGGAAGTGATGACCTTATGAAGTGGATCTTGGTATTTTGAAGAAGTGAGTGCACTATAAGGGGAGTCTTTATTAGAAAATTTCAAGGTTGTTTGCTCTCAATAAGTATAGATAGACTTCTATTCAAGTGGAAATTTTGTGGATATAGGCCTTTTAACCTAGAGTGTGGTGTGTCTTTTCACTTTTAACAATAGACATTTTATCTGATGTCTCTTACTTGATTATTTTTACTAATCAAAATAATTGATAAATTGATAAACTTTCAAACATTTGGGAACAATACATTTGAGAACCTTGCCATAGACATTGTAAAATATGGAGACATAAACTTGTTACCTTAGGATCTTGTGGCACAACACTTAGAATTCATTTTTTATTTTTCATTATCGTATCCTTGTCATAGTCCTCATGTAATCTCTCTTTTGCATTTAGGTCCCCTTTTGCATAGTATAATCCTCATTTTGATCCCAACACCATCCTCACTTTGCACCCTGCATTTGGCATGTCCTAGAACTCTTTTTTCCCCTTGGATTTGGTGCATTCTAGTTCTGATTTTTATTCTTGCATATCCCTCATAATTCTCATTTTGATCCTATCATAACCTTTATTTTTCATCTAGTTTTCATATCCCTCATTTTGATCCTAGAACCCTTGAGTTTAGGTTCAAAATCCAAAAAATATTGAGTCTTAGAGTGTCTAGTTGTGTGGATGAATAAAGGATCTTGACGTTGGTCTCTTTATTATTTTTTCTTTTATCATTTTCTGAGTTAAATTGTATAAATTTCCTAATGGATTTGACATGGTTCTTTATATCAAATGTATTAGTGTATCTTATGATCAAGCTATGATATTAACACAATATAAGCTATGTACTCAACTAATGAACCATGTAAACAACAAGAATTATTTATTCAAATATATAAAAATTACAAATGGTATCAATATTAGATCTAATTAATTAGTACGTTTTGACATCACAAAAAATATAGGACCATGTCTTGTACACCGTAAGGTTTTCCATAATTGGAGCCTCAATTTTGGCACATCGAACCTATTTGGTGTGCACCTTATTTGGGAATAAAAGTATTCAAAAATAATTTTAAATAGAGTGCATACCCTATATGGAATATTCCCTACTAGGTATTCACTAAATGTAAAAATTGAATATTTCATTGAGAAAATGGTATGATCCATAGATTTTTGTGTGGTTGGGGTGCTACACCTTGACATTGTGAGGGGTATTTCTCATTGACCTAGTGATGAGAACGTCCCTTCAAAAAAAAAGACACATTGCCACTTGACCTTACAACAACCATTGTCTATCAACCTTGTAATGTGAGTTTCTAGTTAACCTTACAAGGGATGCCACCTTCACTATCTTTATGGTGTTATAGGCTTTGAACCTATAAGGGGCACTAACCCTTGATCCCATTCAAAAAAATTGGGTATTGTTAAAGTGGCTAAAAGTCAACTTATGACTTTGATTATGCTCTTTGAAAAAGTATTAGTGTTAGGAGAAAGAAGGGGGCATGGGGGAGATTCAGGGAAAATAGGGCTAAAGAAAAGAGGGAGAGGTATATGGGGAAGGAGAGAAGGAAAAAAGAGAAAGTATTTAGGGTCGATGAATTATGGCAATAGGTTTTAGGTTTAGAGAGAGAGAGAGAGAGAGAGAGAGAGAGAGAGAGAGAGAGAGAGAGAGAGAGAGAGAGAGAGAGAGAGAGAGAGAGAGAGAGTAGACATTAGGTAGACAAAGAGAGATAAATAGACATTAGGGAGTATATATGTGAGAGAGTGAGAAAAGAGGATAGAGGGTAGGAGACATGAGGTTGACATAAAGAGAGAAATTGTGAGAGGGAAAGAGCCATTTGAGTGATAGAGGGTGAGAAACATGTGGTAGATATCAAGGGTAAATATGCTATGGGGTGATATCATGAGAGGAGAAAGGAAAGAGAGTTAAAGAGTGCATTTAGGGAGAAAGTGAGAGGGAGAGAAGAGGGAGAGGCTAAAAGACATGATGTAGAGATAAATAGTAATTGGAGGATGAAATGATAAGATGGTGTGGGAAAAAAGAGAGACAAAAGAGGGGGAAGAGATGAGGTAGAAAGAGACAACATGGTGTGAAAGAAAGATGAAGTGGAAAGAAAGAGAGTGATTAGGAAATCAAATGCATGGATTTGGTGATTTGGGAAGGGAGGGAAGGAGGGAGATATGGTAATTAGAGGATGGATAATAATTAGGGTCCAATAAAGATGGAAATGAGAGGGAGATGTGATAATTAGGGGATGGATGATAATTAGGGCCAAAAGAGATAGAGGCATAGAGAGAGAGAGAGAGAGAGAGAGAGAGAGAGAGAGAGAGAGAGAGAGAGAGAGATGGTAATAATGGGGAAGGAATATTTAGAGTTGATGGAGATAGAGAAAAGTGGATGAGGGAGATTGGAGGTGAAAGATGATAACTAGGTTTCAAGACAGGGGAGGGGTCCTAATAATTGTAGAAGGGGACATAATAGATAGAGATAGAGAAATATTGTTAGAGATAATGAGATGTGAGAGAGGACATTTAAGAAGAGAGTGCAAGACAAGGGGATATAGAGCTATTGACTTGAGGTTGACATAGAGAGAGATTGTGTGATAAAGATATGGGAGAGATAGGAGGGTTAAAGATATTAGATAGACATAGAGGGTAAATAGGGGGGAGGGGACATGTGTGAGAGAAAGTAAGACAAGGAAATATAGGGCTAGAGACATGAGGTTGACATAGAGAGAGATTGTGAGCTATAGATATTGGACATATAAGAGGGTGAAAGATAATAGATATACATAGAGGCTAGATAGGGGGGAGGGAGAGAGAGAGAGAGAGAGAGATATCCTAATATGACATAGATATGACCCTTTCTCCATTTCATGTGGATATTAATCTAATATATCATGTGTATATCATATTAATCTACCATTATTTGATTTACTAATGATGTATTTCATTTTCTGTCATGACTCCTACTAGCTTATATTATATATATAAAATAAGCTAAGAGATATCCTTCTCAAGGCGCCTATTTTCATAATCTCACTTAGTGCAATAGGCACCTTGAGAAAGATATCTCTAGGCTTATTTTACATATATATATAAAAGCTAGAGGGACATGAAAGTGATATAAGAGGAAATATGGTGAGAGACATGTGCAAGAGAGATTGTGAGAGATAAAGATACATGAGTGAGAGATATGGGGTAGATATAGAGGGTAAATAGGGGCAAGAGATTGTGAGAGGAGGGAGAGGAGATTGAAAGAGATTAAGAAAGTAGGGAGGAAGAGAGATGATGTAGAGATAAATGGTAATAAAGGAGAGGATATGGTAACTAGGGGTTAAAATAGGACAAAGGGAGAAATGTAGGAAGGTATGACATACAAAGAGACAATGCCAAAGGGGAGAGAGATTAGGTAGAGAGAAAGAAAATAATTAGGGCATCAAATAGATGGAAATGGTGATGGAGAGAGAGAGAGAGAGAGAGAGATGTGGTAATTAGGGGATGTATCACAATTAGGGTCCAAAAGAGATGGAGACATGATGAGAAGAGGGAGGGGGGGGGGGGGGGAGGGGAGAGAGAGAGAGCGAGAGAGAGAGAGAGAGAGAAGAGTGCCTACAAGTTGACAGACATGGGCTAGGGCTATATGGTAATCAAGATATAAGAGAAAGAGGGAATGGGAGAGGGAGAGGGAATAGGGGAGAGATGGGGTAAATATACTATTTAGGGAATATGATAGATGGACATGGTAATGAAGGAAGGATGAGAGTATAATAGTGATAAGTGGGTGGTGGGGGGTGGGTGGCCTAAATAGGAAAAGATATGTTGAGAGGAGGGTGGGGAGAGAGGGAAATATAGTAATTATTGGGGGAGATATATGTATTATATGTTTGGGAAAGAGAGATGTGAGAGAGAAAGAGACATGATGTAAAGATATATAAGGTATTTAGTGGGAAGAAATCACTAGAGGAGCAAGGATATGGAAGAAATATATAAGGGAGAGTGGGGAGAGATATAGGTAAATATAGAAAGAGGATAATTTAGGCCTGAGAGAGAGAGAGAGAGAGAGAGAGAGAGAGAGAGAGAGAGAGAGAGAGAGAGAGAGGTGTGGGGGGATGAGGGAAAGGCGTAAGGTAGACATAGTGTGAAGGATGCGTTATAAAGAAACGTGAGAGAGTTTAATTTAATGAATAATACACAAGCTTCCCTCCTAAATGTAACTCTACATGCGACACTAATCATGTAATGTCCCCATTTTAGCAGTTGACCAAGTGTGTGTGCGTTAGCCTTGTTCTACATGGTCCCAAGGGCTAACGAAGGGTTTAATGGGATCTTGGAGTGTTTTGGCCTAGTCATTTCCAGTTTGGGCCAAAACGAAGTTGATTTACTCAGTTTCAGGCATACTTACTATTTTTAGTAAGTCGACAGGACACAGTGCAGGTCAATTTTGGTGATTGGATTCGATACTCCTCGGTGAGAACTTTTCGATGAGCTATCACTCGCATTATTCGAAGTCTGATTGCTAATAGATTTTAATGCCTGAAGTTTTATTAAAGTAACGTCTAATTTAATTGTAAAATATTAAAGTGTTACTTTAATATTTATTTTATGGTGATGTGTACTCAAAGGAGACATAAGGGGTATTTTAATATATGTTTTATATTACACATCTTTTATCCCACATTGCCCATATGAGTTGAGCGGACCCGTGGGAATAGAATAAAAGGAAGCATTTGTGGCTTCATTAGGCAGGTTGAATATGAGAAGAAATTGGTGTGTGAGTTGCAGCTTTGTTCTTGGCATTTGAGGACGTCTATCCTCTCTTGTAACATTCTAGACGTCATTCCCTTGGGGTTTGGCCTTTGGAATTCTTTCTTATTGGCTTCATTATCAGGCAGTTTAGTTGCATTTCCGGCTACAGGAAGATTTGATATTTTGCTCATATCTTCTTCACTACTTGTCCGTCATTTATGCCGCTTGGAGGGAATGGTATTATGAAGGTAGTGGACTGATTGGAGGACAAAGTATTGTAGCAGAAAGTTCGTAAGCATGAGCTGGAGTATTATGACAATATTGCTGAAGTAATTAGTGAGTTGATAAATCTACCATGTATTTGGTTTTATGAATTCTGAAATAACATTTTATTAGCAGCAATTCATTTCCACTTTGCATATTATTATAGTTTCTTTCTTATTTATGTTGTATGATACCAATTCCATAAAAATGTTTGATTTCCGGAGTTATAAGGGGTTTTAAGAAGTTGAATGCAAACTGTTTGACATAATTCCTTTCAGCAATTTGGTTTAGTTTTTTTGGGACATCCAAGGGTGACCATTACAGTGGTATCAGAGCTATTAGTCCTGCCATCCTGTGGAGTTCTTATAGAGAATTTGGAACAGTGAGATAAAGGGAAAAGAGTCTGACAAAATGTATACCAGTCGAGATCAAGAAAATGCAATGCTTAGGTTACTTAGTTCATTAGAGGAGGGGCAGCAGATGCAACAGGAGCATAATAGGCGAATGGATATGATGTTGCAACTTATGGCTAGACAGATGGGCATCAATATTGAAGACTTGTATGTTGCTCCAGTGCAAAAAGAAGTTGTTTCATCAAGTGGGATCGAGACACATATAGAGCCACCTAGCTATGATGCTGGTGATATGGAGTCCATCGATGTGGGATTAGAAGAATGCAATGATACTATCATATCAGCAGCCACTTCTATGTTAGTTGAACCATCTAACGAGGAGTTTGGCAGTATGCATGCAATTTTAGATGTTTGTTCTGATGATAGTACACTTGTTATTGCTAATGAGGTGAGAAATATAGTGATAGAGTCATATTATACTATCGATCAACAAAGTGTTAATGTTCACTCTTGGGATAGGACTATGTTCAACATGGATGCAACATTCTCTTATGACAATTTGATGTTTGACGTTGATGTTGATCATTCACTTGAGTGGAGTTGGGCTCAGTTTTCACCATCTACAAAGATTCAATTTTGTGTTGCAGCAGCTGGGAGGAAGAGGTTTCATAGATCTTCTATGGAGCCACCTTCTAGTGACATCCAGACTTATACTTCTTCAGCACAAGTTTTGAGAGCTAACTTGCAAGACATGTGGTTGGTCTTAATGATGTTCATTTGCAGTTTGTTTAATGTCCATATGGATATCACATATTACTTCAATTGGGATCCAGGTGGAGGTTGGAGTTCATTATGTTACTTAATTGCTTGAGAACAAGAAATTTCAAGGAGGGCAGATTTGTAATGATCCCATCTTTTAGCCTTCATGTTCTCCAAAATCCAAGTGGAGGATAAGAAAAATTAAAATCATCCAATTAAAAATTAAAAGGTGACTTTGTATTAAAAGCTTTTAGGGTATGTATTAATTATTGGAAGGATGGAAACCTCTCGTGATTTAATTAATTATTGCTAGGGACGAATTTCTAGGGTATGCATTAATTATTGGAAGGAGGAAGCTTCTAGCTCTTGCAATTATTAATGTTTAGTTCATTTCAGAAGGATGAAGAAAAGAATAAATAGGGCTGAAAGTTTCATTGCTGATCATCGGATGATTATGACTTGCATTTGATAAGAGCTTGGATGTGTGAATCACACTCCTTTTGGCAATAGAGGACGTTCATTCTCTGTTGTAACATTCTAGACGTCATTCCCTTAGGGTTTGGCCTTTGTAATACAACATAAACAATAACAACGAGAGAAACAATAACAACGGGGGAAACAATAACAATGAAGGCCAAGGCAACAACAATGGTCCTAAGAATAACATTAATGGTAATAATGGACACGGCAACAATGGGAATGAGGCTGATAACTTTAGACACGTTGCACGCCCAGCACGGACTGCGAGCTCGAGACCTCTTCTACCCACTTTTCCACCCAGAGATCCGGTTCAACCAGTAAACGAACCGCAGATTACCGAGTTACAGGATAAGTTTAGGAGGGACTGGGAGGCTAGTGGACCAGAGTTTCAGGCGGATATTTCTCTTAGAGATTATATGGACTTGAGGATGAGACACATGCCTAAAGCAGGAGGGAGGAATCAAAACTTTGAGCCGAGGAAGAAAGTTGGAAAACTTTCTTTACCTTATTATGATGCTTCAGGGAAGATGACTACACGAGCTTGGGTGCAGAAGGTAGATACATACTTGCAGCTAAATCCTATGCCTGAGGAGGAGGCTATCAAGTATGCGGCTATGCACTTGGATGGCATTGCACATGAATGGTGGCATCATGGCATGGTGACTTTGGGGCATAATCAGATTACATCCTATGAGGAATTCACCGAAACATTGATTGGGAGATTTGACACTAAGGATCCCGAGTTACATTTCAAGGAGCTAGCACAGTTAAAACAGTCAGGTTCTGTGGATGCTTACATTGCCGAGTTTCTGCGCTTGTCTGTACTTGTTACTGATATCTCTCCTAGGAGATTGGTGGTGTTATTTTGTGATGGTCTTGCTGATCCATTAGGAGGTTGGGTGAAGGGACATGATCCCCTCACGTTAGCTGAAGCAACTAAAAAGGCACGAGATTTAGCCCCTTCGGTATACAAAGGAAAAAACCATTCAATAGATTCTTCCTACCGCAAGGAAAAAGACAAAAAATCATTTCAGAACGAGTATAGCAAACCCAAAGAAGGATCAAAAGGACTAGACAATGAAACCTTGAATGAACTTCGAAAGAAGAAGCTGTGCTTCCATTGTAGAGAGCCTTGGGACTTATCTCATAAATGTTCTCTAAAGGCTAAGGCAAATCAAATGGAGTATTTTTTAGCAGAAGAGTCAGAGTCAGAAGGGGAGGATCAGCACTCCGATTTAGATGAGGGTAACACTATAGAGGAGAGCAACATTCCTAAGGATGATAGATCATTGGCACACTTGACAGGGGCCCAAAAGGCAATCACATTTAAGGTCAGGGGTACTATCTAGGGGCAGAAAGTGATATCTCTTATTGACACTGGGGCTACACATAACTTCATAGATGCACAGTTGGTAGCCAGGAGAGGGTTACAGACAGAGGAGCATGATGGGTTTAGAGTCATGGTGGCTAACGGTGATAAGTTATTATGCACTCGGAAGATATCTAATCTTCGCATCAGGTTTGGAGATGGCTACGAGTTGGAGGATGAGTTCTATGTTGTGGACATGGGAGATTATGATGTCATCCTCGGCATGACATGGATGGCTTCACTAGTTGAGTTCACACTCAATCTAGCGAAATTGCAGATGAGATTCCAGCATGAGGGCAGAACTGTGGTACTTAGAGGGCTTTCAGATGGAGGTTGCAGAGTAGTGTCCTTGAGGAGAATGTAGAGACTTTTTCGTCATGATGAGATAGAGTGGGCGGCAGAGTGCCACATTATGCCAACTTCACCAGAGCCACAAGAAAAGAGTCATCCACTAGATGTCCAGAAGATACTTGATAGACATGCTAAAGTATTTAGCGATATTCCTCATGGGGTTCCTCCTGACAGAGGGATGGAACATGTTATTGAGCTCGAGGAGGGAGCCAAACCAGTTATGATTACTCCCTATCGTCATCCTAAGAAATACAAGGATGAGATAGAGAAGGCGATTAAGGATTTGTTGGAGATGGGGCATATCAGGCCCAGTAAGAGCCCTTTTGCTTCAGCAGTAGTATTGGTAAAGAAGAAGGATGGGACGATGCACATGTGCATCAATTACAGGGCACCGAATAAGAAAACAATTAAAAACAGGTATCCCATTCCTAGGATTGATGAGCTGATTGATGAGTTGCATGGGGCATGCTTCTTCACCAAAACTGATTTGCGATCCGGATACCATCAGATCAGGATGAGAGCAAAGGACATTGAGAAAATAGCCTTCCGATGTCACTATGGCCACTTTGAGTTCATTGTTATGCCATTTGGTCTAACCAATGCACCTGCTACATTTCAAAGTTGTATGAACCAAGTATTCAGGAAGCAGCTGAGGAGATTTGTCTTGATCTTCTTTGATGACATCTTGGTCTTCAGTAAGACCTGGGAGGAGCACTTACATCATCTAGAGGAGGTGTTATCTATTCTGGAGAGAGAGTCATTGTATGCCAGGAATCTAAATGTGAGTTTGGCATGACTGAGCTCCTTTACCTGGGACATATCATTAGTGCAGATGGCGTTCGGGTTGATCCCGAAAATATTAGAGCTATTGTAGAATGGCCTACTCCCACAAACCTTACACAGCTTAAGGGATTCTTTGGTTTATGTGGTTTTTATAGGAGGTTTGTTAAGGGATTCTCACAGATTGCTACACCCTTGACAGATCTTACCAGGAAAGGAGCCTTCGTGTGGACAGGGGTAGCACAGAGGTGTTTTGAGCATTTCAAGCAGGTAATGTCTTCATGTCCAGTTCTAGCTCTATCAGATTTCACGAAGCCTTTTGAGCTTCATTGTGATGCATCAGGTGATGGGATTGGAGCAGTATTGATGCAGGAGAAGCATCCCATTGCATTCGAGAGTAGAAAGCTCCGAGGAGTTGAGAAAAGTTATTCTGTCTATGACCGGGAGATGTTGGCCATAATGCATGCATTGGCCAAATTTTGATCATATTTGGTAGGTGGATGTTTTGTGATCAAGACTGATCACAACAGTATTAAATACTTCATGAGCCAGCGTGATCTTAATGACCGGCAACAAAAATGGGTGACTAAATTGCAGGCTTATGACTTTGACATAGAGTTTGTCAAAGGTAAGAAAAATGTGGTGGCTGATGCCTTATCTCGGAGACCTCACTTATGTGCTCTGGCAGAGATTTCAGGAGATTGGAGAGATCGGATTATAGAAGAGTATGTTAGAGATGCTTGGGCTTCTGGATTGATTTCAGGTACCATATAGGATGATCGCTATGAGGTGTTAGATGGATTGATCAGAGTTCTGGACAGGGTTTATTTGATTCCGACATCACATTTGAGAGAGGCGATACTGAAGGCATTTCATGATGCACCCACAGCTGGACATCCGGGGGTCTTCAAGACCTATAGGAAGATTCGAGAGCGGTTTTCATGGAAAGGGCTCAAGGATGATGTTCAGAGGTATGTCAGCGAGTGTGTGGTTTGTCAACAGAATAAGGGAGAGCACACATTTCCTACAGGTTTATTACAGCCCTTGCCCATTCCTGATAGGAAATGGGAAAGTATTTCGATGGACTTCATCACTGGTTTACCACGAGTGCAGGGAAGGGATTGCATCTATGTGGTGGTGGACCGCTTGACGAAGTTTTCTCACTTCTTTGCTATTCCGTCCACTTACACAGTAGCACAGGTGGCAGATCTTTTCTTTAAAGAGATATTCAGGTTACATGGGCTGCCCAGATTCATTGTCAGCGACCGGGATAGTAAGTTTATGATTGTTTTTTGGAAAGAGTTGTTTAGGTTGTGTGGTACAGATCTTACACCTAGCACTAGTTATCATCCGCAAATAGATGGGCAAACAGAGATTGTGAATAAATGGGCGAAAGGATATTTGAGGAACTATGTAACTACACAACAAAAGGCTTGGATCAGATGGTTGCATATGGGAGAGTATTGTTATAACACCACTTATCATATGTCCATCAAGATGACTCCTTTCATGGCACTCTATGGTTATGAAGCACCTAACTTCATGGATTTAGTTTTGGGGGATAGTAGAGTGCCTAAAGCCAAAAACTTATTGTAGGATAGTCAGGACATCCTAAAAGTGCTCAAAGAGAATATACAATAGGCCCAGAATGAACAGAAATTGTATGTTGATCAGCACTGAATAGAGCGCAGCTTCGAGGTAGGGGATATGGTTTACTTGAGGCTACAACCATATAGACAGTCATCGCTCAAGAAGAGCGGAGCTAAAAAGTTGAAACCTAGATTTTATGGTCCCTACAGGGTGATTCGCAAAGTGGGAAAAGTCGCCTATGAGCTTGAGCTTCCAGAGGGCAATCGAGTGCACAATGTGTTTCATGTGTCTAGGCTTAAGAAAGCCATTGGTCAGAGTGTAGTGCCTTCTGCAGATTTACCCCCTTTGGATGAGGAGGGGAAGCTTGTGTTAGTACCTGAGGCTATTCTGGATACCAGAGAGCGGAAGTTTAGAAACAGGATAGTGAAGGAGTATTTGGTCAGATGGAAAGACCTGCCGGAGGAAGATTCTACATGCTAGAGTGAGCAGGTTATTCAGCAGGCTAGACTGAGATTGCTTGAGGACAAGCAATTTCAAGGGGGGCAGACTGTAATGTCCCCATTTTAGTAGTTGACCAAGTGTGTGTGCGTTAGCCTTGTTCTACATGGTCCCGAGGGCTAACGAAGGGTTTAATGGGATCTTGGAGTGTTTTGGTCTAGTCATTTCCAGTTTGGGCCAAAACGAAGTTGATTTACTCAGTTTCAGGCATACTTACTATTTTTAGTAAGTCGGCAGGACATAGTGCAGGTCAATTTTGGTGATTGGATTCGATACTCCTCGGTGAGAGCTTTCCGATGAGCTATCACTCACATTATTCGGAGTCCGATTGCTAATACATTTTAATGCCTGAAGTTTTATTAAAGTAACATCTAATTTAATTGTAAAATATTAAAGTGTTACTTTAATATTTATTTTATGGTGATGTGTACTCAAAGGAGACATAAGGGGTATTTTAATATATGTTTTATATTACACATCTTTTATCCCACATTGCCCATATGAGTTGAGCGGACCCGTGGGAATAGAATAAAAGGAAGCATTTGTGGCTTCATTAGGCAAGTTGAATATGAGAAGAAATTGGTGTGTGAGTTGCAGCTTTGTTCTTGGCATTTGAGGACGTCTATCCTCTCTTGTAACATTCTAGACGTCATTCCCTTGGGGTTTGGCCTTTGGAATTCTTTCTTATTGGCTTCATTATCAGGCAGTTTAGTTGCATTTCCGGCTATAGGGAGATTTGATATTTTGCTCATATCTTCTTCACTACTTGTCCGTCGCTTATGCCACTTGGAGGGAATGGTATTATGAAGGTAGTGGACTCATTGGAGGACAAAGTATTGTAGCAGCAAGTTCGTAAGCATGAGCTGGAGTATTATGACAATATTGCTGAAGTAATTAGTGAGTTGATAAATCTGCCATGTATTTGGTTTTATGAATTCTGAAATAACATTTTATTAGCAGCAATTCATTTCCACTTTGCATATTATTATAGTTTCTTTCTTTTTTATGTTGTATGATACCAATTCCATAAAAATGTTTGATTTCCAGAGTTATAAGGGGTTTTAAGAAGTTGAATGCAAACTGTTTGACATAATTCCTTTCAGCAATTTGGTTTAGTTTTTTTGGGACATCCAAGGGTGACCATTACAAATCATAACTCTAACTGCAATCCTACTTTATCCCCTAACCCTAACCCTAACCATAATTCTAATGCTTTGTCTACTCCTAACTCAAACTATAACCCTAATTATAACATAGAGTCTAACCCTAACTTATATTCTAATACTAAACCCAACCCTGACCCTGACCCTAACCCTAATTCTAACCCTTTCACTACCCCTATCTCTAACCATAATTGTGATCCTAATCTTAACCCTAACCCTACCTCTACCCCTAACTCTAACCCTAAATCTAACTCTACCATAATTAGACTCTAACCCTAGCCCTAACTATCATCCTAACGTTAACCCTAACCCTAACCCTGATCGTAACCATTTCTTTAACCCTATCTCTAACCCTAATCCTAACCCTAACTCTAATCCTAACCTAACCCTAACTCTAATCCTAACACTAACCCTAACCTTAACCCTACCCCTACCCCTAACTCTAACCCTAAATCTAACTCTACCATAATTAGACTCTAACCCTAGCCCTAACCCTAAATTTAATGTTGACTAAAACCCTAACCCTAGCCTTAACTCTAACCTTAACCTTGACTCAAACTTGTACCCTAACCTTAACCTTGATGTAGCTCTATATATAACCCTACCCCTAACTCTAACCATTAATCTAACTCTACCATAATTGGACTTTAATATTATAGACAACTCTATAGATAAACGTAACCCTAACAATAACCTTAAGCCTAACCCTTTCTCTAACTCCAACACTAAACTTAACTATAACTATAACCCTACCCCTAGCTCTAATTATAGCCCAAAATCTTACTCTACTGTAATTGGACTTCAAACCTAATTGTAATGGTAACCATAACTCTAACCTTACCCTTGACTCAAAACTCTAACCATAACCCTAACTAAAACCCTGATTCAAACTCAAACCCTAAATCTAACCCTAATCCTAACCATAATTTCTATGTTCTGTCTGCCCCTAACTCAAACTATAACCGTAACTAGGTTAACTCATATTTTAACCCTAAACCTAACCCTAACCCTTTCTCTATGACTATCTCTAACCCTAACCCTAACTCCAATCCTAACCTTAACCATAACTCTAATCCTAATACTAATCCTAATCCTAACCCTAATCCTAACCATAATCCTACACCTAACTCTAACCCTAAATATAACTCTAACTATAAATCTAACTCTACCATAATTAGACTCTAATCCTAACCCTAATCTTTAGTTTAACCTTCACTAAACCCATAACCTAACCCTAACTCTAATGTTAACCTTGACTCAAAACTCTAACCCTAACCTTAATCCTTACCTTAATCTAGACGAAAACCATAGCCCTAACCCTAACTCTAACCTTAACCCTGACTCAAACCCTTACCCTAACCTTAACCCTAATGTAACTCTATATACAATCCTAACTCTAGATATAAACCTAACCTTAACCATCACCCTAAAATTAACCCTTTCTCTACCCCTTTCTCTAACACTAACCGTAAATCTAATTTTAACCCTAACCCTAATCCTAGTTTTAACCCTAATTATAACCCTAATTTCAACTCTATCTCTAGCCCTTATTCAAGTTCCAATTCTAACTCTACCTCTAACTCAAACCCTAACTCTAATTCTAATCCTAACCCTAACTATATTTGTAACTTAGACCCTTATTCTTACCCTTGTCCTTACCTTAGCCCTAACCCTAACTCTAATTCTAATCCTAACTATATTTGTATTCCAAATTATAACCCTAATCCTAACATTAACTCGAACTCTAATTCTAACAAGATTTGTAATCCTAAAAATAACCCTAGCTCTAACCCTAATGCTAACCCTGACTCTTAAGTGTAACTCTATTCCTGACTGTAACTCTAACCCTATCCATAACTCAAACCCTAACAATAGCCCTAACACCAACCCTAATTTAAATATTAATGCCAACCCTAACTCTAATTCTAACCCTAACCCTAACTATAACTCTATTCTTCAATATAACATTTTACGTAACAATATGTTTAAAATAAAATTGAACTAAAGTGATGCAAATAAACACCATATATAGAATTAAAAAATAAAATCTTCAAGAATAATTTTATAATAAGTTTATTAAACTATATTTAAAAAGAAATAAATAATTCGGCACTAACTTTAAAAATATAGAAATTTTTATAAAAATACTTTTCCTGTTGCACTACAATTGCCACTACCTTGTATATATCTCTCTATATATATTACGCCAAGAGTATTCATTCTTGAAGCACCTTGAGAATGATAAGCTAGTTATTTTTACAACTGAATCGCATCAATATATTTTTATTTTATTTACATTTTTTCCATTTATGAATAACATATTTCTTCCTGATTTATATATCTTAAATCTTTCTTGTTTTTGGTCTATTCAATTAACAAATTGTATAATAAACTATTCCAATAATAAATACTCAATCTTAGCAAAGATAGAAAGGCAATCCTTGCATGCCATATTAACAAAACAATACGACTAAAAGCAAGTAACATCATTGACTAAAAACACCAACCGGCTTATATGAGTGATGAGTAACAGAACCGCCTTCATCTTTTGGCGTTATGTGTCTATGGAATCTGGCCGACCCACCAAGTTAAAGAGATAATTATGGTATCCAAAACAATTCATTACATCTGTGTCTATGTAATCTATAGGATCTAACTCACATGTGCCATAATAATTTATTACATCCAGAACTCGACCATTTGGTGCAGGAGCACATTAAATACAAGAACATGAGAAAGTTAAGATTCATTATTTGTGATATTAAATACATTTGAGTCATTTATATTGTATTTGGGTCAAGTTGTAAAGGCTATGAAGCTATTTTTGTCAAAAATGTAGAAGTTGTGTAAAAAGTTGTAAAATGCAACATTGAGAAAGTTGCCAATAATAGAAAATGATGTAAAAAGGTATATGGTTGGTCTTGGAGGTAGTTAGGAAGGTTTATAACTATCAAATGAATATAAAAACCATTGTATGGTTGAACCAAATCAAATTGGAGAAGAGGAAATACTTTGATACATTTTTGGTGCATTTTCTTGTTGTGGATTTGATTGGTTTTTTAAAGTTTTAGAGTAGTTTCTAGGCCTTGTACGGAATGTACAGATTGGAAATCATGTAATATAGTAATGGATATATAGTATGATGAATCCTTCTTCTCATGCTTTTGGTTTGGTTCAATTTTATGAAGAAATGAATAAGTTATGGGTATTTTGGTGAAAGTGGATGTTTGCAGATTTGAGATTCGCTGAATATAGTCATGTTGCAGCGTGTGGTGCGGACATATTTTGGAGACTAAAGATCTATAATCATATTCATTGGAAAGATATGTGAACTACCTTTCATTTTCAACTGGTTTGAATCATTTTTATATAGATTTGGGAAAGTTGTGAAGATTTGAGTGAAAACTAGTTTTTAAATGCCTTCAATGGTGTTGCAGAAAAAGATTTGATATTATACAATGATTTATGAACGATAAAAGAAAATAACTTATATATTTGGAAACTAAACTTAGAAATGGATACTACAGAATTGGTTTGGTATTATTTAAATTTATTTTGAGAAAGTTATTTGATTCCCTAGGAAGGGTTAATGGTTTGGCTCCTGATTTATGACAGAAAATATGGGGTCTTGGTTCAGAGTATATAATTTATAATCTGCTTATTGGATTGGTCTCAACTTTGGTTATGGTTTAGAATTACTAATTTGGAACAATTCCTCCAAAGGGGTTTTCAAGAAGATATTTAGAACTGAAGTTATGAACAATGCAATCAGACATAGCAATCTGATTGTGTGAGTGAAGATGTTGTCTTTATTGGTGCATAATGTCAGGGTTCTTTGTTGTAATCTTTGAGATGTTCTTGATTCCTTGAGGGTGTACCAGCCTATTGTGAATCCCTTGAGTTGAACTAAAATTCCTTGAAGATAAATATAGAGGGCTCTGCATCAAATTGGTATCAGAGCACAGGAAAAGGTCTGGGAAGAATATCTAGGATTTGGTAGGTTGAAGGTCCCTTGTTTTGCTTGGAGTAGAACTATCCTCCGAGAGTGTTCCAAGGTGGTGGTTGGATATCTAAAGAACCCTAGATTGGCTTGAGAAGATGGTTTTGACAAGGAGTGAAAGAGAACTGATTAAGGCATTAAAGGAGTACTTGTATGGCGATAAGAAGGAGAGATAAGAAAGAGAAAGAAAGAAGAAGGAAGAAGAAGCAAGAAAGAAAGAAATAGAATGGATGAGACAAGAGAAGTTGAGAAGCCTAAGAATGGTTTTGGAAGAACAAGAAGAAAAAAGTTACAGGAATCTTAAAGAAGAGTTAGATAAGAGTATTGCAAAGTGGGAGAGGATAGCATTGCTTTTGGAGCAAACAGTAGATGAAGATGAATTTTTTGATGAAGACAAGGATCAAGAAGTGGTACACATTCCATTGGAAGGGCACGGACAGTAGATGAATGCTGGTGTAGAGAGTGAGAGTGAGAGTGAACAGCAAGAGGTTGTTGTTGAACCTTGTGAGGAAAAGGTTCTTGCAGATGAAGGAGAGTTGGTGACAGGTATGGTTGAAGAAATTATTTTCTTGGATGATGGAGATGTTGACACAAATGATCAGGAAGGAAAAGATGTAGCGCAAAGATCAAATGCTGAAGAGAAGACTACTAATGATAGGAATGAAGTATTTGTTGATGAATGTGATGCTCTAGAGATTTACAAACAGGAAAAAGATCAGATTGTGGATTGGTATTTTTATGTAGGTGATATGAGGTTGTTAAATATATTTCTTCCAAGATTCAATGAAGATACCATAAAGCATATTTATTCTATAGTTTGGAATCAGCATGTTGTGTGGAGCGACATCAGTTCAGTTTTTCTTATGGTGACAACATTGCCTTCATACAATTGGAGAACTCGGAAGAAGATTAGAACAATTCAACGGGACTTGAATTTTTCTATCCCTGGGAGTATGATGCAAGGGCCTCCAGCAATAGGAAAAAATTCAAAGATTATGGTTATTTTATTGTAATATGGCTCGGTTAGCCATTCTTGTGTCTAGAATGATGTAATAGGGTTAGGGTAGTAGTCTAAGATATAATAAATAAAGAGTTTTATATAATCATGAAGTTAACAACTTCATTATTAGTCAATTCAGTTGGCATAAGGGAAGCTAGCAATCAGTTTTGAGTTAGCTATTAGGTTGGAGTATTTTAAAAGCTCTTGATCTATGAAATGAAGAGGCCGATAAGAATAGAGTAGCGTAGGATGGAATGCGAATCAGAGGGGGAAAGAATGTAAAGGAGAACAAAACAATGAATGAAAGGATGCGATTCTCTGTTTATATCTTTCGGTTCTTCCTTGTTTCATTTGTTTTGCCTATATTTCAATTATTATTCAATAGTCAAGTAATTGATGAAATGTTTGAAATTGGTATTACTTTTGATTCAAAGATCTGGAGCCATAAACTTGTGATAGTCATCAAACGGGTGAGATGAAATTGTAGAATATAACCTTCAGTTGAGATTGTTTATGAAGTTATTAGTGTTGATTATTGGAATATGGAACAAGACAGAAATCTCTGGTCATTACTTAGAAAATGAAGTAAGAAAAAATAATATACAGATGTGAATGAATACTAGCGATGTTCTTTGGATCAATTACCATGTTTGGTTTGTGAGAATTGATAAGAGAACAGTTTGTTAAGTTAGATTGGGCTATTTCACCCTTCTATTGAGCTCTCTACATCAGATTGGTATCAGAGCTTGAAGATCTTGAGTGTGTGGGTAGAGCACCGAGGGAGGCAATCCACACCAGGACCTTGAAGAATTGGTATTTTTTTTGTTGATGGGTTTTGGTTGTAGGTGCTTATCCATCTTGCTGCATATGAAGGTTGGAATGTATGGGTAGACAAGAGAAGGTCTATCATAACCATTCACCAATGGAGATAAAGCTAGGTAGAAGGTGCATGGCACAAAGAAGGTGAGACATCTTCCAAGATCTATTATTGGGTAAGATGAATGGTCAAGGGCCAAGGATTGGTCTAGTTGATTGCCAAGAGACTAGTGAGGGAAAGAGGAGGACTCCTAGGTGAGGCATAGGGGAGAGTTTGAAGTAGCAATGGTAAAGATGGATCTCTTACTGATAAGGCACCGTGGAAGTTGCAGCCATTAATGCTCCACTAAAAGGAGTATTTGAGAAGATAATTTTGAGGAAAGTCATGTGTCCTTAAGGAAAAAGATGATGGTATTAAAGGCATGAAGAGGAAAAGTCAAATGAAGGTGACGATGAAGATTTTTGTCATTATTGTTGTTTTTCTTTTGCAGGTTATGGCACACCATTCCAAGAGACTTGGAAACTTTTCAAGTTTGGGAGTATGGTGCAGGAGCACATTAAATACAAGAACATGAGAAAGTTAAGATTCATTATTTGTGATATTAAATACATTTGAGTCATTTATATTGTATTTGGGTCAAGTTGTAAAGGCTATGAAGCCATTTTTGTCAAAAATGTAAAAGTTGCATAAAAAGTTGTAAAATGCAACATTGAGAAAGTTACTAATAATAGAAAATGATGTAAAAAGGTATATGGTTGGTCTTGGGGGTAGTTAAGACGGTTTATAACTGTCAAATGGATATAAAACCTATTGTATGGTCGAACCAAATCAAATTTGGAGAAGAGGAAATACTTTGATACATTTTTGGTGCATTTTATTGTTGTGGTTTTGATTGGTTTTTTTAAGTTTTAAAGTAGTTTTCAGGCCTTGTACAGCCATGTACAGCCTGAAAACCATGTAATATAGTAATGGATATATAGTATGATGAATCCTTCTTCTCATGCTTTTGGTTTGGTTCAATTTTATGAAGAAATGAATAAGTTATGGGTATTTTGGTGAAAGTGGATGTTTGCAGATTTGAGATTCGCTGAATATAGTCATGTAGCAGCATGTGGTGTGGACATATTTTGGAGACTCGGGATCTCTAATGATATTCATTGGAAAGATATGTGAACTACCTTTCATTTCCAACTGGTTTGAATCATTTTCATTTAGATTTGCGAAAGTTATGAAGATTTGAGTGAAAACTGGTTTTTAAATGCCTTCAATGGTATTGCAGAAAAAGATTTGATATTATACAATGATTTATGAATGAGAAAAGAAGATAACTTATATATTTGGAAACTAGACTTAGAAATGGATACTGCAGAATTGGTTTGGTATTATTTAAATTTATTTTGAGAAAGTTATTTGATTCCCTAGGAAGGGTTAATGGTTTGGCTCCTGATTTATGACAAAAAATATGGGTCTCGGTTCAGAGTATATAATTTATAATTTGCTTATTGGATTGGTCTCAGCTTTGGGTATGTTTTAGAATTACTAATTTGGAACAATGCAATCAGACATAGCAATCTGATTGTGTGAGTGAAGATGTTGTCTTTATTGGTGTATAATGTCAAGGTTCTTTGTTGTAATCTTTGAGATGTTCTTGTTTCCTTGAGGGTGTACCAGCCTATTGTGAATCCTTTGAGTTGAACTAAGATTCTTTAAAGATAAATACAGAAGGCTCTGCATCACCATTCCATCATGGAATGGCGGAACTCTGTGATGCTCCTCGTTCCCTCCTCTTCTCTTTGCCGCAACTCTTATTTTTATCACACATGCGGAAAACATTAGCTTTACATTCCCTCCAAGCAGGGATTTCGTCATCGAAAATGATGCCTACTTTCAAGGAGAGAAGCTCATACAACTAACCAAGAACCAAGTAACAGGGAAACTTGAAAGTAGCTTGGGCTGGGCGGTTTACAATAAAGCGGTTCCGCTTTGGGACAACACTTCTCGAGCTCTGCCGAATTTCTTTACCCATTTCCAATTCATTGTCGGCAGGGGCAATGATAATCAAAGCCATTTTGGAGACGGGCTTGCTTTCTTTATGGCGCCTTTCGAGTTGAATCAACCCTTGAACGCTACGGGAGGAGGTCCTGGATTGTTTAACGAGACAACATTTAATGGATCATTCTATCAGATGGTTTCCGTGGAATTTGATACTTACTTCAATGGCCGGGATCCAGGTGACACCCATGTGGGTGTTGACGTCAATAATATTTCCTCCAATGTAAAGGTTTGGCTGGCCAGCGTAGGACAGTCTAGTCTTGGGATAAGAATCTCAAGAATGGAGAGCAATAGGACGCGTGGGTGGATTGTGATGGAGGAGTAAAGAGGCTACGTGTGTTTCTCTATTTTAACCCAAATGCCACTAGCGTCTCTAAGCCTGATATCCCAATCTTATCTTTTGACATTGATCTGCGGGAGGCGCTTCCAGCCAACATCAAGGTTGGCCTCTCGGCTTCAACAGGTTTGTCGTCTGAGACACACACTGTGAACACCTGGGATTTCTCTTGTCAATATTCATGAAATTATCATCTGTTCCAGCTGCAAGCCCGGAAAACGGCAAGAAAAACAAGCCATTCTCGGGTTATAATAATTGCAGTAGTCTTCTGCAGCGCTTTGGCCGTCTGCGGTTTCGTATTGATCGGCTGGCGGCAATGCTTCAGAAAAACTGAAAGTGGAGGTGAAGAAAGTGAAGAGGGCGATTTGGAACTGGACCAATGGTTTTCTCAGGGACCTCGGAAATTCTCCTATCCGGAGCTCTGTACCGCAGCAGGAAATTTCAGCGAGAATGAAAAGCTTGGTCAACGAGGCTTCGGTGGAGTGTATAGGGGCGTGCTGCCTGGAACAAAGGAAGTGGTTGCTGTGAAGAAAATATCCCAAGGGTCGAGTCAAGGAAGAAAGGAGTATGTTTCTAAGGTTGCTATCATCAGCAGGCTGAGACACCGTAACCTTGTGCAGCTTTTAGAATGGTGCCATAAAAAAGGCGAGTTGCTGCTGGTCTACGAGTACCTGCCTAACGGGAGTCTGGATAATTATATCTTTGCGGAAAAGAAGGGTGCTCTGGATTGGGACAGGAGGTATAATATTGCCTGTGACTTGGCCTCTGCTCTTGTTTATCTCCACGAGGAATGGAACCAGCTTGTTGTTCATCGAGGCATCAAGGCAAGCAACGTTATGTTGGATTCCAATTTTAATGCCAAGTTAGGGGACTTTGGTTTGGCAACACTTGTGGAGCGTCATAATGAAGCTTCTCATACGACCGTGGTGGCGGGGACACTTGGGTATTTGTCGCCCGAGTGTGTAATGACAGGGAAGGCCAGTCCGGAGACGGACGTGTTCAGCTTTGGGGCAGTCACTCTAGAAATTGCCTGCGTAAGGAGACCAGTTGACCGATCTCTAAAAGAACACAGTTGTAGACTGGTATAATGGGTTTGGGATTTATACGGACGCGGAAAGACTTTATGTGCTGCGGATGAGAAACTGGGTGGAAAGTATAACGAGAAGGAAATGGAGAGGATGCTGTTCGTGGGGCTGCTGTGCTCTCACCCAGACCCTGCGTCAAAGCCCAAAATGAGGGAGGTCAGAAAGATATTGAAAGGGGAAGCTGAACTGCCATATGTTCCTCTGGGTTTGCCTGTCGCCGTGTACAGCCAGCGCCTTCGTCCTGACATCATCTCAAATTCGTCAGTTTTCACGTCTTCAATGCCATGAAATCTCGACTTCTAGAGCCCTACTTCATTAGAAGTATAAATATACAATGACACTACTTCTGAACTGTATCATAAAATTATAAATTGCTTTTTTCCTAAATAAATCAGATATAGCAACTTTTTATTCTCACTGTTATACTGGAGCGTTTCTTCAGATTTGGATATCTTTGGACAACGTCTTTAATGCTGATGTAAATTAAAAATAGGTGTTTTTTTCTGGTTAACGTAAACAAAGTACAATCCGCCTTATGCTCCTAATTAAACAAAGAGGAGATGTTTATAATTGTAACATCATATCTTTATTATTGTCGAATTCAATTTAGGAATAGATTCGTATGATCGATGTACCAAATCAAATAATTTGGATTTACAATTTCCAGTATACCTCACAATAATGGAATAGAATTGGTAGGTGGTCGTTACTTCTTTGAGGTCTTTAAAGTTAATCTTAGGACTGAGAATTGTTGGAGTGCATTGAGATAATCAAGAGCTGGTTCATGCTTTTCTTTTATTCTCTTGTGCAATTAATAGTATTCCAACAATCACATTAATTACATGGATACTTATGTTTATCATGTTTTAATGGTTAAGAATAGAAGAAAGTCACTGTTTAGATGGACATTATAGTCTTAGCTATTCTTTTAAATAAAAGAAATTCTATATATAATATACCCATGTATGCACAACCTAATTTAAGCAAAATAAAAATTTATAAATACTATTGTTGGACATATATTCAATAAATAAGTTGAAACATTGAGAGATAAGATGAAAAATAATTTATAAAAGGAAATGTTAAGTGAGAATATTCAAAAGAATTGATAAATGAAAAGTGTCAAGCGAGGATATTAAATATCCTGAATTGCCCATACAAATAAGCAAGCATTAATTGGAAATTAAGTAGTGTGATGAACTAGTGTACCAAAAAAAGTGTTATAGATGAGAGAGGCACAAGAAGAAGAACTGACATTGAGGGCTAATAGATGTTGCACTTTCAAATTTGGAATCCTCAATAAGACTATATAAGAAACAAAAACTAGAGGTGAGATCTAGAATCCAAAGAGCTTTAACTCTTAGGTGCACAAATAATAGAGCTCTACAAAATAAAAATAAAAATGAGCATCTAAATATTGAAAAAGGGAATAGAGAGAAAGAGAGGAGAGAGGAAAAATAAAGAGAGAAAGAGGAAGGTAGGAGAGAGAAATGAAGGAGGGAGAAAAAAGGAGGAGAGAGAAAGAGGAAGGGGGGAGATAAAGAGAAAGTGAAGAAAGAAAAAGAGAGGATAGAGAAAGAGAGGAGAGAAGAAGAAAAGAGAAAGGGAGGAGAGTGAAAGAGGAAGGGAGGAGAGAAAAAGAAAAAAATATGAAGGAAGCTTAAGGAGAGAGAAAGAGAGGAGAGATAAAGAGAAAATGATGAAAGGGGACAAAATGAGAGATATAGGGAAGAGCTCAAGGATGAGAGGAGAGAAACTAGAATTTTAATATATTTTAGGTTAATTCTAAGTTCAGGATTTACAATTTAGTTTATTTTTACATGATGACATTTTATTTTTTATGATTTACCTAATGTTAATGTTTTTGTTATTATTGATTTACCTAATACTTATATTTTGGTTTGCAACCTACAATTTATGTTTCTAGATTAAATACATATAGGATATGTCAAGTCAACTATCATTTGACCTATAGTTTATGTTTTCAAGTATTAATTGAACCTATAATTTATCATTTTGTTAATAGTTTTTCTTTTCTGTGTTTTATATACAAAATTTATTTTTAAAAAATAAAAATTAATATAAGAAAATTCTAAATACTTCTAATAAAAGAATTTAATGATGTACAAAAATAATAAAATAAATCTAAATTTTTAACAAAAATGAGAAAACAATGAAACAAAATAATTAAAAATAAGTAAACATACCTTGTATGTCAAAAAAACAAGCTAGAGGGGTCGGTAGGGTTCCACAAACTATGCTCGTGTTTGCTTCTAATCACTATCAAATTTTTTCTCATAGTAAAATGATCAAAAATAGGTTGAAAATTGGGTTTCAATATTTTTAGCAATTGGGTGCTTGTTTTGTTCAAAACTAGGTGCATGATTTTTAAAGGCAAGTGCTTGATTACCTCTAGAATTGGACACCCAATTTTTGAAAATGGGTCAATTTCCCAAACCTAATCGAGTCCTTAGTTTCAAAATATTGAGCCCTAGTTTCATGAGAAGTCTCATCCTATTGTGTGGAATTTTATGGGTTTGAGACTCAACTTTATACTTTTATCCACATGTCAAAACTAGAAATCAGAAACAAATATCCACTAGATTAGGCCCTTGAAAATTTTCATGATCTATCTAGTTAAAATTGGAACAACTACAAAAAATACAACTAAAGAAAAGCTTTGAAATAGAAGAGGGTTAAACATAGAACCCCTAATTAGAGAAACCTTCCAACAATCTAGTGAGCATATGACATGAATATCATGGGCTATACAAGGAGAGAAAAGAATGGCCTGAGAGAAACTAAGATCTCTCTTTTCCTCCATGAAACATAATCTACTAAGACTTAAAGCTTCACCTCACCAAAAGAGAACTTTAGAAAGTAAAAACCACCCAAAAGCAAAATAGGGTCTAGAAAGGTTCCTAAGACCAACACATAAGTAATCTCAAGATAATACTTTGGAAAATTATAACCTTCCATCCTCTAGGATGAGGAAGGGGGAAACCTTCAATAGCCAATCAAGCAAGCGATATGGGAGAATAGAGGGATCTCCATATCACATTATTGGGAGAAGCTCAAGAACCCACAACCCAAATCTAGAACCTCATCCAAACAATGAGTAGTACAGAGAAAATAAGAGTTATATGGGAAAGAGAACCCCTCCAAATCAAAATAGGGCTTTAACAAGCCTCCAAAAATGAGAGAGCTAGGATGCCACATTTTAAGAGAGGCAAGAACCCTCATCATAGGATCCCAAGAAAGATTAGGGAAACACCTACCAGAAAAGACAAACAAATTGGACCCATAAATAATACTGGTATTAGCCAAGTTAGAAAACAAGAGAACCAATCATGTCAAAAAATTCTCACTAGAAAGAACAATAAAGCCAGCAACACATGGGCTTGCATCAAAAAACCTTAAAGGAGATAGACCCTTATCACGAAGGGTCACCCAAAAAAATAGCTCCTAGTGAAAAATTAGGGCCCAAAGGTAGCAAATTTCCATAGAACATGTTGGTAAATAGATTTTTTCTTTTGAATTATAACTATTGAATGCCCAAACTTGGAACAATATCTGGTTACAAACAATTGAAAAGCCACTTGTGGATGAATGGGCTTTTCTCTGAATTGGTAGGTACAGCTCCCTATAATAGATTTGCAATGAATTATGTTCTTCTCCTAAACTAATTTGGGGTATGTTCTTGACCCGAGAATAGAAGAGGTATAACCAAGCAAGACCTAAATAGAATCTAAATCAGGCAAATAAAATTTTTGAATATCAAAACAAGTTTATGAATTCACACATCTTATGAATTTGTAAAGCTTAATCCGAATAATAGCTAGTACTAAACTAAGTAAATTTGAATTTGAATTGTGATTAATAAACTGAAAATGCTGAAGGGATTTCTCTTTGAATGAACAATAACACTACCTATCACATTCATTCATTGCTTCAAAATAGGGGAAGTGAAACTCAATTCTTTCCTCATTTCGACTCAAACAAAAGAGAAAATATAAGACTAAATCTGACAAAAACTGGAATAGGAAATAATTGATATAAAATACCATTCAATTGTCTCTAAAACAAAAAGTAATTCACACCAAAAATTTGCTGACCTTTCATTAATCTTTCAATCTCATACATATACAATTTCAAGATGACCATTACAATGGAAGTTCAAATGATTCATCTTCTCAAGATTGACAAATAGCAAAGCACGAATTTGCCTTGTTTCAATAATTACAAAAGAAAACAAAAGAAAAGGCAAAATGCAAATCACTTTGACTTCTTTCCCTTTTCTACTTTTACTCTGTAGGCCTTGGCAGCAACTATGATTGGGATGAGCTCTTCGTGTCTAGGCATGTGGATATTGGTATAGCTCAAGAACCATTTAGAATGCTCTCTAGCCAACTCCTTCATAGTATTTAATTGATTTGGCAGTTCCTCTTTGGCCACGTGTATGCATCTGCTAAGTGCCTATAGTTTAGCAACCATGTCTTGACTATGGGAAGATATATTAGACAAACTATCTAGAAATCTAGAAAAGTTCTCCTTCACTACATTGATTCCAATAAGTGCTTTTCCCTGGCTGCTAGTTTGAGAGTCTCTATGTAATCCCCTCATAATTTCAAATCCTTTGTCTTGTGCATTCTTCACCTTATCCTCTATTTCTCTAAGCCCTTTCTTTGCAGATTGGATCATCTCAATCTTAAACAGCATGCTTTGAAGCCACTTGAATAGAGGTTCATCTCACTTTGGCAAGATCTTTTCTTTAATCACTTCCTTGGCCTTCATTTGGATGACCATCTTCAGGAGGGCAATGAATCATCACACTTCACCCTTTCTCTAGCCAGAGTATTGCTATTGGATGTAATGTTATATTTTTTTCATTTCCAACCTTAAGATAACATTACCAATCTACTCAACAATAGTGGCTCCTTCTAATTTGAGCTTCTCAATCCATTCCTTACCAATCTGACCAAAATGTCTATCTTCTTGGAGTTGAGAGATGAGGGCCTGAACTTCAATAGTAGTAGGAATTTCAGTCACTGATACTCCAGAGATGGCTGCTAATGGATTGACTAGCTGTCTGATGAATTTTTTTAATTCTTCTATCTCAGCCTTCATCTTAGTCTTAGACAACTTTAGACTTTCTAGCTACCCCTCGATCACCTCATTGGTTGATTTCTATAAGCCAACTTTGGTGTCATGCCTTACTTTTCCAAGATCCACAAAGTGTAGAGTAAAATCTTTACTCATCATGTCCTCAATCTGCCCTCCTTTGTTGGGCTTGGTGATCTCTATTGTTAGGTGACCCATTTTTGGATCTTTCCCAAGTATGGAAAAGGTTTTCTACTTCTTAACTCTTGTCAATGTAGACCCAGAGCTCTAGAGTATCCTCCAACTAGGAGTCAGTACCTATCACCTTGAAGGCTATCCTGAGTGATTCTATACTAAACATCTTCCTCTTAGCTAGGGTGATTGTCGCAGTAGCTAAAGAAAAAGGATTCTTTGGATCTCGAGAGATGAGCTTAGAGGAACTCTAACCTTTATCCACTTCTAGAGTTTTCTTTACCACTTCATCTAACTTAGTAGACTCACCACTATTACTCGTTCCATCTCCTAAGTCTACTATTTGTATTTAAGAATCACTTGACTATAGAAGTGTAACACTCACTAGTAGAACATAACTATGATGAGGAGAGGGAATTGGAGTACTATGGGTAGAAGGAATTAGAGAAATATGAGGTGATGGAATTGGTGTAACATGGGGTGGTGGAATTGAGGTAGCTATGCTATCGTTTGGTTCCTCCATCTTCTTTTCCTCAATACCTGTCTGAGTTCCAATGATTGGGAGGGAGCCATCATGGAAGGTCTTCACTATGGGGATGTTCTTGTCTTAAGGTTGATCCCCTCTACCTGAAGGTTGAGCTAGCCCTTGAGTGGAAGCTATGGTCATCCCTGAAATAGCACTTTAAGATGAAGTAGGCATTGCAGCTGCTGGAGAAGCTTGAGTGGCTGCACCTTTATTCTAGCTCCTCTTGGTTGTCCATTCAACCCATTTCCCTATTCTCTTGATGATCCTAGCCATCATGATATCAAAATTCTCCTCAACATCTATATATGGCTCAAAAATGATGGGAATCCCCCTTAACTTAGTTAAATATGTATTGCTATACATATTTTGGCCATCATCCTCCAAGCCTTCTACATCAAAGTTGATACTGTATGTTTTGATTTGCTCCACTATGAGCCTAACAAAAGCATGATCTCTACTTTCGAGCTCATCTCTACAGTCCACCCAATAATCTTCAATAGTAGTAACCTGTTTGATCATGCTCCAAATCTACAACACCTCTCTTGCATACCCATTTAGGTTGAACATAGGTCTTATGACCTCATATGCTTCTAATTGATATTTAGTCTTGAATTCTTTGAGCATATTTTTTACATTAGACTGAGATTCGAAATTGTAAACCCCAACCTTCATAGGGAATTCATAACCTTTCTTCTTCAGGCTTGCACTCAGCATGTTCACCTAGATCACCTACCTCACGATTTCTATTAGCATGATCATATCGCTCGGAGACCTAGGTAGCTTCAAAGGAAATCCATCAAAAGTTCCAAGATGCAAATATGAAAAGGATGAGAATTAAATAAAATAGCTACCGAATTGACTAATGGTCACCATTGCCTCTAGGATGAACCTTCTCTCCCGGCATCCTTGGAGTTCCCTACAAATTCTTATCATAAATGCGTCATTAACTTTGACATATTGTGCATAACTATTTTATAATTGTAAACATGGATAGAATTCATAGCTTTTCACATCATCAGGGAAGTTTTCTATTTTGGGAAAGCCTAGCCACAATTGTAGAGAGGCTAACATATAAATCAAGAAAGAAGACATGTAAAAGGTGTTGTAAAACTTTGCGATGCTAAGGGCTCTAAACAAATGCTCACTTACCTCATAGGCCCAATCAACATAATGTATATTTGAATAGATAATTTGTACTAGAGAGAAATACTATTCAACAAAATTAAGTGCTTCTACCTCACCTTTCAATCTATGCAAGAGAACTAGAATATCTATGATCTCAGGCTTGAGATTAGTGCTGAATAGAGTTTTAGGAACCTTACTCTTGGCACCCTGCAGCTTTTGGAACCAAGACCTCATAATTTCTTTTTTGCACACCATTTTCTTCAAGAAGAACTCATACATTACTCGTCCTACTATCAACTCAAATAAGTCTTCTTGTTTTGAAACTTGGAGGAAATTTACCATAGTTTGCCTATCAATAGAGATTAGAGCTATATGATTAGGCAGAAGAATTTGTCTGGTATTCGGGTTGTAGTGATTTATGCATTCAACAATCAACTCAAGAGCTTGAACTGCCACCAAAAATCTAGCTGCCTCCACTAGCCCACTTCCTTGAAGCTTCTTAGTTATGGGATGAATTGGCTATGACCTCAGCCTCCTTTGAAAATCTTGCATGCTATAGAAACAGAGCAAGGTATTTGTGGAACTCTACAATTTGATCCCATTAAGTCCGTCAAACCCAACAAATCTGGTTGCCATTTTATCTGAGGTAGAAGTGAATCAAAACTTTGAAATTGAAGGAAGCATAGAGAATAGAATTCACAAGTATAAGAGATTTGAAAATATTGTGCAATTCAATAGCATAATAGTTCAAGAAAAAGTGGTAATTTGAAAAATTGTTATGTTTCTCTCTATATAGAAATCCTAATCCACTTATTAATCTTCAAGATCCATGCCACATGAATGAAATAAAGGATAAATCCATTGGATTTGTAAATGCAAGAATTTCTAATAGATTTTTCCATGTCTTTTCACTGTTTCCATTGGCCCAACGGTAAATTTTCCTTTATTACATACTTACCTTCCCATTTTTCACCTAGTTTCGAAGAATTAAGAACAGAGTACTCTATAAAGAAATATCTGCCCAACCAGATTCTACTCATTATACTTTTCCAACTATGATTAGCTTGCTTCCATTATCATCTTAAGGTGCCTTATGTGCAATTTGTGAACCCAATCTATTTTAAAATGGATTTATTTGTGAGTGTGGAAAATCACCCTCATGGGTTGAAAGCCTGCCGAGGAGAAGGTGATCTTCATTTTTTTTCTCAAGCTTTTTTTACCTTCTAACTTTTGGTTTAGCCTTTTCGTTGAGTTCGAAGAACCATAAAAGGACTGTAGCGGTCAAAAGAGGGCCCACTTCTTCATTTTTCCCAGTTACAAATGCCTTTAGTGGAAAATTGACTTCATAGGTCGAAAGCACACTATGGAGAAGTCATATTAGAGTTTTCCACTTAAGGTGATTTTGAGCACCATGATGAATCCAAGATGTTGTCCAAGGTAGAATACTATGACAAAAGTAAGGCTTATCCATAGAAAAACTCATTCTCTTGTTGTTTTAATCTACAAACCCCATTTATTAACCTTTACAAAAAATCACCTTCACGGGTTGAAAACCTGCTAAGGAGAAGGAAATCTTTGATTCTTCACAAGCTTCATTTTCTTATGTGTAAATCATGATAAGCCATGAACAAGTCCATCCTCAAAAATAATTTTGTGAAAATCTTTATGAAATAGAAGGATCTCCATCAAATTAGGTTCTAGACTACCCACAAACTCACGACATCAAAGAAAACCCACCCGGTTATGTAATGTAGAAGGAAAAGGTGGAAGATCTGATGAGGAAAATTTTCACCTAATGAGGAAAGACTAGACTAAGACATACCTAGACCAAACTAAAACACAAAATCTGTAACACTTTGCAAAATGGGTATAGGGTGAAAAATGGGGCAAGAAAACAACACCATCAAAAGTAAATGTAATCCCAAACATTTTTGTCAAAGCCTAAAATCTAATTTTCTTATAGGGTATGGGAGACAAAACCCATTTATTAGAGGGAAGCAACCACTCCACCCTGCAACACCAGTTTAGACAAGAAGGGCCCCTAAAGGCCTCCATTAATTGCAGCAACTAAGAACACCACAATCCAACAGAGACTTGGGTAGATTGATGTTGTTAAAAGCATAAACAAGAGTTTGAATGCTGATTTTAAATTTCAAAGAAGCAATTTCTGTAATATTTTTAAAATCTACCCATATCTCACATACCAAAGTGCATAAGAGGAAGCTATTATTATGTTTTGATAGTCATAACCTTTCCATTAGTATAAAAGAGGGAAATATTTTCATGAATAGTGAGTTACTTAGTTCAAGGGGAGCACAATTATTTGTTGAGACCTAGCTTTTTAGAAATTGGTATTTTTAGTTGGGCACTTTGTGACTTTCACCAATTATTTCCATCAATGTCAAAGGGGGGGATTTTTGGCAAGAGACAACACATATCTATAGTTTTTCTATATGGAAACTACAATTTATTCCCTTGGCCACTTAGCAATTTTGGATGTACGAAAGGTCAATGTAGAAAATTTAAAAAGTGTGGAAGATCATGAATAGGATACTGAGTCAGTAATGGATCAGTGTGGATATGTATGAGGAAGTACCTTTTTCTTGCATAGATAGTTAATTCTTTTACAAACTATGTTGCACCCATCTCTATAGTTGCACATGTTTATGTTGTATTTTGATTAAGTAATGAAGATTTGACTATCGAGTTTACAATTAAGCATGAGCAGAAGTGACACTTTCTTTTTGGATTGATCATTGACCCTAAAAAATTTATGATGTGGTCTATTTGATACTTATTCTTGAGAGACTCGACATTTTTAATTTTACATATATTTTTGGTATAATTTAGCATAAAGATTTAATAAGTGAAATGGTCAATGTTCTACATGTTATCTATTTTCATCTTGAGGTAACTTGTTGGGATTTTCTTTTGAGATCGGATATATGAGATTGAGTTTTTTGAAAAGAACAAAGAAGAGAAAACTATATAATATTATTTTGGCTAGTTGTGTATGTGAAGATGAAGGTTATTTAGGTTAGATTGATGACTGTGTACATACAAGTAATATTTCTAGCAGAAGTAATGCTAATTCTCTTTTCATATTTTGAATTGAAGCCTATTTTAGGGTTGTAGCTGACTCTTTTGTATGTGAGTAGTGTGCTCTATGTTGTAAAGCTCAATGCATGTGCATTATATTTTGTAACTAAACTTTTAGCAACATCATTACTTATATAGAATAATTATTAGTGAACAATTTCAATATAAAGATGCTTATCTAACTAATGTCATTATTTTTTAGAATCAACACCTAAAAACTTTAAATATATTTAACATACATTTTTATAGAATAACTTTTACATTACAAAATTAATGATCTCTTATATTTTAAGAAATATAATGCATATAACATTGTTGCTATTATTATATTTTTATAACTAGTCACATTACAATATGCAATATGTCATTGAGCATGGCCTTTTTCTCTGGTTACATATGCTCAGTGTCGTGAACGTGAATGTATAACTAACTCTAGTCGTTATCTTTATCCATTTATCTAAACAAGCTTGGAGTCTCTCTCTTGTTATTGTATATGCTTGGTGTTGTGAACGTCAATATAGTACTAACGGTAGTCATTATTTTTATCCATTTATGCAAAGCAACTTGCTTTCTGCAAAGTTGTACACCATTTCAATAATAAATATTTATAAATTTTCAACGAGAGAAACACAATCTTGCAGGCCTTGGAGGTAGATTAGAATGCAATCATTTGAAAACGTAATTTGCCACTGTCTTAAGACATGTGAGAGTTACTGATTTGTCTTATATCTTTTGTTCGTAGGTCTGAAGGGAATCTGCCGGCTGGACGGTGGACTAAATACATGGGATAATCATAACAATTCATGGCATCCAAAAACAGGCCTTTGCACTCAGGCTTTTACCAAGTCAATTGAAAGAATGGTTCAGCTCTATCGTGCTTCCTCTTCTGTACTCTTCTCTTGTGTTGCCGCTTCTCTCATATTAATAGCACATCCAGGAAACCTTAGCTTTTCACTCGCTCCCAACATTGGTTTCTTAACCGAAAATGATGTCTATTTCCACGGAGAGAAGCTCACATGAAATTATTTTTCTTTGATATATTTTTCATTTAAATGAATGTTCACATGAAATTATTTTTCTATCGAGGTGTTTGTTTCTTATTCTTTTTTTGACTAGTAATCTCAAAAATTGCATGTTTAATGCATTACCTTGGACAAATATAGAGATTTAATATGTATTGTTGATACAATCTATGAATAATACAAATAGCTCAATGAGGTCACATGAATAAGAGAACTATAGGTTTAAAATCTATAGTAACAATGAGAAAACCTCTAAGATAACTTGGTACAACCATATAAAATACTATTTAGCTTCATATTAGTCTATAAATATGCCTCCAAAAACTCCCAATGCATATGTGGAATTTAGTCCATGAAGAATAGCTAGGAAAATTGGTTGCATATATTGCAATGATAAGTCTAGAAATTACAATATGTTAGTGTGAAAAGCCTAGAGATATGTACATATAAATTTGTATAGTATTGTCCCTTGAAAATGGACATTGAGGAGACATCCTAGAGATGTGTCTTATAATGTCATCTTATCCTAGTCCAAAAGTCCTTGTACAATATAGAAAAAAATTAATTTAAAGCTTTAAATATATACAATGATTCAAGAAAATATATATCAATCAAGAATATATTTTCAATAAGAATACTATATGAATTCATGAGTTACGAGGTACTTGGAAATATTTTTGACATAAAATGGTAAGTTTAAATATAACTAGGCAACAATATATCAATACACTTCTAGAAGAAATGTATATGTATTTCTTTTATTTTCAAAACAACTGGATCTAAGAATATTTAATAATAGTTGTTGATTTTTCAGTCAAATAGAGTCCATTCTTCATTAAAAGAAAAAAAAACATTTTCTAATAGCGACATCTTATTGGCTTATATATTGGTGCAAACAATAGTTAAACTCTATCAATAATTCAAGGATTTGATGATGAACAAATCCATAGACCTTGGATATACTGCATGCAAATAACCTATTAAAAGGAAGAAAGAAAAGCAAAGAGAGAATGGTTTTCTCAACAAACAAGAAAATTGTATTTGCTTGTGCAAAATAGAATGAATGAAATTAAAACCAATGAATCCTTATGAAGGAGTTCAAAACCCTAAAAGGGAAGCCCTAAGAGGTAAATGAAATTTAATAATTACTAATTAATTATTAAATGAAAATGCAAGGCGCATAAAGTGAAATCTTAAGAAGGGAGAAAAGGTAATTTAATAAATAAAATGAAATTACCATTTTTCTCTAACAACCCCCACTTAAGATGAGAAACAATGCAACTACAAACAATACAAAGAAACTGCAATGCTGAAAGAAAACTTGGGTTCCAACAACAAGGCCTGATGAAGTACCCAATCACAATCAAACCTCTATGAAATGATGAAATAAAGAAAACCCAGAGAAAAAAACCCTACCCTAAAAAGAGATAGAAAAATATGCACAAATGAAACATCTCAAGAGAATATCTTAAGACCATAAGTACAATGAAAGCCCCAATGATAGAAGCTTGAGACTTCATAGCCCCCCTAGAATGGTAGAACTCCTTTGTTGATGAACATACCAATGTGACTCCAATCTGACAAAAACAAAGGTAGTTGACAAGGATGATAAAAACCATGTATGTAAGATGTAGCTAGAAGTCCTAGCTGATGCTCAAAGGAGAAATCATGAGAATCCTGAAATGGAATCTCCGATGGTAGTGGAATAATAGGTTTGTAGAATCTGTCATCTGAGAGGAGATGCATGTCCTTTGATATATCCTCAACAACTGTAGTAGGTGGCTAGATGACTAGATCTATAATAATACGCAATTCTAAAGAGTAATCATGTATAAGAGATGGTATATGAATAAGAAGTGGAGTTGTAGAAGTCACAACATTGGTCTCAAGAACAACACATAAGTTCAAGAGACCTAACTTCACCTCAATAGAATCTCATGAAAAAATAAAGTGAGTCTCTAATAGTAGAGATGGTGGACCGAAAGGTGAGAAGGAATATAGGTGGGAAGTATGATCAATAATCCCTGTAGCAATAATATTGCCTTTCTCACTATCTCTGATGTGTAGTGATTCTTGTGCAAATTCAACTATTTTCCCTATCCCTATGTGTGTAATCTAATAAGTAGAGAGAATTTTTGAGGACAAAGATGGAACACAAAGTACATCATGAAATGTACCAACATCAATGTCAATAGAACCTTTTCCACATACAGTCATAACAATGTTGTTCCCCATCAAAATGTGTGGAGTATAAGAAGCCTCAAAAGAAGGGAATAGATACTAAGAAGATGCCATATGGTGTGAAGAACCTAAATCTAGTAACCATCTAGAAGAATGAGGAATAGTAGTTTCACATAGTGCATGACCCTTTCCTACATCTCTACCATTTGATTGAAATGATGATGATGGAGAAGATTTTTGAGAAGTAAAAGAAATATCAATGTTGCTCATCCGAAGGAGAGTTGTCGATTTTGAAACATATTTGGAATAGCTATCTAACTTCTCATATCAATGTGACTCATACTAATTAGGATTATTACAATAAGAAAACTTTAGTCTTTTTGGCTTCGATTTACCCTCCTTAGGAGGAGGTGCCCCTGATGAACTATGAGTGCTAGAATCAATGTAAGACTCTGTAGAATGAGATTTAGGATACCAATGCATGAGTCTATGAGCCTATGAGAGAATCCAACTAAGAGAGCTTAGCTTGCTCTTGAGACAAATGGTCACAAAAAACCTCAAAGGATGGCATGGTAAATCTGTTACCCAAAGCATCTTTGGTGAAATAGAAGGTAGAAGTAAAACTTTGAAAGTTTCCATGAAGCATAGAAAGAGTAAGATAAATGCACTGAGTGTTAGTCTTGGTCTTCCCAAAAACATACAATAAAGATCTTTGTTGATTGAACTTTATCAAGAAGTCATCAATGGAAGGAAAATAATCTAGTACAGGAGAGATAAAATTTTCCTCAGTGTGTATTTCCCTGAACTCATTTACTATATTGAACAAGCGTTCACGCTTGGTCCACGTAGCTAGAGGGGTATTACACCCATCAAGATGAAACTGTAGACTATCAAATACCTATAAAGAAATCAATCCTATTGCCTCATCCATCTTTTTTTTGTGTTGCATGACCTGAAAAGGCCTCTACAAAACTAGATGCACTACATTTAAAAAAGACCACAATACTTTTAACCAGAGAAGCTGTGTCATCAAGTTCTTCAATATGTGATAGCTATGAGTGGTCAAAAGTTCTAGAGAAGAAGAGGTCTCGGCCATTGTTTTAGAATGTTTTAGATCATTGTTTGAAAAAGTTATGGTTTACTGATGTAAATCATAGTTTCTAAACAATAATACAAAACACCCCCCACAATACATAAAATTGAACCCTAATTGCTAGATGGAATGTGTAAACAAGAAGAGGGAAAAATACTTCAGTTTAGAAGCACATATAACTTTGAAAAGTTATGATTAATAAGGCTTGAGAAGAGCTTTTTGACACTTTTTCTGGATCAAAAAATGAAGTTATAATGAAGAAATTACACCTGCAAAAGATAGAGGTTCTCAATGGAGGTCAAGCGCAAAAATAGATACCAACCTAGAAAAAAATCCAAAACATTCTTACTCAATTTTTTTTGCCTTTGAACCAACTTTTTGATGATTCTTTTAGATCAAAAAGTGACCCTCATATGCTCAAGATATGATGAGAAAACCAACAAGGCCTTTGTAATAGCAAGTAATAATTTTATTTTTTAAAAATAAAAGAAAAAATTCTACCATAGGTGGTGCTCGGGCTACGTGCAAGTAGCATGGTGGTGGCAAAGAGTGATGACCGATGAATAGTGGCTAGTAGAGCTGTGGCTGATAGAGCAACTGGTGGGTGAAGTTGTTGGCAGTGGTGGCTGATTGAGTGGAGGGAGCCCAAAGGTGGAGTAGTGGTTGGCTTGAAGCCGTAGTGGTAAGGAAGATCGCTAGCAATTTCAATGACTGCTAGTTGGTTATTTAAACTGGAGAAGCACAAAACATGGTTTTTTTACAATTTTAAAATTTTTTGTTGTGTCTCAGATTGTGTGCAGAGGTCATATGACCTTGTTATGCAAAATTTTTTTCCTCCCAAATCAAAATTATCCAATAGTGACAAATATTATATGAAAATGGGGGTTTTGATGCCTTCTAAATCCAATCATGAGGTCTATTTAGCCTCAAAGTTCTCAAAAAATTAGAGAGCTCCTGTTTTCACAAAAAAAACATAAAAAATAGTAGATCTGTTCTATCAAACCCTCGTTCTTCTTTTTTCTTCAGACAAGAATACGTAGCCATAGGCAAGGCTCTAATACCATGTAGGATTTGATGATGAAACAATCCATAGACCTTGGATATCCTACATGCAAATAACCTATTACAAGGAAGAAAGAAAAGAAAAGAGAGAGAGAGAGAGAAGGGTTTTCTCAATAAACAAGACAATTATATTTGCTTGTGCAAAAGAGAATGAATAAAATTACAACCGATCGATCCTTATGAAGGAGATCAAAACCTTAAAAGGGAAGCCCAAAGAGGTAAATGAAATTTAATAATTACTAATTAATTATTAAATGGAAATGCAAGGTGCATAAAGTCAAACCTCAAGAAGGGAGAAAAGGTAATTTAATAAAACGAAATTAAACTTTTTCTTTAACAATAATTTCCATAAGAATATGATTTCAAATTTAACAAATATATTTGAACTAGGAAAGTGATTCCATACAAAACTACTACAAAACTTATCTAATTTACCATGAACTAGTTGTAATAGAAATTTAGGTACTTTGAATATAAGTCACATTAGTTTAGAATTATTATAGACTACACTCATTTAAGAAAAATATAGGTGAAAATAATTTATGCATTATATGTTAGTTGCAAATGATACAAAATAATGTTAAATAGTAAAATATACTTTTGAAAAGATGTGTCTTATAAAAAAATGTAAAAGCCCATTGTTGGTGTTTGAAAATGCTGGAGGGTTTTCAATTATCCCACTAAGAAAGTGACACATCTAGGGGCAGCTAACTCCCATTTTCAACATGTCATTTATGACAATAGGCCAACTATAATGCATGACCCTTCTTCTACTTCAGGCTCTGCTAAACCTAGATGGGTGGACCTGAGATTCAAATGATACCGTACCAATGCAAAAGATATCCCTGAATCTATTTAATGCAGATAAAAACCCCTTATTTCTCCTAGTAACTTATGAAATGACACAGATCTACAGTAGCCAAATGCAAATCTAGAATATTCACAAGCTGAGTGAGGGTTAAACTTTGATGCCCACTTCAACATGAACAACTGAAATTATTTGAATAAAAGATTTTGAATTCAACAAAAACCCCTAATATGCAGCAACATGAACAAGTGATCCTGTAAACGACCACTACCTTATCTATTGGGCAATTCCATGAATTAATCACATACATATAGATATCTGAGACTTATTTGTATCTTCAGATATACAATCTATCCATTCACCTTGTAAATAGACATCCATGTTCAATCTGAATCTCATTCTTACATGATATCCTTCTCAATAATCTTGCAACCCTATTGATTCCCTTGAAGCATTTACATAACTACTTGATTTATAAGCAACAATGAAACAACATACAACCTTAAGGGACTGCAACTACAACCTAAGCTCTTTTTTCAGAGATTGTAAAACATTGAAGATCACTGATATGGGAGATGAGAATCAGAATGAAACTAATGAAATTTTTGCTCCTTTGTATTAATTTCCTTGAAACAATACATTTATATGAATGCAATCAAAACATATAAACACCTAAAAGACATGAACTATTTGTGTTTTCTTCATTACTATTGTTCATATAAGAAGAATCTGCTAAAAGAAAATGGTGTCTCAATATTGGAAATGCATCAAGAACTGGATCCAAAATCTAGTATCATAGTCATGAGTAGATTTCTTCCAAGGAATTGGAACCTCTACAATAGAGAAAGACAAGAAAGATATAGGAGAAGTTAATTCCCAGATTTGAATTTGCAACTCACATCTGTCAACCTAGAAAAACCTTCTCAATAGGTTAAAAGCAACTTTCAAATCTTTCCCTCAAATGCTGAATCAAATCCCTTTCAGTTATGGCTCTAAAATCATCAAATATCTGAAAATATGATTGAATAAATTTTTTATTTGATTCTTGATATTTTACTCAAGGTAAAAATGAAAATCAGTTTTAAAAATGACTCTTAAAAGCCAAGGGAATATTCTGGAACTAATTTTCTTCACACCTAGACTTTAGCAAGCCTTCAAAACTGACCTGAAACAAACTCTGATACGTCATGATGAATTCAGCCTATTCTGTCACTAATGCCCCAGAAAATACAAATTGACCTACAGCGCGAACCAGTAAAACTTGTGCACAATTTGACCCCAAATTCAAAAAATTCATTTCTTCCTGGTTCCAACGGTATACTACACTGCCCATTTCTAATGAAAAATGCCCCTGTTAGAGCAATTTGAAAAACAAGCCCCTAGACTGAGAGCAGAGCATTAAAATGAAATTTTTAAAAATTATATAGTTTGCACTATATAAACTTTTTAAATATATTCAAATTCATCACTTGAACAAATCAGGCATTGAAAACTTCTGAATTTTATTTTATATTCATCTCCATTTCTGCCCTTGCCATTTGTCAAAACCAGATTAGCTGCAACAACAATTTTGAAATATGTTGGATTAATTAATATTTATGCTCATCTGGGCTTTACACTTTCATGGTCTAGCCCTTTCCTGTAGCCCCATGACCCCTTCAATTTTCATTTACGTGCACATGTTGAAGGCTACCTTTTATGTGCTCACAACTTTGGCATAACATCGAAGAGCTTCAAAATTTGTTTCATGCTATTATGTTCACCTCTTTAGCGTATCATCATAAGCTTCCAATTTTTTATTTACGATCTTATGCACAAGCGTAAGACCGACGAGCTTTGAAACTTAACTTATGCTTGTATGCATGGCTCAGTCTTTTGCACTTAGCGTCAAAATTTATTTAGTTAGACCCTGTGAGCCCCTCTTTATAGCTCGCATGCCTTTCAAAAGGCGGTGATTTCTTTACATCAAGCATATTGAGTGCAATATCGATTAAAGATCTTAAGTTTCTCAATTACAAGGCATGCGAGATAAATGTCTTTTGGGATAATTTTCCCTTTGTTCATCCCTGCGCCCCCTTTTTTTTACTATTACTAGCATGGAGTGATTGCTTGGCATTGAACTGCACTCCTATTGAACTCTCCCGCTTTGGCCTCTCTACTTCTAGTTGTATGCCTACTCTCTTATTTGGCTCTGCTATTCATGGCATGAGTTGTGGAACTTTCTTTTCAAGATGTGAGGCTTCTCCCTTTCTAACTGGTGCCTTACTTCTATTTTGATATTCCTCCTCTACCTTTCTCTACCACAGGGTGCTTTTTAAACCCATTGCCTCTTACTACACGATGGGTTGTCTTTCAATGTATGATGCCTGGTTGATGAGTGGGTTTTTTGGCAGTAATACTGCCTTTAATCAGCGGCTTACCTTTCTCACTATGAATTGATGCCATAGTGGTCTCCCTCCTCCACGTGGACTTTGCAATTCAATGAGCTCCATTGACTTCTCACTAGCGTGCATCTCAACTTTGGCACTTTTTTTTGAACCTACGGTTTCTTTTATTCTTTGTCTTCATGCTGCTACTCCAACAGCCGCCCCTTGTTTCTTTAATGTCAATTTCAATTCTTTCTTTGATGTTGGTTGTGCTTTGTTGACTACTACAAGCGAGATTGTCCTTTAAAGATTGACAACACTGTAGTTTCTTCATTTCATAGCCAAAGATGCTTGCAAACTTCTTTTGAGCCTCCTGAATTACTAAATTTGGAAGATTCCTTTGACAATAGTTCTTAATGACAATCTGTATTAGCTCTTCCTATCTTACACGAAACACTAGGGTGTTGATAATTTTGAAAAGCATGAATCTCATTATTTTAGAAACAAGTTTGTCCCTTTCTTGTGTGGAAACATTGTCTTGTGAGCTAACACCAGGATTCACATCTCCTCTATTCATTGTTTATTCATTGCTTGTAATGACACAAGAACAACATCTCAAAGTTTCTCAAAACTTGACACTTGTAATACAAATTGAAACACCTCTTTATTCCTTTTCCAGAATGTAACAATGTTGATAAGAAGACAATGCACTCCAAGTTTCATATCTGACACCCCCTCAACTTGTGGTGTAGAGAAGTTTAGATGGGCCCCAAAGTGGGTCCGACTAAAAAAAAATTCATTTATGAACAACTGGGTTGGAAAACTGATCAACTAAACATCTCATACTAATAGAGCTCTGAAAATTGGGACATTGATTCTTTGTTCCACACACTTCTACCCCATCGAATCTCATCTCATGACGAATTTGGGGTCAAAAGATATTGACCATCAAAGTCACCCCTTCAGAATTACCTACACAAAAACATGTCAGAAAACCATAAACTGGGTTTAGATTTGGCCTAGAAAATAGGGTAAACGGGCACATGGGGAAACAAAAACTCGAGATGTTGGTTCTTTGTCAGGAGGACTTTATGGATTTATAATTTAGGCTCATTATGAATCATGGGGAACATTTGGGAAGCATGAAAAGTTGACTACCTAGATTTGTAGGACAAGAAACACAGATAAGACAATGGTTTTTACAAATGGATTGACCCGGGAAAAGTGTGAAGATGGATTCATCAAGTTCTGAAAATTGGCACACTTGTAGTATTTTTAGTGGATAATATAGGGGAACAAACCATTTTGTCCTACCAATCATAGGCACAAAGATATGACACTTTGAACAGGGCTCCCGATTAACTTGCACTTCTGAGTACCAGTGAAACTTTAGAAATTGCAAATGGAATTGCGTTTGAAAACTGATCAAACGGATTCGTCATAAGCTCAAACCTAGAACGTATGAAGTTTTTGACACCTAAAATATGATGCAAAAGGAATTTTATTATTTGGATCAACTAGTCAAAATTTATAGTTTCTCAAATAGGGTTTCCCAGAATTATGTGCAATGTGCATCAGCATGAAAAATTTAAATGACCAACTTTGAGGGATTCAAAACCTAGACAAAAAAACTCAAAATGACTCAAAATCTAAAACATAGGTTCCTGGATATGGACACTATAAACTCCCAAAGTGGTGAATAATGAGACAATTTTGGGTGTGAGATATTCAAGTGCAAACAGGGCTTCCTGTCACTGTTTGATACTTGGGGTAAAATGCAAATTAGACATTGGCTTAAAACAGGACTTCGCCAAACAGCTCAAAATATCAATTTATCATTATAGAATATGTGAACGGTTTAAATGAAGGGTGTTCGAAACATTAAACACCATTTATGCATTCACTCAACAACAGGGTACATAGGCTTCACAAAACATTTATAGGCTTGATTTTCTCAATAGTGCTCAAAATTGACCCTGCAATTTTTAGTGCCAACAGTGGCTCTATCTGGGGATGCATGCACCTTGCAGGCATGGCAAGATTTCAGATCTTTGGAGGAAGCAGACCACACACCTGAACTCCAAAAATTCTCTCGAACAACTTTATTGAAAGCAAATGACAACTATACTACTATGTACATATGATGACCTTGGGCCACCAAACTTTAGCAAAATTATTTACCTCGGTCATATACCTGATTTTTATTCCTTTCCTCGTGAGGTAAACTAAAATTACTTCTCATATCAGTTTCACCAATCAGATTATCATTCTGAATCAACTCATTTGGCAAAATTGAATCTAAACCTTGACTTCCACAATGCGTATAACTATCAGACTCAAACTGAAAACTCTCTTCATTCAATGTATCATGTATGCTATCAATCTCAAATATGAATGTATCATATTCAACATATGGAAAAGAATCACTCATACCTTGAAAATGTATTTCCTTATGCATAACTAGATGATATTCAAACGAACAATCAGATTTGTACTCACACATGTCATCAACATCAAAATTTGAAACTAATCCACAATCTTCAAATGGTTCTTCACAATCAACAAATAGATTAGTCTTCACATCAGAGAGTTCATCATAAAACTCATCGCAAGGTGCATACTGATTTTCAAAAACAACTTCGTCAAACACCTTGTCATTTACCTCATCAGATGCAACATAATCATCAGTTTCACTATCATACTCGGAAGAAGGGCATTCTGACTCTTATAGTAGTAAGGCAAGGTATCTTCATCAAACTCATTCTCAACTAAATCTGAAACTTCCATGTGCTCTTCAAACAGCGGGTTAATAATTCCATACAAAGCGCCTTTGTAGACATTAGGACAAGTGATGTGTTGATCAACATCAAACTCCTCACTATATAATGGATTAATAAAAACTTTAAAACTATTTCTAACATCATTGTCATGGACACTTTCAGCATATGAAGAAGAAAAATCAGAATCATCACAAGAGGACACACCATCAACTCCATCAACGAAGTATGTAGAATATAAATCAAAATTACTTTCATTGTCTTCATGTAGGTGATTCAAATGTCTTGCAAGAAATCATCATTTATCTTACTAATAGGTGCTGATGCATTAATCTTAGGATCACTCATATACTGATCATCACTATACACATCCTCAAGACATTCTTCTACACAATTAGGTAATATGTCCTTATAGATAACCTCTTTGTCTTCATATTGTGTAGACACATTTTCTTTATAATTTTCAATCTCAAACTGATTTACACAATTCTGAAATGGAAACTCACTTTTAGATTTAGAAATAGTACTCATACCTTTACCAGCAAGAGAATACTCACTCCAGTTATTACTTTCTTCTTCCCAATCAGCATCTGATTCACATGAAGATGCATATGTACTGTCACAATCCTCTTCTTGACTCGAGTAACAACTCTCATCATCAGCTTCATATGACACTTCTTGATAATACATCGGATCAACAACTTTATGATCATCATTTGAAACATGACTTTCAACTTCTTCATACTCACATAGAGATGACTATCTTTCAAATTCAGATTTAATAACATTTTCAACATGATGTAATCTCTCAATAAGATAATTGATTTCTTGCCTATCCTGTTGATCAAGAAAATGCATATGTACTGCTGAAACATTATCAACATATAAGCTTAGTTCTTTAGACTGTGATCGAGATGAGTGTAACTTACATTCTCCATCCTATGTTATATCTCCATGACATGTCAGATCAGCAACATTAACTCATGATCATGGAAAAAACTCCCAGCTTTCTCACTTGCACAAAATTGAGATCTAGGTGCAACAACTTCATTAGCAACATAATCATATATACAATCAACATTATAAGAACTTGCTAATGTAACTAATTCTTGATTTACAAAATGAACACATTGTCGAACCTAATCAAAGTTTGAAATACTACTCACTACTGTAGCATCAAAAACATGTGTATCTCTATTTGCAAATGGACTAACCTTCCTCAGACACACATTCTGATTTGAATTCTCAATCTGATTAAAACCTATAGCAAGGGTGTTGACATTTTGTTTTGAAACTGAAACATCAACACTATGTTCCACTTTTCTTTCAAACACATTCAATATTCAAGGAAAAATGACCTCTAGTTAATCCATACTTCATATTATTCTCAATATCTCTAACGGTCATAAAAGCCTGATATAATGTCTATGGCTCTTTATCCCTTAGTAGATAATTAATTTTCTTATCAAATGCATCAAAATACACTGCTAAGCATATTTGGTCATCAGGTCTATAACTCTCAAGGATATCATTCAAAACTTTTGCAAATCTGATATTAAATTGAGGGACAAGTTCATCACTCTGAATATGAATCTTCAAGAACTTATCATAAGAATCAAATATGCTTACCCGTTCTCCAAATTGCTCCATGAAGGCTGAATGCAACTGACTCCAAGATGAAATAGAACATGTTGGTAGAAAAGAAAACCAGTCTTTAGCATCATCTTCCAAGGTTTGAACGAATAACTTCATGTGCACATCCTCATGAGCAATTTCATAGTCACCCATCAAATCACTAAATATTTGAATATGATGACTAGCTAAAATAAGATGATTCCCACTAAACTTAGGCAATTTATTTCGAACATCATTAGGAATGACATTCGAGAAACCATGAATACCATTGAAAATCAATGGCATATACCTCTTGGTAGAAATGGATCTAGGCATTTCATTAACTGGCTACATATTAGGTGGAATGAATCTTGACATCTTTTGAAAATTTGAATGCCATTCACCCATATTTTGATTTGTAATTTGCAACAAATCTACACCCTTCTACCAATGAATCACTTCAAACTATACACTTCACAAACTTAGAAAAAACAATTGAAATTCAATCCAATGAAGTGTATGAAACTTTTCAAACTATTCTCCTCTTCTCAGTGCTGAAACTTCACTTGACGGAGAACACACTTGTATAATAATCAATTTTCATGAAAAGAAAATACATGAAAATGAGAATACCTTTAGTGTTGTTTCATGAAACCACTGATCTACTGATTGGCCTGGTGCTAATGTGAATTCCTCACGCCACTGATCATAACCTTACAGAGTCACCATCTCCTTGAGGAGAGAAATGAAATCATAGTAGTGATTCACATTTATCATTTCAAAAAATTTTATAATAGAAAATCAAACAACACTTCCAAACTTATTTTTCAGAAACTTATAATAGATCTCTCTTCTTGCTTGCAAATTCACCTAACTTTCATATCTCCTTGATTCAATTGAAAACTCTTGAAAACATTTATAGATAACCGATCTACACTAATTCAGAGATCCTTTTAGAAAGAGTCGCCACTCACAAACTGTGAGAAAGATTTTAAACAATGATTTACAACATGGCAGATCTAAATTGAAATTCCAACTTGTAGAATTTGTAAATCTTTAAAACACTTAGGAGAGAGAAACCTTTATTCAACAATTCTGACTCTGGTCTTACAACAGTATTCTGAAAACCACAATCGACTGAATTGATTGAAAATAACACTTAATAACAACACAATTTGCATTCAATCTTGAAGAATATTACTACAACTGGATAAAACTTGACCGGGGAATGTAATACATCAACAAAGAAATGGTAAATACCTCACACAACCCTATTTCTGTAGCATATCCTTTCTGTTGTATTGAATCTTCTTCAAATTTTCAAGGTTTGTTTGTCATATAGATTCAATACAATCCCCAGAAGAGTCACCATTTTTTTGGTGTTTGAAAATGTTGGAGGGTTTTCAATTATCCCACTAAGAAAGTGACACATCTAGGGGCAACTGACTCCCATTTTCAAGATGCCATTTCTAACAATAGGCCAACTATAAGGCATGACCCTTCTTCTACTTCAGGCTTTGCTAAACCTAGGCAGGTGGACCTGAGATTCAAATGATACTATACTAGTGCAAAACATATCCCTAAATCTATTTAATGCAGATAAAAACCCCTTATTTCTCCTAGTAACTTATGAAATGACACAGATCTATAGTAGCCAAATGCAAATCTAGAATATTCACAAGCTGATTGAGGGTTAAAATTTGATGCCCACTTCAACATGAACAACTGAAATTATTTGAATAAAAGATTTTGAATTCAACAAAAACCCCTAATATGCAGCAACATGAACAAGTGATCCTATAAACGACCGGTGCCTTATCTATTGGGAAATTCCATGAATTAATCACATACATATAGATATCTGAGACTTATTTGTATCTTCAGATATATGATCTATCCATTCACCTTGTAAATTGACATCCATGTTCAATCTAAATCTCATTCTTACATGATATCCTTTTCAATAATCTTGCAACCCTGTTGATTCTCCTGAAGCATTTACATAACTACTTGAGTTATAAGAAATAATGAAAAAACACATAGCCTTAAGGGACTGCAACTACAACCTAAGCTCTTTGTTCAGAGATTGTTAAACATTGAAGATCACTGATATGGGAGACGAGAATCAAAATGAAACTAATGAAATTTTTTCTCCTTTGTATTAATTTCCTTGAAACAATACATTTATATGAATGCAATCAAAACATATAAACACCTAAAAGACATGAACTATCTGTGTTTTCTTCATTACTGCTATTCATATAAGAAAATTTTGCTAAAAGAAAATGGTGTCTCAGTATTGGAAATGCATCAAGAACTGGATCCAAAATCTGGTATCATAGTCATGAGTAGATTTCTTCCAAGGAACTGGAACCTCTACAATAGAGAATGACAAGAAAGGTATAGGAGAAGTTAATTCCCAGATCTAAATCTGCAAATGACATCTGTCAACCTAGAAAAACCTTCACAATAGGTTAAAAACAACTTTCAAAACCTTCCCTCAAATGCTGAATCAAATCCCTTTCCATTATGGCTCTAAAAGCATCAAATATCTGAAAGTATGATTGAACAAATTTTTGATTTGATTCTTGATATTTTACTCAGTAAAAATTAAAATTAGTTTTTAAAATGACTCTTAAAAGCCAAGGAAATATTCTAGAACTGATTTTCTTCAGACCTAGACTTTACCAAGCCTTCAAAACTGCCCTGAAACAAACTTCGATACATCATCATGAATTTAGCTTGTTTTGTCGCCAATGCTCGAATAAATACAAATTGACCTACAACATGATCTAGTAAATACATGTGCACAATCTGACCCCAAATTCAAAAAATTCATTTCCTCCTGGTTCCAACGGTATATCGCAATGCCCATTTTTGATAAAAAATGCCCCTGTTAGAGCAATTTGAAAAACAAGCCCCTGGACTGAGAACAGAACATTAAAATGAAATTTTTAAAAATTATATAGTTTTCACTATATAAACTTTTTAAATTTATTCAAATTCATCACTTGAACAAATCATGTGTTGAAAACTTCTAAATTTTATTTTATATTCATCTCCATTTCTACCCTTGCCATTTGTCAAAACCTGATTAGCTACAACAACAATTTTGAAATATGTTGAATTAATTAATATTTATTAATTAATTTTATTAATTCCTCTTCCGTAGCACTGGAGGCTTTTGGACTTGGCTTTACGTTCATATGCCTGTGAGAATATTAATATTCTATTAATATCCATTTCTCTCCCGTAGCATCGCAAGCACTTGCAATTTCATTTATGCACATACGGGCTTTAAATGTCTTTACGTCTTCACGACCAATCATGTAAATCTGAAGCCCTTAACATCTTCATTTATGCTCATCCGAGCTTTATTCTTTCATGGTCTAGCCCTTTCTCGTAGCCCCATGACCCCTTCAATTTTCATTTACATGCACATGCTGAAGGCTAACTTTACCATTCTCACGACTTTGGCATAACATCAGAGAGCTTCAAAATTTGTTTCACGCTATTATGTTCACCTCTTTAGTGTATCATCGAAAGCTTCCAATTGTTGATTTGCGATCATACGAACAAGCATAAGACCAGAGGGCTTTGAAACTTAACTTATGCTTGTATGCATGGCTCAGTCTTCTGCACTTAGTGTCAAAATTTAATTTAGTTAGACCCCGCGGGCCCCTCTTTATAGCTCGTATGCCTTTCAAAAGGCGGTGATTTCTTTACATCAAGCATGTTGAGTGCAATATCAATTAAAGATCTTAAGTTTCTCAATTACAAGGCATGTGGGATAAATGCTTTTTGGGATAGTCTTCCCTCTGTTCATCCCTACACCCCCCTTTTTTTACTATTACTAGCATGGAGTGATTGCTTGGCACTGAACTGCACTCCTATTGAATTCTCACACTTTGGCCTCTCTGCTTCTAATCGTATGCCTACTCTCCTATTTGGTATCATCTGTTCATGGTGTGAGCTGTGGGACTTTCTTTTCAAGATGTGAGGCTTCTCCCTTTCTAACTGGCGCCTTCCTTCTGTTTTGATGCACCTCCTCTGCCTTTCTTTGCCACAGGGTGCTTTTTAAACCCGTTGCCTCTTACTGCGCGATGGGTTGTCTTTCAATGTATGATGAATGGTTGATGAGTGGGTTTTTTGGCACTAATACTGCCTTTAATTAGTGGCTTACTTTTCTCACTGTGAATTGATGTTATGGTGGTCTCCCTCCTCCACGTGGGCTTTGCAATTCAACGAGCTCCATCGACTTCTCACTAGCGTATATCTAATCTTTGGCATTTTTTTTTTGAACCTACAGTTTCTTTTATTGTTTGTCTTCATGTTGCTACTCCAGCAGCTACCCCTTGTTTCTTTAATGTCGATTTCAATTCTTTCTTTAACCTCGATTGTGCTTTGTTGACTACTACAAGCGAGATTATCCTTTAAAGATCGACAACACTTTAGTTTCTTCATTTCATAGCCAAAGATGCTTGTAAACTTCTTTTGAGCCTCCTAAATTACTAAAGTTGGAAGATTCCTTTGACAATAGTTCTTAATGACAATCTATATTAGCTCTTTCTATCTTACAGGAAACACGAGGGTGTTGATGATTTTGAAAAGAATGAATCTCATTATTTCAAAAAGAAGTTTGTCTCTTTCTTCTACAGAGACATTGGCTTGTGAGCTAACACCAGGATCCACATCTTCTCTGGTCATTGTTTATGCATTTCTTGTAATGACACAAGAACAACATCTCAAAGTTTCATATGTTCTCAACAATGTTGACAAGAAGACAGTGCACTCCAGGTTTCATATCTGACACCCCCTCAACTCCTAGTCTAGAGAAGTTTAGTTGGGCTCCAAAGTGGGTTCGGCTAAAAAGAATTTCATTTTTAACAACTGGGTTGGAAAATTGATCAATTGAATATCTCATACTGATAGGGCTCTGAAAATTGGGACATTGATTCTTTGTTCTACACACTTCCACCCCGTCGAATCTCGTCTCATGAAGAATTCGGGGTCAAAAGATATTAACCATCAAATTCACCCCTTCAGAATTACCTGCACAAAAACATGTCAAAAAACCATAAACTGGGTTTAGATTTGGCCTAGAAAATTGGGTAAATGGGCACATGGGGAAACGAAAACTCAGGATGTTGGCTCTTTTTCATGAGGACATTATGGATTTATGATTTAGGCTCATGAAGAATCACAGGGCGCATTTGGTAAGCATGAAAAGTTGACTACTTGGATTTGAAGGACAAGAAACACATACAAGACAATGATTTTTACAAATGGATTGACCTTGGAAAAGTGTGAAGATGGATTCATCAAATTCTAGAAACTAGCACACTTGTAGTATTTTTAGTGGAAAATATAGGGGAAAAAACCATTTGGTCCTACCAATCACAAGCACAAAGATATGACACTTCGAATAGGGCTCCCGATCAACTTGCACTTCTAACTACCAGTGAAACTTTAGAAATTGTAAATGGAATCATGTTTGAAAACTAATCAAATGGATTTTTCATAAGCTCAAACTTGGAACGCATGAAGTTTCTGACCCCTAGAATATGATGCAAAAGGAATTTTATCATTTGGGTCAACTGGTCAAAATTTATAGTCTGTCAAATAGGGCTTGCCAGAATTATGTGCAATGTGCATCAACATGACAAATTTAAATGACCAACTTTGAGGGATTCAAAACCTAGTCAAAAGGACTTGAAACAACTCAAAATCTGAAACATAAGCTCTCGGATATGGACACTATACACTCCCAAAGTGGTGAATCATTACACAATTCTAGGTGCGAGATATTCAAGTGCAAACAGGGCTTCCTGTTGCTGTTTGATACTTAGGGTAAAATGCAAGTTAGACATTGGCTTAAAGCAACACTTCACCAAACAAGTCGAAATATCAATTTATCATTACAGAATATGTGAATGATCTAAATGAAGGGTGTTCAAAAATTTAAACACCATTTATGCATTCAATCAACAACAGGGTACATAGGCTTCACAAAGCATTTATAGGCCTGATTTTCTCAATAGTGCTCAAAATTGACCATGCAATTTTTAGCACCAACACCCGTCATGCTTTGAAATTTTCATTAAATTTTATGAGCTAAGCATATTTATAATTTCCTTTCTGCTAAAAGGCTTTACAAGGGCAAACATCCATGCTTTGTAAGTGATGATGCCACAATATCATCAAAACCATCTTTGTATAGAATGATCCGTTACCATTGGGCTATCTTTGTTGTTCCTTTGGTAATCGATATCAGTCTACCACCCTTTCAATATGGTATCCAGATGATAATTGTCATGCATGTCCAATGCTACAACAATCATTGGCCACATATTCTTAGAATTTGGAGAGAAAATAATGTTTCTCCAATTGTACTCAATGATAATATAATTCATAAGTATATAATTTTTCAAAGAAAAATTAGAAAGGATATAATTGTTCAAATTTTACTTGTAATTATTCTATAACCCACCATCATCTTAGTGTTAGGGAAAGAATTAAAAATAAACCTTTGGAAAATATGATAAAGTCTAAATATCATTATAAAATCATTTAATATTTACAAAATTGATTTAGAAGGAAAGATATATTTCAAATATATCACCAAATTTCACTTGTAAACAATTATATGCCCTTACTCTTAAAATCTTATTGAAACATGCTTGCCTATCACCATATACCAAAAAAGAGCATGAGTCAAGCATGATTTAGTTGAAAGGTAATACTATTCCCCACCCCCGACCACCATTTAGTTTCTTTGGAGAAACTCTTTAATAGGAATGATGCATTCATTAAGAAGGAGAGAAATAAGAAAGGCAAATTCACTGGTGAGTATGATGAGCTAAATATAGGAACTAAATTAAGCCCAAAGATGGTAAACATAGGAAAGTGTTGCACATAAGAAGAAAGAGTAGGAATCAAAAGGCTACTCATAGAATGTCAAGATGTGTTTTCTTGGGGCTATGAAGATCTAAAGAATTTCATGGATGGGAAGTTAAAACATGAGATACCTCTTAAACTAGATGCAATACCATTTAGGCAAAAGAAAAGAAACTATAATCCTATCATTGAAAATGCATTCTATATATTAGGAGTTTGACAAAATGGTGAAAGCTAGAATTATATATCCCATCCACATTCTACTTGGATTTCCAACATAGTACCTCTTAGGAAGAAAAATTAAGAGATAAGAATATGTGTGGATTTCAAAAATCTAATCCAGGCCTCTCTCAAGGATAATTATGCACTTCCTAACATGGATCACCTCTTACAAGTAATTGTAGGGTTAGAAATGATGTCAATGTTAGATGGCTTCTCAAGTCATAATCATATCCAAGTAGAACAAGATGATTAGTTGAAAATAACGTTCACCACCTAATGGGGAATGTTTGCATATATTAGAATTCCATTTGGATTGAATATTAATGCAGACACTACATTTCAACATACCATACATTTATCTTTTGGAGACATGAAAGATAAGATCATTTTTGTGTACTTGGATGATTTAATAGTCTTTTCTAAGGATAGGAAAGATCGTATCAAGGATTTGGAAAAGGTAATTCAGAGATGCTAGAAGCATGGTATTTCTTTTGAACCCCAAAATGTGAGTCTTCTATGTCATAGATGATAAATTGTTGGGTCATATTGTGTGTCAAGAAGGTATAAGAATTGACCCTGATAGAGTAAGAGTTATTCAAAAACTAAACCTATTGAGTAGGAAGATTGGAGTAAAATATTTCTTCCAATGGTCAGGTAAACATTTTGAGGAGGTTTGTTCCTAATTTTTCAAAGATAAAAAAAATGCATAGTTGATATGATGAAAGGAAACCAAGCTTAAAAGTGGAGTGAGACTGGAAAGAAGGCTTTTGAGGATATAAAAGATGTTGTTACTAAGGCCCTTGTGCTTGTTCATCCTGATTATACTAAAGAGTTTATAATTTATTGCTATCCATCAACTCATACACTCTCTACTAGCCTAATGCAAGAGAACAAGGGGAAAGTGTAGGCTCTAATTGCCTTTATGAGTATGCCATTGAAAGATCATAAATTGAAGTATTCACAAATGGAGAAACATGCCACTAGTAAACTTGGACCTATTTTTCCATGCTTCCACATCAAAAAATAACATCGCTAGAATTTTTTCAAAAGTTTAACACACTCCATGACTATCAATTTATCATTGGGATACTCTGTCAAATGTCATCCCCATTAATGCAACATGGTGGCATCAGATTACTTGTTCAAAATGTCAAAATATCAGTAGAATCCATAGATGATTTGACAAGTTTGTCATATTGATGACGATGCGCCATGCCGAAATATTGACTCACACAAAAGAATATTTGATGGGTTTGTCATACCATCGATGATAGACCATTTTGAAATATCAACGACTCTCAAAGATGGTTTGATGGTCTTCTCAAACCCTTGGTGGTAGGATGCATCAAAATAATAACAACTACCATAGTTTAGAAAAATAAAATTTAAAAACCTAATTTGTCAGTTTCCACCTTTCAATCCACCGCTCCTTGCAAATAGTAGTCTTAGATACCATGCTACAAGAGCTTCAAATGATATTGTATTCTGCAAGCAGTAATAGTTAATATCTCATGAAAGACATCAAACATGTACTCATCATAATCAAGAGACCCATAGATATTTGTACACCCTTCTCAAAATGGAGTAACAAAAAATATAAATGTTATTGTTGAAGATTATAGCTGGGATAGAGATCTTTATAGTTTATAATGTTGTTTGGCCTATGGATAAAAATTACAGGCTTACAATCATTATGATGGATCATGGAGTTTGATCTAAAAAGATATACACAGTTTTAATCTAGAAGACTCATGCAGAACTTTATGAGATATTCATTTGTCAAGTTTGTAGACTATATTATGTATTTTTCTAATTTTAGAATTAGAGTAGTTGATTTGAAAAATAAATATTTTATTTTATTGGACTAAATAATTTTTCTCGCACATCCATTTTCTTCTTTTCCACATGGATAAGTTGTGTTTTGATGATCAAATATCAGGTCAACACTACAAACATAGGAGCTTTAAAATAGAAACAAAACTATCATGTACAAACAATAAAAGTGATATTCAATGGAAGGGTGCACAAGAATAAAACTATTTGAATGGCAATTTTAAAAATAACTTGTATCTTGAACTTAGGACCTTTATCAAGACCATCAATAGTTTTTCCATCAAGTTCTTTGATTGCTTTATCAAGGTCACGTTTCAAAATAGATGATACCCATTTAGTAACGAACCATTTAGAAGAAAAGTCTTGGAAAAATATGGGAGATTTTTTGAGCTTCATTACCTTTGCTAGAAGGACTTGAGCTCATGCACATTTATCATTCTAGCTGAATATATTCACATTTTCTTTAGCACCCAACATATGACCATTTACTTGAATGTAGTTTAGGTAAGATTCATTTTTAGTGGCTCTTTGCAACCATGCTTCTCCCCAAAGTAATTCGTCCTGCATAAATTTAATGAATATATATCTGGCATATTCCAATTTTTTTTCTATTAGTTAACTTAGAAGGTTTATGGTAGGATATAGCTACATGATATCTAGAATAAGCATAATAAAATGGGCAAATGTCAGACTATAATGAAAATCTATATGCACTAATGTATTTGTCAACAAACAAAACCTAGCCACCCACACAGACTATCCCATTGTAATAGTAAGAAAAAAGAGAATCAATCAGTATTGAGATGATTTATTTAGAAATCAACTATATATAATTTATGATAAGACACTTTTACATGGAAAAGTATTCTATATAATGGTTGTTGTAACAAAATATAAAGAAAACCTATATTAAAAAAAATACTAGAGTATAAAGAAAAGTCACTTTAATAATCATATCTATCATCATACATAAATTCTTCTTAATAAAAGTGATACTAGTACTATGCTTGTTTCCTATCACACATAATATAATCATTAGAAAGTGGCCAATGTGCAAAATATTGTTTGAAAAAATGATCAAAAGGCATGAAACATGTCATTGATTTAAAATATAATCTCTTGAATAATACCATAAAAGATTATGAAGAATAGCTAGTTGGACTTCATCATCACATATGTACATTGTATGAACATACGTTGAATTCATATAATTTGTAGATAACAATGCATACAATTATGATTTTTTATTTATGTTTTTCTATCTTACTTCCATGGAAAGAATTTTTCAAGGAAAAGAAATACACAATTTTCTTTCCACAAATAGAAAAGTGGGATGATTCAGCAGCAGAAGATTCTTTTCATAAAGTCAAGAGGAGGTATTTTTCAAAGATTAATGACACTCCTTGTGATTTACCAGAAGCTGATCTAGATGCATTTATTGATGTAATTGATTGCAATTCACCTTATATTAGAAATGTTGACTTGCCACATTAATATGCATTTGATTCAGAAAATGTAAAGAATTGGTACAATGAAACCCACATGATGGAAAATCTACCAAATTTATATCAAGATATGACAATTTTTGAAAAGGAGAGATATGAAAAGAATAAAAGGAAGTATAAAGAAAGACCTTTTAGATATGGGAAAATCTATTGTCTTGAAATTCTTAAAACACATATAGTTATTTGCAAGTTTGTTGAAAGTGGACTTGTGGTTAGAAATGTCAATGTTGCATGCAACCAAGAATGATTTTGGAGTTTATGGGTGCAACTCAAAATTTGAGAATGAGAAGGAACTAATTTTCTATTGAGTAGTTTTTCCTTTTTAATAAGGATAAATTTTTAAAAATGTACTCCTCAAATTTATTTGAAATGGTTGATTTCATGGATTCTTGATTATAGATTTAACTTCATTATAGTAAGGAATAAAATAAGTACACAACATATGTTTTATAGTCTTGTACTTGAAATAATGTGGATTTAAAATGTAATGTTGACAATTAAATAGGATTCATAAGAAAGAAATTCAAATTATGATATCCCAAATAAATGGAATACAATAATATTCATATCATTGTTAATTTTAATTCTAACAATACATTTAAGCATCCCAAAAATAGAACTAATAACTATTCTCACCTCATTACTTACAATATTGTAGTGGGACAATGAGTTACACTGAGGCCCTCTTCCAATAGTAAGCAAGGTGTTGAAAAAATTGGTTGATTAAAATAGTCTCTAGGTGAGTAGTGTCTTTGAACAAGTAATCAGCTACCCAACAAATGGCATTCCTTGCATGTGGGAGTGTGGGAGATCATTTCCTATTCATCCTCCAAACTCCAAAACATTCCATGACATCATTGTGGTGGTGAACACCATTGGCAGCCCAAATTTCACATTGTCTCCTATGTTGTAATATCCTCCTATCAAATCCACCTGTCACAACAATAATGGCAATAAACTATATAAAAAAAATTTAAAATACTTTATTTTTAATAGAATAGAGAACCTTGAACTAAAGAGACAAGTTATTGGACATAGTATTAGACCACTATCATTTAAAAGGCTTAACCACTTCATTATTATTGAACAAAAACTATCAAAACATAGTATACTTAAGCTTTCAAAGAATTTGAATGTACCTTTTTGGCAGATCAATCAAAAAGGCCAAAATCTCCTCACCATCTCATTCTTTGATCAACTACAAGTTTCCTAGAACATTGGAATTCGAAGAAAAGAAGAGATTTAGTGAGAGAATCACTGTAGTTATGAGACAAAGAAGAGCCTTTCCTAGCATATACATAGCACATATTATTCTAATAGTTGGCTTCTGTTGTGGTAGAAAAAACTAAGAACATTATGACCAGAATGCAACTCACACTTTCCATTACAATCTCTATTTTTTTATGACACAATGGGTTGGTGGTGGAATTCCTAAGTCACATTGTGGCGATTTATAGAAAAATTAGTGAAGATAAAATTAGTGCAAAGCTAAAAGTATCTAGTTCACTCCCAAACTAGTCCACTATAGGATGCCACTTGCCTTCAATATGAAAGTCTTATTTGCTCCCAACTCGATACGTTTAGTTTGATCTTCAGTTGGTGTTGAGAGTACTTTCATATTCTCTACTTAAAAAGGCTAACCATGTGAAGGTGGAAGCTCATTTGGCCTCTCTCCCCACTATAATCACTCTAAATTCCCCATTAACAACTAAGTAATATTTCATTCATTCATTTTAAAACTACATCATTGAATCATTATAATCACATAGCATTCATTAACATGACATACAATTAATTAATACGTATAAACATTCATTAATAATTTGTGAACAAATCAATCATTATATTCACATAAAATTCAATAACACAACCTTTAATTCATTAAAACTTATAAAAATTTATAAATAATTCTTGAAAAAATGAATCATTATAATCACATAATAATATTCAATAAGATTACATACAATTCATTAATAAGCAACATTCATTAACATGACATACAATTAATTAATACATATAAATATTGATCAATAATTTATGAACACATCAATCATTATATTCACATAACATCCTTTAACAAGATAAATAACTCATTATTACCTATAAACATTCATCAATAATTCATGAACACATCAGTCATTATAATCACATAACAATATTCAATAACATGACATTAAATTCATTAATAAGCAACATGCATAAAAAATCATCAACACATTCATCATCAAACAAGGTTTTTAAAGATTCATTTCTTCTTTTGTTGAAGATAAAGGCTAATAGGTACATCGTGGCTATCTTCATCATTCTCATATGGCTCTTGTGGTTTTGATCTTATGACATGAGGCTTCCTCTTCTTTTTTTGAGGACAAGGTTGATGCACCCTTGCAATAAGAAATAAATGGGTTTAATTCTAAATATTTCTTTTGATGTTACAAGTATTTCATTAATCTAAAGAACATAACAAGGATTTTTCTTTACTTGATAGTGCTACATCATCTACTCTCACATTTTGTTTAGCCCCAACCTCAACATGCTCAACACTAACATCATGCTCTGCATAGTCAAAAATTATCACATAAAGGTTACACCAATTGCAATTCAAGATGCTAAATTTTATTTATAATTACATGATTAATTTTCAATAGAAATTGAATATGTACCTGTATCATTGTGATGCACATAAAGTTCTTTTTCATATGTAGGATCCATTCCTTTGTCATCATGAGTTAGATTTGTGCTATCAGTAGTACGTTGTAGTGAAATGTCATGCATGCATTGTTATCATTGTTTGGAATTAACATCAAATAGATTATTTCTCATGAAGTTCTCAATTATTAATATTATTCATTAGGCCTATTTACTTGTGTGTGAACAGGTGCATTAGGATCTTCTACATTTTTTTGGCAACTTGAGTCTATGTGGTCGTGGGCAATCATTGCTTTATAACCTTGCTTGAAGCCAATTCATTTTTCCTCTTCTATGGGTGCTACATTAAATTCAATGCCTTGCATTTTTTGATAATATCATCAATATTGAATGTATTTCTTAGTTTAAATTTTATATTAAAAAATTGATATAAAATTCCATTTACTGCTACTTACAAATCATGATTGAATTTTCATATATCCACGAGATCCAAGATGGTGTTGACCAACCTTCTCTTTCCTAGCTTGTGTCACCTTTGATGTTTCCTATAGCCTGTTTATGTAAACTTTGAAATATGTTAGAAATATATTAGATTCAATCATACTCGAATAGATAAAATTTAATTTGAAAGATATGTATAACAAATACCATATGCATTTACCCATAAGAAAGTACTTGTAAGTTCATTGGTATTGTAGAAAATCATAGAGAAAAAAAACTATTCAACTACTTGGTGGACATACATAGTGTGGAAATACATTTTAAAAAACTTCTTGGATGTAATTTTTATAGATTTGTGCTATTGTCTTATTGTTTGAGTGCTGAAGACTTCATATTATTGTTGAATGGAGTGAAAGTTTTTGAACATCTTAGTCATTGGGATTTGATCTATGTGTATGTGTGATACAAAGGAAAGTTTAGGTATACAATTCTAGTGATCAACATTATGATTTGATTTTATGTGAGCCTTGTATTAACAAAAGGAATAGACAGTTAATTTTCTCATACTCTAGATTTGTTTTAGAGTTCATTGGTATAAGAGCATTATTAAAAGGCATACTTACAAATAAAATCTACATGATAACACACATATAGAAGAAGAGATTGGTTTTTCTTTTAGATTGAATATAAAATTATAATAGTTATATTTAGGGCTTAATTAATTGATCTACTTGTAGTATTAAGTATATTCTAGTGACCTGGTCAATATTGTATTGATATTAGAATATCAGATTATTTTACTTGGACATCATATTTAAGAATTTTTTTAATGTGAATTGAGCTATAATCTGATTCTTAAATAAATTGTAATGTAATTAAGGTGATGCTTAGATTGTAATGTGGTTGGTACTCAAATAGAGATTGTTAATTTTCTTTGGATTGGTGCTCAAATAATGTTCAGGAGTGAATGTGAAGTTTGTGTAACTGGTGGCTTACATTGTGAAAGAGTTGATGTCGTTAAGAGAAGAGGGTCTTGATGATTCCTTAGGGTTGTGTTTCCATGATATTGGTCCCCTATATTTTTCAAGATCATAGGATTAGGGTTGTGTCAATGTTTCATGTATGTGTCTGGTCCAAGCTTCCATTAGGATTTATCCTTTATCCTTGAGTTTCCTAGATGGGAATACAAGAATAACATAATAGATTCAATCAGTCTCGGTGATTAAGATTTGGGATGGTAATTAGTTTCTACATAGCCTAGATGAGAGAGAGCAAGAAAGAATCAAGTTCTATTCATATGAAATCCTAACACTAAGATCAGATGCTCCATTAAAGACATAACACAGGTAGAATGAAGATATAAAAGAAATATTAAGAGCAAAAGATGACAAAGAATATCAAGGATTGAGGCTTAAAGACAAAATGTAGATCATGATAATGAGATATAAGTTAGAGGCAAGATCAGCTAGATTCAATATAGAATGGACATTCAAAATTTTGAAATGTTGGGGGAAACAAGTCAAAGTTGATACAAATTCTTTTGAAAATAAAATCAATGGTTATATTTTCTCCACATGTATACGTGACAAAGTTGAAAAGTCAATTGAACAAAAGAATGCATGCTATTGGATAGTTGAAAAGTCATATGCTTACCTATCATATTGGGTCTCATTCAAATATTAAATGAAAGTTAGATGCCTTCAGCCATCAGATCAAAGACGATCTATGAAGGTCATAATGTCACTATATAAAGATGCTCATTTATTAATTTATGTGACAAAGCGACATGAAGACACATGCCTAGTGGGCCATCACATTTCACAAAGTGTAGTCAAAATCTAGTTATGAGGTTCCACAAAAGAAAGAACGTCAACATCAGATTCTCCAAAAAATGGAATGGTGCCAACTATTTGCCACCATGCCTCTAGTTGGAAAAGGGGACCCATGTTGCGAAATCAAGAGACTTAACCTTATTTTATTATCACCGTCAGATTCAAAAAGATGTACATCTCTCACTTTCTCACTATGTAAAGTTACTTGACCATTATTCTATGTGACAAAGTGATAATTGAACATGTGTACATTGAGGGACCCACAAAGGAATTTATAAAGGGAGTCATAACATTTAAATCGTGATCATTAATTTGAGATCAATGACTAGAATTTGAAAATGTAGTGACCATTGAAATATGAAATATATGTATTTGGTGTGAAACAATAGAAGATGAAGAATTAAAAAAATTCATAGGATTTTTTGAGACTAGAAGAAGTTGAAAAGGTATTGGGCATTTTTAGGTATACCATGGATTCAAAATTGTCAGTAGAAGAGATAGCACATGCTCATATCACAATACTGATTGGATAATTTTAGATTTTATTCTCATTTTATTTTCTATTTATGATTGTTGCTCTGCCAGAAATAAGAATTGATAATAGAAAACTATAAATGTAACCTCATTTGATAATGAAAGGGGTTAGCAAACTTGATGGTGAATCATTCTATAATTCCATTTACCTTATTTTCTTGTCATGTTTTGTTGTCTATTCATATATTAGTACTGCATTAAGAGTTGAAGAACAATTATATGTGATCTTGTAATAATTAGGTGGATTCTATTTAATTTTGATATTTTCTGTAAAGTGATTCCATTCACTTTTCTCATATATGATTCTGCTTCCTCTCTTGTTCATTTCATATCATGTTAGATAGTTTCATTGGGAAATGAAAGATAAATATATATGAATCTATTAGTTATAGGTTGGATTCCATTTCATTCAAGGTTGATAGTGAAAGAAATTCCTTTTGCCCTCATATGCATATCTCTTCATTCCTCTTTTGCATTTAGATGGTAAATCTGCACTTAGAAGTAGGAGTAGATGTTAGAAGAACTTCAAGGTAACTTGTGATACCCATTCCACTGGGTATTATAAGTCACCCAAATTTATTTCTACTTGGGGTGTTTGTAGTTATGAACATCTTAGTTTATCCTTTTTCTTCTCTTAGGTTAAGAGCATACCCCATATTCTAATGATCTATTAAAAGAACACAATTCATTGCATATAAGGGAGCTATACCTTACAATTTAGAGGGCAGTAATATAACACATACACCAACCCATTTTTGGTAACATTATTTTGTTTCCTCACATTTTGGGCATCCAGAGTCAAGGTAAAGCCAAGTTAGCAAGAGGGACAAACTATTAACAAATAGTTTTTGGCAACTTTGATGGGGATTGGAATCTAAGCCCAGTGTTTGGTTTCTCATTCTCAAAAATCTAAAGGTGTCTTCCCTAGGATGAACATTGGCAACTCTGTATGAAGTGCCTACTTTCTTTGGTCTGAGAAGGTCTAGTGTAATTCAATGGTCATGCCAAATTCAAAAAATGGGAAAAGGCCAAGGCCTAAACCCACTCTCGAAGAGCTTAATGAAACTACTAACAAGCTTTTGTAGGAGCTTGTACTTCTATATAAAGAAAGTATCTCCCATGCTATCCAAAAAAAATTAGCATTGAAGATGATCATGTTTCTACCTCCCTATGGAAATGTGTGTGCTCTAGATTCTACAAGCTGAAACAAGTACATATAGTTGAACATGAAAAACCCTTGGATAAGCTAAGGCCTGAGCCTACTCTTGAGGAACTTTATACAACTAAGGATAACGTCTTTAAGAAGATCTTGTTAAATTTTGTAGAGAGTCTCAATAAAGGATATGACCCCAAAGCAAAGAAGATACGAGATCATCTTTGCGGCCTATTCTACAAATTGAAGGATCAGTAAAATGAGAATAGAAAGGAGCTAAAGTTGAAGATACCATCTACACTTGATTATGAAACTCCCATGGTAATGTCTCCTGACTCTAGTTCTTATATTATTATAGTCTTTGGTAGACGATATGTTATTCCTAATGCTACAAATCATAACAATATTGCTGTTTAGTGTGGAGCCTGATCAGTCCCCAAGTGGGAGATTGTTAGATTGTGGTGACTGATCAGGAAAGTACTGTACATACTTCATAAATAGTGGGGTTCCCCAAAATTTTTTTTTTGGGAAGTAGCTGACATGGTAGCCGACATATTATGGCCGACATATGGCTGACATGTTATAAGCCTAAAGCAGTTTAATACTTGTATAAAAAGGGCTTAGGGTTGGGTATTTTTTATATGTAGTGATACGAAATTGGTTCTTGCGGCGGTATTGAGCTGTAAGGGATTACAGATTGTAATCAGGTTGTAATCACTGGATTGTAATAAGATCGGACTTGCTGTTTGGTGGACGTAGCCCAGGGATTGGGTGAACCACATTAAATCTTGGTGCCTTGTGTTCATTTCTGTGTGTTCTATTATTTTCTGTTATTGGTTATATTTGCATGTATTTTTTATTTCTATTCATGGTTTATCCTAACAAGTGGTATCAGAGCAAGGTTGTCTTTCAGTTATCCTCTGCAGGAAAGTCTCACGGTTAAGTGGGAGTCTCACAGTTGAGTGGGAGCGATGGCAGATGAGGGTAAGTTGAGGGTTGACAGGTTTAATGGGTAGAACTTCCAGTTATGGAAGATGCAAATGGAAGACTATTTATATCAGAAGGATTTATGGAAGCCGTTGGAAGGAAAATCCAAGAATCAGGGAACTATGTCAGAGGCTGAATGGGATCTTTTGGATAGAAAGGCACTCAAAAGCATTCGGTTATGCTTGACACCATCGGTGGCATTTAATATTACAAAAGAAAAGATGAAAAAAGATTTGATGAAAACCCTAGCGACACTGTATGAGAAGTCCTCTGCTTCAAATAAGGTATTTCTCATGAAACGTTTATTTAATATGAAAATAGAAGAAGGTGGATCTGTTGCAGATCATTTAAATGAGTTTAATACTATTACTAGTCAATTATCTTCTGTGGGTATCAATTTTGATGAAGAAATTAGGGCTCTCTTGATTTTGTGTTCTTTGCCTGAAAGCTGAAATGGCTTGGTAATGGTGGTGAGTAATTCTGTTCCTGGATCTAGTACCCTAAAATATGATGATGTGATCGGTGTTATTTTAAGTGAGGAAACTCATAGAAAATGCTCAGGTGGATCTACATCAGGAAGTGCTTTAAATGCACAAAGTAGGGGCAGAACGACTGAAAGAGGAAGTAACTCTGGAAATCATGGGAAATCAAGAGGAAAGTCAAAGGGGAGGAGGTCTCAATCGAGAGGACCAAATGATTGCTACTACTGTGGGAAACCAGGGCACAAAAAGAAAGATTGCTGGACTCGAAAGAAAAATGAAGGAGATAAATCAGATGGAGACAAAGATGCAAATGTGGTAAGTAACAAATCTGAAGAGGATGCTTTGCTTCTATCTTTAGATAGTGTTGATGATTCATGGGTTTTAGATTCTGGTGCTTCTTTTCATGCTACACCTCATAGAGGTTATTTCATTGATTATGTCCAAGGGGATTTTGGGCTTGTTTATTTGGGGGATAATGAACCCTGTCAGATTGTTGGAAAGGGAAAAATTAAGATTAAGTTGCAGAATGGGAATCATTGGCTACTACATGAGGTAAGACATGTTCCAAAACTAAGTAGAAATTTAATTTCAGCAGGGAAACTCGGTGATGAGGGTTGTGTAGTTACTTTTAATGATAAAAATTGGAAGGTTTCAAAAGGTTCCCTTGTAGTAGCAAAAGGTGTTAAAGTAGGCACCTTATATCTTTGTACAGGTCATATTGTTCCTTCTACTTTGATTGTTTCAGAGAAAAATGAATATTCAGGAACAGTTACTGCAGTTCAGCAGGGAGAACAAATAGCTGCTGTAGATTCTGATACAGTGCTGTGGCACAATAGACTTGGGCACATGAGTGAGAAAGGTATGAAAGTACTTCATTCAAGGAAAGTTTTACCAGGTCTAAAATGTGTGAATATGGATTTCTGTGAAAGTTGTGTGTATGGAAAACAAAAGAGAGTGAGTTTTGTAAAGACAGGGAAGGAAAACAAAAAGGAGAAATTAGAGCTTGTGAATACAGATGTATGGGGACCGGCTCAGGTATCTTCCCTTGGTGGCTCTCATTATTATGTTACATTTATTGATGACGCAACTAGAAAAGTATGGATTTATTTCCTTAGACAGAAATCTGATGTATTTCAAACTTTTAAGAAATGGAAATGCTTGGTTGAAAATGAGACTGGTAAGAAATTAAAATGTCTCAGATCTGATAATGGTGGTGAGTATTGCAGTCATGAATTTGAAGATTATTGCTCCACTAATGGTATTCATAGACAAAAAACTATTCCAAGGACTCCACAGGAAAATGGAGTGGTTGAACGCATGAACAGGACTATAATGGAGTGCGCAAGGAGCATGAGGTTGCATGTTGGGTTGCCCTTACACATGTGGGTGGAGGCTATCAATACTGCAGTATATTTGATTAATAGAGGTCCCTCTACTCCTTTGGGCTGTGGTATTCCAGAGGAAGCATGGACTGGTAAGAAGGTGAGTTATTCTTTTCTCAAAACCTTCGGTTGTGAAGCTTTTGCTCATATAGACTTTGAAAATAGAACCAAGCTAGAAGCTAAATCAAAGAAATGTGTCTTTGTTGGATATGGCATTAATGAATTTGGCTATAGGCTTTGGGATTTTGAAAATCATAAAACTATAAGAAGCCGGGATGTCATATTCAATGAAAAAGTGTTGTACAAAGATCTGTTGCAGCAACATGAGAAGAAAGAAGATGATTATGTAGTGCTGGATGATACTCCAAAAGCTGATGTTCCAGCCATTCCTCATGATGTGCAACAACTGCAACAACAAATACCACACACACCAGTGAATGTTAGACGGTCAACAAGGCCAATTAGACCTCCTTAAAGGTTTTCTTCCTCTTTGTATTCTATTTTACTTATTGATGCTAGTGAACCTGAAAGTTATGATGAAGCTATGGAGGTGGATACTAATATTCAGTGGGAGTCTGCAATGAAAGATTAAATGGACTCTTTGCTGAAAAATAAGACATGGGATTTGTGCAAGTTGCCTGCAGGTAAAAAGGCTTTACAGAATAAATGGGTTTATAGGTTGAAAGAAGAGGAAGGAGGTAAGAAAAGATTTAAGGCCAGGTTAGTTGTAAAAGGATTTGCACAGAAAAAGGGAATTGATTTTGATGAGATATTTTCTCCTGTTGTTAAAATGACTTCTATTCGTACTATTTTAAGTCTTGTGGCTACTGAAGATTTTCATTTAGAGTAGATGGATGTTAAAACAGCCTTTCTTCATGGCGATTTGGATGAAGAAATATATATGGCTCAGCCATAGGGTTTTGAGGTCAAAGGTAAGAAGAGTTTAGTGTGCAAATTGAAGAAAAGTTTATATGGCTTGAAGCAAGCACCTCGGCAATGGTATTTGAAATATGACAGTTTTATGCATGAGCATGGATATAATAGGTGTCATTCAGATTACTGTGTTTATTTTAAGAGGTTGGATGATGATAGCTACATTATTTTATGTTTATATGTTGATGATATGCTTATAGCTGGGTCTAACATGGATCATATTAAGGGGCTGAAATGCCAATTAGCACATGCATTTGCTATGAAGGATTTGGGGGCAGCAAAACAAATCCTTGGTATAAAGATTTGCAGAGATAGGAAGAGCAGAACATTGATGCTATCTCAAGCTGATTATGTTGAGAAGGTGTTGAAACGTTTCTCTATGGAGAATGCTAAAGCTGTCAGCACACCTTTACCTGGTCATTTGAAATTGACTAAGGAGATGTGTCCCAAGACACAGGAAGAGGAGGATAAGATGTCCAAGGTACCCTATGCTTCAACTGTAGGAAGTTTGATGTATGCTATGGTATGCACTAGGCTAGATATTGCACATGCAGTGGGAGTCGTTAGCAGGTATATGAGTCATCCAGGATTTGAGCATTGGAATGCTGTCAAGTGGATTCTCAGATATTTGAGAGGAACATCCAATAAGTGTTTACACTTTGGGGGCTCTACTACTAATTTACAGGGCTATGTTGACTCAGATTTGGCTGGGGATATTGATACCAAGCAGAGTACTACAGGTTATGTCTTTACTGTTGGTGGGGCAACCGTGAGCTGGGTTTCTAGGCTACAGAAGATTAATGATCTCTCCACTACAGAGGCAGAGTATGTTGCTGCTACAGAGGCAGCCAAAGAGATGATATGGCTTCAGTTCTTCTTGGAAGAATTGGGACATCCTCAGAAGGATAATTATTTGTTCACAGATAGTCAGAGTGCCATTCATCTTGCTAAGAATTCAGCTCTGCATTCTAAGACCAAACACATACAGTTGCGGTACCATTTCATTCGGTCAGTTTTGGAGGATGGACAGTTAAAGCTAGAGAAGATACATACCAATGAAAATCTAGTAGATATGTTGACAAAGGTTGTAACAAGGGAGAAACTGAACTCCTCTTCAGCTTCAGTTGGTCTTTTAGACTAAATGTGAATAAAAGAACAACAGAGTCCAGGGTGGTTTGATCTAGTGGGAGCCCCATGCGGTAGTTGTATTGCTACAGGATCAGTCTCCAAGTGGGAGATTGTTGTTTAGTGTGGAGCCTGATTAGTCCCCAAGTGGGAGATTGTTAGATTGTGGTGACTGATCAGGAAAGTACTGTACATACTTCATAAATAGTGGGGTTCCCCGAATTTTTTTTTTTTGGGAAGTAGTCGATATGGTAGCCGACATATTATGGCCGACATATGGCCGACATGTTATAACCCTAAAGCGGTTTAATACTTGTATAAAAAGGGCTTAGGGTTGGGTATTTTTTATATGTGGTGATACAAAATTGGTTCTTGTGGTGGTATTGAGCTGTAAGGGATTACGGATTGTAATCAGGTTGTAATCACTGGATTGTAATAAGATCGGACTTGCTGTTTGGTGGACGTAGCCCAGGGATTGGGTGAACCACGTTAAATCTTGGTGCCTTGTGTTCATTTATGTGTGTTCTATTATTTTCTGTTATTGGTTATATTTGCATGTAGTTTTTATTTCTGTCCGTGGTTTATCCTAACAAATATTCCATCAGATTATTTTCAAAAAAAATCTTCTGATGATCATATGCCTACACTAGAACATTCCACTTGTGATTTGCCAATAGCTACAAATTTGATTCTAGATGAAGAAAGAAGCAATGAAGTTCAACTTGAAGAATAGTTGTATCATCATGAGGAAGAACTTCACGAACTCATTGGTAAGAATCTTGTCCTTGATAAAGAGGCAATTGAAGAAAAGAGTCTTAAGACCAACTATCAATATAAAGAAGAAACAAATCATGCACTTCCTACAAAAGAAGAAGAAGATGTGAGTCCATTGAAGACCAAGAAGAATGATAAGAAAAAGCCTTTTTATGAGACCACTTTTCTTGGCATTTTTTATCATCAAGATCTTACCTCTAATGATGAATAACAAGTCCTAGATGACAAAAAGAAAGTAGAAGACATAAAAAAAGAAGTTGTTTCCTTTTGGTCTTCTCCTATTGAGAAATGCTCACCTGATGAAGAAAGACTTGTTGAAAAAGGATTAATGGTGTATGTACTATTTGAGAGCCTTCTAAATTTTCATAACTCCTCTAAAGAAGTAGTGAAGTGGAGAGTAAAAATCTTTCACAACAACTAAGGTATGATAGGTCTAACTATTGACGATGAGTTGTTTTCTTCTTCCCTTTCTAATCTTTATGAACTAGACATTATCAATCTAAATTATAAGGTTGTTAATAAAAAACCATTGCCATGTTAGAGGATGCAAGGAAAGAAGAATCATTTGATAGCCCAAACAAAAAAACAAATCAAATTGAAGAAAGGTCATTAATGGTTGAGTTTTCTCCTCCTTTTGTGTTTATTCTTGCTAATTTCATTCCTGAAGATAATGAAGATGCAATGGAGGATAGGGAGAATGTATATCACTATATAGCTAAGGGAGATTTGGTTCTTGAATGCAATAAAGTAGGTATCCATCCATTAACAAAGCTTATGCAGGAGAGATTTTTCTCTACCTTTGCTGATGAAGCCCAATTATGTGAGGGGGTAATTGAAGTTCTTGATGCCAACTTCTTTTCTCCTAATAAGGAGATGCATGATCATTTTCCTCTTCTAGAAGATTATTATAAAGAGACTATCAAAGAGCTTGAGGAGGATGAGGTAATATATAATGAAACATGGTTGTTTGGATCTAAGTGGGAATTCAGACAAGTCCTGCATACTACTTGGCGAATTAGAATTGTCATGCTTTTGTTGCTTCTACAAGTAGGGATCCTACGTAGGGATCAAAATCAATTGTGGAGGATGGGATCCTACTTTATTCAATCAGTAAGTGGATTCACTTGAATATCTTTTTTTGCTAGTTCTCAAGGTGAGATTCATCTCACCTTTGTAAATATGATAGGTTAGGTGTGTGTTTACTGTAGTTGTCTTTTCTTGCTTTCCTGCTTTCTATGTGTTTTCTTTTCTTTTGTATTCATTGTCTTGTTTCCCCACCACCCAAATGCATGGAATTTCCTTGTGCTATTTAAGACTTTGCAACCCAATGGAATAGGCACTAATATTTTCTATTTGGTATTTTCTATTGTAAAGGAAACAGGTAGCTTATTGTTGTGTGTGTTTTTGTTGAGCTTTTTTGAAACCAAAGGTTGTTAGGTTCTTGACTAGGTACTAACATGCCTAGCTCCCTAGTTAGAGCTAGTTGTTTCCATGATACTAGTTCCCTATATTTTTCAAGATCACATGATTAGGGTTTTGTAAATGTTTCTTGTATGTGTCTGGTCTAGGCTTCCACTAGGATTTTCCCTTTATGCTTGAGTTTCCTAGGTGAGAATACAAGAATAATGTTATAGATTCAATAAGTCTTCATGACTAAGATTTGGGATGGTAAGTTCTTACATACCCTAGATGAGAGAAAGAAAGAATCAACTTCTATTCATACGAAATCCTAACAATATGATCAAGTGCCCCATTAAAGACATAACATAGGTAGAATAAAGATGTCATAGACATATTCAGAGCAAAAGATGACAAAGATTATCAAGGACTAAGGCTTAAAGACAAAATGCAGATCGTGAGAATGATATACAAGTCAAAGGAAAGATTAATTATATTCAATATAGAATGGAGATTGAAAATGTAGAAATGGTGAAGGAAACAAGTCAAAGGTGATACAAATTCTTTTGAAAATAAAATCAATGCTTATATTTAATCCTCATGTATATGTGACAAAGTTGAAATATCAATTCAATGAAAGAAAGCATGCTATTGGCTAGTTGAAAATTCACATGCTTACCTATCATATTGGGTCTCATTCAAATATTAAATGAAAGTTAGATGCTCTCAACCATCATAGAAAAGAAGATCTACAAAGGTCATAATGTCCCTATATAAAGATGCTTGTTAGTTAATTTATGTGACAAAGTGACATGAAGACATGTGTATGGTGGGCCATCACATTTCACAAAGTGTAGTTAGAATCTAGTCACAGGTTGCCATGAAAGAAAGAAAGTCAATGTCAAATTCTCCAAGCAATGGAATGGTGCCAACTATTTTCCATGATGTGCCTGGTTGGAAAAAGGGACCTACATTTGAAAACAAAGAAACTTAACCTCATTTTATTATCACCGTCAGATAAGAAAAGATCTACATCTCTTGCTTTTCGCTATGTAAAGTCGTTCGACCATTATTCTATGTGACAAAGTGATAGTTGAACACGTGTACATAGAGGGACCCATAGAGGAAGTTATAAAGGAAGTCATAATGTTTAAATTGCAATCATTAATTTGAGACTAACGACTAGAATTTGAAAATGTAGTGACCATTGTAATATGAAATATATGTATTTGTCATGAAATAATAGAAGATGCAGAATAAAAAAATTTCATAGGATTTTTTGAGACCATAGGAAGTAGAAAGGTATTGGACATTTTAAGGAATACCATGGATTCAGAATCATCACTAGAAGAGATACCATGTGCTCATATCAAGATATAGACTAGATAATTTTATATTTTATTCTCATTTTATTTTTTATTTGTGACTATTTCTCTACCAAAAATAAGAATGGTTAATAGAAGGCTATATATGTGTCAAAAAACTTGATGGTGAATTAGTCTATAATTCCATTTACCATATTTGGTTGTCATTTTTTTTGTCCATGCATAGATTAGTTCTAAATTAAGAGTTGAAGGACAATTATATGTGATCCTGTGATAATTAGGTGGATTCCATTTCATTTTGATATTTACAGTAGACGTGATTGCATTAACTTATGATTTTGCTTCTCCTCTTGTTCATTTCATATCGTGTTATATAGTTTCATTGGCAAATGAAAGATAAAATGTATATGAATCTATAATTTATCGGTTGGATTTCATTTCATTCAAGGCTGATAGTGAAAGCAATTCCATTTTTCCTCATGTGCATCTCTTCATTCCTCTTTTGCATTTAGATGGTAAATCTACACTTAGAAGTAGGAGTAGATGTTAGAAGATCTTCAAAGTATCTTGTGATACCCATTCCACTCGGTGTTATAAGTCACCCAAATCTATTTTTGTCTAGGGTTTTTGAAGCTATGAACATCCTAGTTTATCCTTTTCTACTCTCAGGTTAAGAGAATACCTCATATTCCAATGATCTATTAAAGGAACATAATTCATTGCATATAAGGGAGCTATATCTTATAGTTTAGAGGATAGTGATATAACACATACATTGACCCATTGTTTGGTAACATCCTTTTGTTTCCTCACATTTTGGGAAAGTTAGAAAGAGGGACAAACTATTAACCAACAGATTGAAACCCTTCAAGTTGTATTGGTTTCAGATTTGTGAGGCTGGATTAGGATGATAGATCTTAGTAGCATTACTCATTATGGTTGTATTCCAACTTTATTCCTTCCAAGTAAAAACTAGGTTGTGGCAGTGAAAAGTATAAACCTAGATTCAAATCAAGGGAAGGAAGTGTATGACTTAGAAATGATTATAAATGGTAAACTTACACACCGTAATCTCCCTAAGTTTTTGGGATGGTACCATAGAAAGGGGGAAAAGATTTTGGTATGTAAATTATTATAAGATATTTAATCAATACATTGCCTAGGTCTATCCAAAGCATACAAGGAAATTTGTAAGAAAATTGCAACCATTGGTACTAAAAGTAGAAAATGCATCGGCCTCTTAACTAGAGATCACTAATTTGTGAATAATTATATTAATACTACCACATACCTATTTTCTACAGGTGGTGGGTTAATTCCTTTATCTCTCAGTCTCATCTCTTTTGTATCTTCAATAATTTCATTCCACTCCAGTAGTGGCACCATAGGAGGATACTCGTACTTTGGGTTGAGCTTTAGAGCCCTTCTGTACTAGTCTCTCACAATCTTTAGATGTTTACAACATTTTTAAAGAATTTGGGCTCTGTTCAAAATATTTTGACCAAAAAACTCCTCCATATTTCTTATGAGCTAATCATTTAATTCAAGGGCTTGCTCATTCCACCTTTTAATAAAAACAAAATTATTAGAATAAAAAATTATTTCACACTATGTATATCGAATATATTACAACAAATGGAGTAACAAAAAATTCATCAACCTATTATTTCAAGCTACATTTTTTTTTACGTAATGTGGGCTTAAATATCTTCAATGTTAAATCATAAAAAGTTTCATAAAAAATACCATTTCCTACAAAATCATCACAAGATCATTAGTCAAAAATGAGTTATGAATAAATAAATTGCAATTACACTCTAACTAATTATAATTTTAAAGTACCAGGAAGCTTATGCAATTTAGGGGAATCATTTCTTTCTCATCCATCAACAATGATGCCTCCAACAATCCAATACAAGAAACATGGGCTACTCTAGGTAAGGCTGGTAAATTATCACCAATATTGGTATTAGTTCTATCACCATGAGAAGGCGTACCTATCCCTACATTAATCAATGTCATACTATACTAAAATGAACAAGAAAGTACAAATAAAATGATATTTAATTCATAAAAAAATGTAGCAAAACAAGGACTTACTAGCTCTAGTTACAGTAAGTGTGGGTATTTGCATGCTCCTTGTTGTCAATCCTATAGTTAGCAATCTTAGAGTGTTGCCCGACCTGGTGCAAGTAGGTGTATCAAAATCATTAGCAACTAAAAAAAATCACACACACACACACACAATGTATTGTCTTTTTAAAAATATATATGTCAAAAACATGACAATCAATAATAATCATGAAGAAAATAATGTCCATTCTAGTGATTGTGAACTGAAATGACACACTTGTACGACCTACACTCATACACTTGCTAGGTAGAACAATTTGGTGTGGTCTCAAAAAATCTTGTTTAAAAACATACATATTGTGGTTCATGATCCGTAAATTAGTATAAAACATAGAGCTTTATTGAACTATTTTCCTAGCAAAAGACTCATTGCTACTTACTTCTAGGCAACGTGCTCTATGACACAATTTATTTCTTGTGGGTTGTTTCTCTTCTATTGGATTTGGATCCATCTCAAACCCAAGAATTTGTAGATTGATGGTCTTGAGGGTCTTTTTACACAAGGTTATAGGGTCACTACTATATGCAATATCATCATCACATAATACTGTGGCCACTTTATTAGTATGTAATTGCTCTTGTGTAATATGTTATTTTCTATTTCCCTATGAATCAAATTGTGACAAAAAATATTAGTAAAACAATCAAAACAAGTCCAAAACCTTAATGAAAGTAACATAATAATATTAAATTTTGTAAAATTACAATTGCATAAATTTTTATACAGAAGGTTTACCTGCAATGTGGAAGAGGTGGGAGAGCATCCTTGCTTTCGTCGTCCAATGGATCAGCCATATTTCCCTATGACAAAGAATATATATCAAAACATCAGCATAATGAAAGGAATAGTCGACTTAGCAAAAAAACTTATTATTAAAATGTCATATTGTATATTGGAGTTAATTGGAAGTAATTAATTTAAATATTACATATATAGGACTTACAAGTCTCATCATACTAACTTTCTTTGTATCTATATGATTCAAATTGTAATCTATTAGCAACTCTTCCCCTGAACTTAATGATTTTATCACACATACAAAAACATGATTTCCCTCACGCTCCTCAAAAATGCAATTGGGTCACTTATTTGTTGACCCAGAATGCATACTATTTATAGAACCTATAATTTTCCCTATTATTTTGGGTCTTCCATCAATGTACACAACAAGTCTTTTACTTTGATCATTTTCTTTCCATTGTAGATAATCTACTGACAGTACATACCTACACATACCTAGGAATACTTTTTTTATATTGAACTATCTACATCCAATTTTTGTAATTGTAAAAAGGTCCTACATACTCCATCAATTCAAAAACTTTTTCATAACTGACCTTTATACCATCCATAAAAAATAGGCACAAACCATGTAATGATGATGAAACTATGTGATATATCCTCTTGTTAACACAAAAATCAGTGTTAATTGGAGGTAATTCCTTTGATACCCATTCTTTCTCAAGATGTGTATAAATGAAGGGAACCTTGATGACACCCTTTGTCTCTTCATCATATGAACTATTAGAAAAAATAGTCCACCAAGATAACTCTAAGAGGGAGGGGGAGGAGGGTGAATCCATTATCCAATTAAAATGTTTATCAACCTTAATTAATCTTAACCATAATAAGATACACATACACAATTACACTAGATTTCTTAACTAGGGAAACCCTTAATCAGAGGGAAAACCCCAGTGGAAATGACACCCACAAAGATATATATATATATATTCCTTGTTAGAGGATGGACCCTCTTAGAAGTCTATAAACACATTCAGTACATAAGAGTCCTTGTTAGGAGACTTTGAATCCCTGTTACAAGATTTCAACCCTATTAGGAGTTGTGACAACCCTGTTACGAGTTGTAGAAGGCAGAAGGACCCACTGTCCAAACAACTTCTAGCGCAAGACCACTGAACTTCACTATCCAAGTGATGGTTCAATAATTCCTTGTAAAATAATTGTTTGTACTATGCTTTAATCTCTTTCCTCTATCTTTTCAACTAGACCAATCATTGTCAGACCTTTTAGACTAGGTCACATACGTCAGATCCAAATATTAAACCTCGGATCTCAGAATAAAACCTTGACAACAAAGTTCTTTCCAAATTCACTTGGCTCTATTTATCTTCACATATCAACTTGTTTCTCTTCTATTTTGTTCTTTGTGCTTCATGAAATCACTCATACAATCAAAGGAAAATGTCCTTTCATTATAAAAAATTTGTAAAACAATTACTTGAGTTAGTTATTACACCTTCTCAATTAATTATCATAGGACCTCATTAAGAACATGTTATACTTAGCGATAACATCAATCAATCACCTTGTAACTTGAATAACTTTCCATATGTGTAATATTATGATGAGTGATCTTAGAAACATCATCTCCATCATGTCTTCTATACACCTTTAACCCTTTTTCTCAGAATAACAAATTTCCTAAGAGATATGACAAGTTTACTAGAACATTCTTTTGTAAACTTTATCTCAAAATAGTTTTTACAAGAACTTGTATATCTTCTTCCAAACATAATATCTTTTTCCTTCAAAGTTAGCTTCATATGCTAAACACTTAGAAGTATCTCCCATTCCTGCTTGTGAAAATACTCAATGATCTTTCTGTACCAACTTCATCTTTACCATTGTTCTTCTATTACATACCATAGAAAACTACTATGTTGACATCAATAACAAACACAGTCATGAATGCAACATATCATAATAATAATGGTCTAGTCATGTTTCTACCATAGTCCCCCATAGGAGTATCATTAGCATTCATACTTCCAACAATCTCTCCCTTTGGCATTGATGGCAACATAGATGAAAAAATATCAAGTTCCATGAATACCAACTGTTAAAGACTATTATCCTTTCTTTTCAAATCCTCTTCTGCAATCATTCTCCTCCATTGATATACCTCAATGTGCTCTATTTTAAATTTTTTTTCATACTATAATCTCTCCCCCATTGGCATCAATGTCAAAGGTTTTAGTAATCATCTATCTCCGCAACAACTATCTTTGACCTACTCAAGTGTCGAAAGGCACTGATCAAAACACATCCATCAAGAGTCTTAGATGACTCTATCCATCACAAATACTCCCCCATACAGGAAGCATCAACATTAAATTTAGACAAACCATAGTGCATTGTATCACTGGACTGATAATATCTCACATCATCTATTTTGATGTAGGTAGGGGCATAACCCCTAGCACACCTCATAAATGCTCAAAATTTTGTTTGGGAAGAGGCTTGGTGAAAATATTTGCAATCTCCTCTTTGGTAATTACATATTCCAATCTGATTTCCTTTTCTATAGATTTCTCTCTCAACATGTGATATTCGATAGAAATGTGCTTAGTCTTAGAATGCAACACTAGATTCCTCGATATATTCACTATTCTTGTGAATTATCACAATGTATGACACAATTACATTGAATTCTATCCTTATATCCTTCAGTGTCTACTTCATCCAAACAACTTGATTATAATTATTTACTACTACAACATATTCTAGCTCTGTTATACTCTATGAGATATAATCCTACTTCTTACTTAACCAAGAGATGAATCTTCCTCCAAGAAAAAGTGCTCCACCACTAGTGCTCTTTCTATCATCCATACTATCTGCCCAATCAGCATCAACATAAGAATATAAAGTTAAATCAATCGATCTATCATACCACAATCTGAACTCTGGTGTTTCCTTCAAATATCTAAATATCCTTTTAACTGTTGCATAATGTACTTCTCTAGGATCAACTTGAAATCTTGTAATAATTCCAATTGCATTTGCTATATCTAGGCTTGTGTGAGTCAATTATTGCAATCCTCCAATCATAGATTTTTACTTCTACTCAATAGTAGGTGTCTCATCCTTTGTAGATAACTCATGTCTAGTTATCATAGGTGTCCCAATTGGTTTACATGTTTCCAAAAAAAACCTTTTCAATATTTCTTTCAAATACTTGGTCTAAGAAATAAGGATTCCTTCTTTATCCTGTACAATTTGTAATCCTAGAAAGTATTTCATTTCCCCTATCATCCTCATTTCAAATTCCTTCTTCATTTCTTCTGCAAACTTGTCAAGTTTTCATTATCATCTCCTCCAAATATGATATCATCAATACATATTGACAAAATTATCAATCCATCATCTATTTCTTTCCAGTATAGATTAGTTTCTTACATACCTTTGCTAAATCCAAGTTTTGTCAAATGCTTGTTCAACCTTGCATATTAGTTTTTGGGTGCTTTCTTTAACCCATATAATGCTTTGTTTAATTTGCATAGGTCATGTCCTTGTCATCTATTAAAGGAAATCCTTCAAGCTATTTCTTGTATACCTCTTCTTCAAGTTCTCCATTCAAAAATGTTGACGTAACATCCATCTGATACACTTTGAATATCTTATGTACTACATAGGCTAAGAATAATCTTACTACTTCAATTCTTACCACAGCAGCATAGGTTTTTTCATAGTCCATTCCTTCTTGCCATGAGTAACCTTTACATACCAATCTTGTTTTATTCCTTACAACTTCACCTTTTCCATTCGTCTTGTTCTTGAATACCCATTTTGTTCCTATCAAATTTTTTTCTGCTGGTGTAGGGACTAATTCCCATGTCTCATTATTCACTATCTAATCCAATTCTTTTCGCATAGCTTTCTTTCAATAGTCATCTTTGCATGCCTCATCTACATTCTTTGGTTCTACTTGAGATATCAAACATAATTCTTCATTGATTCCACTTATTTTCATCACACCTTTATCTTTTTTGTCGATGATCTACTCTAGTGGATGATTCTTTTTCATTTTTTTAGTAGAAGTAGGGTTTGTTATCTCAACTCTTAGCTCTGTTCTAGGTTCCAAACTTTTTTCCTACCTTAGCTCAACTGCATTTTACAAACCATTGTTAGTCTGAAAGAATAATTCATCATTCTATCTAACAATTCAAGAATTATCCTCTTCTTCACACTCATCAGCAATAGTTACCAAGGATATCTCTTCCAATACTTCCTCTTTCTTAACCAATTTAGGTTCATCATCTTCATCATCAAAATCATTCAACAATATTTTCATACTTGCTTTAAATTATTGATCTTCATCAGAAAGTGAACTCTTTCTAGTTTTCCTTATTCTTATGGCACGTAGATGAAAAATGGCCAAACACATTACATGTCCAACAAGAAAAAATTTCCATACCTTCTTTCTCTCTTTAAATAAGAAAATCAATACCTTCTTTGATCTTCATGTCTTTTTTGAATCTCAGTCTATCTTTAGTTGTGTCTCTATCTTGAAGCTCAGTGCTCAATTTTGTACATAATTCTAATCTCTTACCAAGAAGCTCCATATTCTATGTGTCAAAATTTCCATCATCAGACTTAGGACTATCATTTCTTAAATAACTTGCCATTGATCTCCCAAAGTTGTTAATCTTATCCTTCAAAGACATGGTTCTCTGATACAAATTGTTAGAAATAATAGTCCACCAAGTCAACTAGGGAGGTGAATTAGTTATCCAATTAAAATATTTAAACTTTAATTAATCTTAACCATTCAATCATAGTAAACATCAACCATAACAAGATGCACAAACACAATTGCACTAGATTTGTTAACTAGGGAAACCCTTGATTAGAGGGAAAACTCTAGTGGGAATGATGCCCACAAAGATATATATATATATATATATATATATATATATTCCTTTTTGGAGGATGGACCCTATTAGGAGTCTACAAACACATTCAGTACATAAGAGTCCCTATTAGAAGACTTTGAATCCTTTTTATGAGATTCCAACCCTAATAGGAGCTATGCCAACCCTGTTAGGAGTTCTAAAAGGTAGAAGGACCTGTTACCACATTTTTTGTCCTCGCCAAATTTCAATATTCAAATGCTACCCGCTCAACGGTCACCTCCCTAAATTATTAATGTTCAAATACCCATGGAGATATTAAAATTACCAAAGTTTTAAACCTTATAATATGTTTTTGCGACCTGTAAGTTCACCATCAGATTAGTTCAAATCGACAGTTGGTGCCATCGCACTATGGAAAAGATGCATGATATTTATGATAGCGAGATGGCACCTTGACGACATGTTGCCATGGTGGGTCCAGTGTTTGACGGGTCAAAAAAAGTTCTATGGCACCATAGGCACTATGTCGCTATCGCATGTTGGCTGGAAAATCTTCATAGTGACAGAGCACCTGACGAAATTTCCTTACGATGAGCAATTAGTTTTACGGCAGGCCGAGCAAACATTTTTTTCATGGGCCAGAAAGTTCAAAAGGTGGTCGGGTGCCATGGTGCTAATAAAAAACTCATGTGTTTTCCGTTAGCGACATAGCGCTTGATCGGCTAGAGGTGTTTTTTTAGTGGATCAGTGTTTTTAGCGGGCAAGGTTCATGACAGTGGGAGATATTACATTGGGCAAACACATGTCAGTGGGGCCGAGAGGTCAGAAAGTCAGTGGGGTCAGAAGGTCAAAAAGTTAGTGGGTTCCATGGTGCCATTAGAAAATTCATGAGTTTTTTGATGGCGACATAGCGCCCAAACCAAAAAATCCACCGTGGTGAGTAACCATGGCACGGTGGGACCCAACAGGTACTTTGCATGCACGGTAGGAAGCCCGGTGCTACGGCGGCCAATCAGATGGAGACACGTCTGTGATGGAAGGACATGTCATCAGTTGGGCACTATGGCGCTATGGGAATTTGACCTCAATTTTCTCATAGCGACATGGCACCTAGTTGACACGTGGCCACTCTATGGGGTCAAGTCTTGGAATTTCCAGGTCGGCGCTTCAAATGGCGAATAGGGAGGTGCCAAGTGTATGTGTCAAAGAATAGTGTTTCATGGGCCCAATGATTTCTAGAGGAAATGATGTGCAGAGTACAACGTGGGTCTGATCATCAAATTGAGACTGATCTATGGTGGGCGCCATCGCACTATAAGGAACTTCCCGGGAGATAACATTGGCAACATAGCACCCTAGTGCCACATGTCCTAGTGGGGCCATATTTCCATGTAGCCAGCACAATAAAGAGGGACAGATCTTTTGTGGCCATCAGATCAAGGCTGATCGATGGTAGGCGCCATCACGCTATGGAGAAGTTGCATGGGATTTACAATAGCGAGTTGGCACCTGGTGGACACGTGTCCTCGTGGGACTAGGTCTTGCCAAGGAGTGTACACGTGATGGCCAGGTGTCGTTCGAGCATGGTGCGGTTGCTGAGATGGTGCCAGGTATGAGGGGCCTAGGGTAAGAAGCAAGTACAATACATGACGAGTCTTCACGATCTTCAGATCTACAGAGATCAACAGATGGCACTATATTGCTATGAAGAAGCTGCATGATATTTATGATAGCGATATGGTGCCCTGATGACACGTGTCTCACTAGCCCGATCAAGATTGACGGTCGGCAGCGGGCAGTTAGTGTAACCGTCACAGTTAGCATTAGCAATTTTGGAGGTGGCACAGTTTTATGAGGAAACACTTGGGTGCTATCTTGCTATGGGATATCACCCTCGATATCTCCATAGCGACATAGCGCCTAGTCAAAATTAAGGCATGGTCAGTGCGTAAGCGAGTAAAAGTTCCCAAGGTGGCAAAATGGAAGAAAATGATTGGCCTGTGTGGCCCAGCTGGCGTATAGAGTTGAGTTGACTTGTTTAATTTTCTATTTCATGAACCAAAAATGAAAAAATTAGGAGTCTTCACCATGGATTCGATTTTGCAATTAATTGCCACCAACTCAGAATGAATACCAGGTGTAGAAAGACACTCCATCCATCCAGTCGATCTATCTATTGTGTCAGGATCATTCATTGGCGTTGCTTCTGTCTACTCAAGGCATTTCTTCAATCAAATACCTAATTTTGTACCTTATAATGATGCTTGAGTGTGATCTTTGATCAGATATTTTTAATGGGAGCTTGATGGCAGTAGTTGAGCAGTTAATGCAGAGCTAATTTTCTCAGTTATGCCTGAACTATAAAGGCAAATTTTGTACATTTCATAAGGGGGACTCTTTTTTATTTCTCTACTACTTCTTGTAGATTTGTAGTGTAAAATTCCCTTTGTCTCTGAGCTGTATAACATTCTGTATCATCTCCTTCAGCCACCAATGTGCATGTGCATCCATCTTGCCTCTTATTGGTGCATTGTTGAGATCTGTGGCTTGCATATTGTATCTATTTTGGGCCTATTGGATAATATATAAGTGAAATCCCTTTCCTTGAGTTATTCAGTTTGGTTTCTTTATCTCTATGTGGTTATTGATTGACATAAATCTGGATGTGTATGTCTCTTTAATGTTATCTCAGTTTTGTACTGAATATATGGGCAGAAATGGGTCTGAACACTCTAGTTTGGTGCATCACCTCCATAGTTTAGGTAGGGTAGAGTTTTTTTCTACATTTCCTTCTTCCCCTTTTCCTTCTAAGAGTAGTTAGGTGCGCCCTGATAGTAAGAGGAAGTCGGCCTTCTCCGGAGACTCAACCTCGCAGTTCAAGTCCCACAGCTTGGAGGTTGTTTCCATGTTTCACTAGGTTGTCCTCATGCATAGGCCTTGGACAAGGGTGCAAACCTAGGTGACAAAATTTTTTGGCATGCTCAGTGGGACTCTTTTTCAAACAAAATTTAAAGTCTACTGGTGTCAAGAAGAAAGAGTTCCAGAGATTAATGCTGAAGAGGTAGTGCTGGCTTCAGTATTCAAGCCTTCAAGAGGCTGATTCTTCAAGTACTTGGTGACTCTGAACATCAACAAATCTAGTTCTAGGCCAAAGTTGCAGTGATTCATGCCCAGAGTTGAAACTAGGGCATCTTCTAGAGGTAAATTTCAATATCAAGGGCTTTCTCTTTCAAATTGTAGAAGAAGGAGGAATAGAGCTTCATTATCACCAGTTAGGGGTGTAATAACAATTAATATACCTGTAAGATCTGTCTCTAATCCTCCCACTCTTCGAACTCAGCCTAGATTACCATCAACACTTGTCAATAGAACACTCATTTACATGGCACAGCCAAGGATTCATGCTTTTTCCACCTTTAACGGTGGAAGTCTTCTATTGCTAGCCCAAAGACATGATATACCAGTATCTGCACTAAAAAGTATACCTGATTTTACTAGTGAAACTTCCATCTCCCCTTTAAAGCATATCCAAGAAGTAGCAAATATTTGTAATATTCATGGTATCACAGAAGATGATGTTGATGTCAGACTTCTAGCCTCATCTTTAAAAGGGAAAGCATTACAGTGGTATAGAGGCTTAGCTCATGGTTCCATGACTGATTGGGATGGACTAGGAGCAGGATTATGCAAACATTTTGAGGATAGGAGTGACCATCTATCACTTTTAGAGTAGTTGACTACCATTAAAAGAGCCCCCCATGAGTGTATGACTGATTTTAATTATAGATTTCAAAAGACATGGGATAGAATACCCACTACAGTGAAACCTACCCCCGGTAATGCCTTCTTGCATTACCTTACAGCTTTTAACAGTGATATTGCCACTACAATCCAAACTATGGGAGGAGATACCTTACCTAATGCTTATGAGATAGCCATAAAAGCTGAGAACATCTTGATACAAGGAGGAAAATTGGCTCCAAGGCCCCCTATGCCTTTCTTTCCTGATGTTCCCAACCACCAACCAACAATGGCCCCTCTTCCTACAACTTCTACATCACAAGCCCTTACTCCAGTTCCCCAAGCTTCCACATCCTCAAATGGGATAGATGAACTCAAAGAGATGCTCCAAGGTCTAGTGCTAAATACAGATAAGAGAGAGAAGACCCTAGATAAAAAATTGCAAGAGCAGGAGAGGGAGTTGAAGGACCAAGGGAAGAGAGTAGAGGATAGTTTTTCTATAATACAAAAGATGAGTAACAAGGTGGTGGCCTTAGAAAGGCAGCAAGCTCAAGGTGGAAAGCCTTCCCAATTACAATATCAAGCTCCAAATGGTGGTAGGTCTCCTAATCAGTGGAATAACTCTTTTGATCAGGGTAGGCAAAGTAGTCATGCTTCTGCTTCAAGCTCAAATCAGAATAGAGCTATAGTCCCTCAAAATAACTTGACCCAAGATCAAGATTTCTATCCTTCCTGCAACTATTCTTATACCTATTGCATGTGCCAGAAGGCAGAATCTTATTTGGCCCTAACTAACCAAGAACCTATAGCAAAGCAATCATACAAGGAGGATCATCCCAAGGGGGCCTCATATATTCAAGGACATCATGATTGCTCTTTCATGAATCATCAGATTGGGGAGCATTGTAATGTAAACTAGGATTCCGTTGCTCATAACACTAGAAGTAAGAAGAGAGCTATGGAACATGATGCCCCTCCTTCTCCTAAGCAGGCCTCAACTTCAAGTGCTACACCTCATGCACATGTAGCAAACGAACAAGAAATTACTTTGCAGCAGTAAAAGCAAGATTCTAGAAGGAAAGATGCAAGTGATCCTTATGTTGCCCCATCTCAACCTCTTATAAGTGCAGCTCCCAAAGTTTCTACCAAAGTTCCTAATACACCTTTCAGTGTGGTCGTGCAAATGAAGAAGACCAATGTGAATATCTCCATGTGGGATGCTGTTGCTACCATACCAATGTAGAAGATGATGCTGCAGCAAGAATTAGAGGAGATTGAACTCAATGATCAGCCATCTATCATGGAAAGTGCCACAAGTCTAGTACAACCATCAGGGGATGTGGAGACAAATAAAAAGGTTAGACCTCCTCCATTCTATGTTTCTCTAATTATAGGGGGCAAATTAGTCCACAATTGCATGATAGATTCAGGGGCTAGTAGCTCAGTAATGCCTAGGTGTGTTGATGATACTTTAGGAATGAAATATGAGCCCATTGTTAGGGATGTGTTACAATTAGATGGTAGTACTGTCAAAACTGTAGGTATCCTTAGGAATGTGGAGATGGCCCTACATGCATGCCCTGGTTGCACTATGATTCAAGACATATCCGTTGTTGAGGTCAAGCCATACTTTTCTATTTTTCTGTCAAGAGACTTCACTGCTCAAATTGGTGGATTCATATCTACTGATTGGTCATATATGTCATTTAAGACCAAATATGGAGCCAATGCCTCAATTAGAGTAGAACCTCAAGCCCTTCATCATACTGAATCTTACACCCCCAATCCCATTAACATAAATTGTCCTATTCTAGAGATGGATGAAAATGACATAGTAAATGAGCCTACCACTTCCATAGCAGAGATTTTCGATTTCTTCTTGGGTGAATGGGTTAGTACATATCAGTTTGAAACTATGTCAGAAACTCTTGAGACAGGCCTTAGTACATATTGGATAATAGAGAAAGATGCTCAAGTTCCTAATCTTGTTGGGGTTAATGATGATATAAATGGAATATGGAGTATGTACTTTGATGGTTCAAGAAATAGAAATGGATTAGGGGCTGGTGTGATGCTAATTTCTCCTACACATATAAGATACTACTTCTCCTTTAGGCTCCAATTCAGTTGCACCAATAATGTGGCCAAGTATGAATCTTTAATTCAAGGTCTCTTACTTGCCCAAAAGAGAGGAATTCAAGCCTTGAGAGTATATGGGGATAGTGAGTTGGTAGTTAACCAAGTGAGAAACCAGAATATCACCAAAAATGGCCTCCTCAAGTCTTACAAACACAGAGTCTGGGATTTTCTTGAGGGCTTCAATGCATTTAATATTCAGAGCATTCCTAGGAAAGAAAAAAAACATGCTGATAGACTTGCAGCAGTGGGTGCATCTTATGATGTACTAGGGAATCTTGAGGAGGAGAAGAAGAAAAAAATAAGGGTGGTAGTGAGGCCTGCCATTCCTAACAACAACACTCATTGGCAGGTGTTTGATTCTGATGAGTAGATTGTGAGCTTCTTGCAGAATGAGGCAGAGTTTGTAGAGAGAAATCAGCCAAGGTTGCAAGACCAATATGGTGACCAGATTATTCACCTCAATTCCAACAAGTTGCCCTTGGAGAATGTCTTTAATCCTGATGATCAAACAAGAGACAAGAAAGGAATGAATCTAGCTGCAGAAAAGGATGATCATACCCCAGTTATAATTACTAATGGAAAATCTCTTAACATGGGGAAGGTATGTTCTGAAACTGAGCAAGAAAACATCATTCATCTATGTCAAGAATTTAATGATGTATTTTCTTGGACATATGATGACTTAAAAGGGTTTGACCCTAGTTTGTTTCAGCATACCATAGATTTAGTTGATAAGGCCAAACTAGTAAGTAAAAAATAGAGGCCAGTGAATCCTAAGATTGAACCTTTAATGAGGAAGGAACTATCCAAGTTGATTGAGGCTAACATAATTTTTCCTATCAAGCACTCATCATGGGTAGCTAACCTTGTCCCTATAAGGAAAACAAATGGAGAAATCAGATTGTGTGTGGACTTTAGAGACCTTAATCAGGCTTCTCTTAAAGATCACCATCCTCTCCCTTCCATGGAGCAAATTCTGTCCAGAGTCAGTGGGTCAAGGAGATTCTCTTTTCTTGATGGATTTTCTAGTTATAACCAAGTGTTGGTTAAAGAATCTGATATACATAAGACAACATTTACTACTAAATGGGGCACCTATGCTTATTGCAAGATGCCATTTGGGCTAACTAATGCAGGTGCCAGATTCCAAAAGGCTATGGAGATGGCCTTTAAAAAATTAATTGACAAGTTTGTCTTAGTGTACCTTGATGATATAACTATATATTCAAAAAATATAGAAGATCATTTTAATCATCTAAGACAGGTATTTCTAAGATGTAGAGAGTTTGGAGTTTCCCTCAAGCCATCCAATTGTGTCTTTGCTACAAACCAAGGAAAATTACTGGGACATGTTGTATCTAAGGATGGGCTGACCATTGATCCAAAAAGAACAAAGGAAATACTTGCCCTTCCTCTCCCTAAACACAAGAAGGGGCTGCAAAGTTTCCTTGGTAGAATAAATTTTGTAAGAAGGTTTATTCCTAATCTTGCTACCATGGTGAAACCTCTTACAGCTATGCTTAAGAAAGACATGGTCTTCTCATGGACCAAGGAAGGGAAGGAGATTTTTCAAGAGATCAAGGCAGCCATAGCCTCAGTCCCTACTCTCATGAATCCAAATTTTGAGAAAGATTTCATCTTCTGCACTCTAGGTGGTGAGTCAAGTATCTCTACTGTCTTGACTCAAACAAATGACAAGGATGAGGAGCAGCCCATAACCTTCTCTAGTGAATGGCTCAAGGAATATGAAGATAAGTACAGCTTTTTTGAGAAGCAAGCCCTTGCGATCATCAGAGCCTTGAAGAAATTCAAGCACCTCTTATCCCACAATAAGATCCATTTATTAGTGCCCCATGCCAGTGTAAAGGACTTCCTTTTGAGCAAGGACATTAGTGAAAAGAGAGCTAGATGGATCACTAAGGTAATGGAGTATGATGTTGATATTCAGATTACCAAGCTGGTAAGAGGGAGAGGATTGTGCAAAGAAATGTTATCAGGTCAGGATTCTGATGAAGAAACTGCTATGGTAATAACAAAGCAGCAGGAGGAAGGAAATGCTAATGGTCCAAGGAGCTGGATATATGATATGAAGAGCTTCTTATCAAGGAATGGATACCCTCAGGGATTCGACAAAGCTAAAAGAGGACAATATAGACTACAGTCCATTCCCTATGTTGTAATTGATGGTATCCTATTTAGGAGGGATTTTAATGGAACCCTACTAAGATGCATTGAAGAGGATCAGGTTGAGAGGATGATAAAGGAACTTCATGATGGCCCTGATGGAGGCCATTTCTCTGCAAGAACAAGTGCCATGAAGATCATGAGGGCTGGTTATTACTGGCCATCCTTGTTTCATGATTGTTATGGATATGTGAGAAAATGTGAGAAATGTGCTTTCTTCTCAGGCAAACAGAGGCTTGCAGCTCTCCCCCTTCATCCTATTCAGGTGGATCAGCCCTTTACCCAATGGGGGTTGGATTTTATAGGCCCCATTAATCCTCCATCTAGTGCAGGTCATAAATGGATTTTGGCTACTACTGATTATTTCACTAGATGGACAGAGGCAGTTGCCTTGAAGGATGCTATAGAACCAGAAGTTGTTGAGTTCCTTGATGGGATTGTATCTAGGTTTGGTGCTCCTTCTACTATCATCTCAAACAATGCTAAGTCTTTTGTTGGAACCCAGATTTGTGCATGGGCAATGAATCACAATATCTACCTGAGCACATCATCAAATTACTATCCTTAGGGTAATGATTTGGCTGAGTCTTCCAACAAGAATTTGATCAGAATTATGAAGAGGATAATAGAAGACAATTAGAGGGTCTGGCATAAGAAATTAAGAACTGCTCTGTGGGCTAATAGGATAACACCCAAGAGATCTATTGGGAATTCACCTTTTGTGCTGGTATATGGTAGGGAGGCTAGACTCCAAATTTCATTAGAGTTCCCATCCTTGGAGTTGGCTCATCAACTGGGACTAATTGTTCAGATGATGCCATGTCAGTAAGAATGGCAGAGCTGATGGAGCTAGAGGAAAAAATGGATAAAGCTATTAGGACCCTGGAGATATATCAACAACAGGTGAAAAGAAACTTTGATAAAAAGGCCAAGGTCAGGACTTTCAAAGAAGGGGATCTAGTTTTGAAATGGGATGCAGATAGGGTGAAACCAGGAAGACATTCCAAGTTTGATGCATTGTGGAGTGGCCCTTATCTAATATCCAGTTGCAAGCAGGCCAATGCATTCTAGCTGAGCAGGCCAAATGGTGAGATACTGCCCATTCCAGTTAATGGGATCCATCTTAAGTCTTGCTTCTGATGAAATTGTGAAAACCATGTACATATCAGTTTAGGTTCCTTTCTATTGTTTCCTGCTTTCAATAAGTGCACGGGCACATGGCTCTCTCTGGGAGCTGCCAGCTTTTTGAAGTTTTGGCAGTTTTGAGTCTTCTGTTTCCAAGTTTCAGAGACTAGGGTTTCATTTTTTGGCCTTTCATGGTAGGGTTAGGGTTACATAACACTCAGAATCTATCTTATTTTCTAACTCTGTAGCCCAATGGATTTTATATGGCCACTGATCATGCAGAGAGCAGGCTCTTGTCCCCTGTGAGTTGCCAGAATGTTACCACATTTTTTGCCCCCGCCAAATTTCAAAATTTAAATGTTACCTGCTCAATGGTCACCTCCCCAAATTATTAATGTTCAAATACCCATGGAGATATTAAAATTACCAAAGTTTTAAACCTTATAATATGTTTTTGCGACTTGTAAGTTCTCCACCATCAGATCAGTTCAGATCGATGGTTGGTGCCATCGTGTTATGGAAAAGATGCATGATATTTACAATAGTGAGATGGCACCCTAATGACACGTTGCCATGGTGGGTCCAGTGTTCAACGGGTCAAAAAAAGTTCTACAGTGCCGTAGGCGCTATGTCGTTATCGCGTATTGGCCAAAAAATCTTCATATCGACATAGCGCCCGACAGAATTGCCCTACGGCGAGCGGTCAGTTTTATGGTGGGTCGAGAAAACATTTTTTTCATGGGGCAGAAAGTTCAAAAGGCGGCTGGGTGTCATGGTGCTAATGAGAAACTCACATGTTTTCTGTTAGCAACATAGTGCCTGGCTAGTCGGAGGTGTTTTTTTAGTGGATCAACATTTTCAGCAGGCAAGGTTCACGGCAGCGAGAGATGTTACGTCGGGAAAACACGTGTTAGTGGGGCTAGGAGGTCAGAAAGTCAGTGGGAATGGAATATCAGAAAGTCAGTGGGCACCATGGCGCCATCAAAAAATTCATGACTTTTTTGATGGCGACATAGCGCCCACATGGAAAAATCCACAGCGGTGAGTAACCATGGCACAGCGGGTCCCAATAGGTACTTCGCATGCATGGTAGGAAGACCAGTGCTATGGCAGCCAATCAAATGGAGACACATCTATGACAAAAGGACATGTCATCAGTTGGGCGCTATGGCACTATGGGAATTTGACCTCAATTTTCTCATAGCTACATGGCGCCTAGTCGACACATGGCCACTTCGTGGGGTCAAGTCTTGGAATTGCCAGGTTGGTGCTTCAAATGGCCAATAGGGAGGTTCCAAGTGTACATGTCAGAGCACAACATTTCACGAGCGCAACGATTTTCAGAGGAAATGATGTGCAGAGTATGACGTGGTTCTGATTGTCAGATTGAGACTAATCTACGGTGGGCGCCATCATGCAATGAGGAACTGCCTAGGAGATAACATTAGGGACATAGTGCCCTGGTTCCACATGTCCTGGTGGGGCCATATTTTCATGCAGCCAGCATAGTAAAGAGGGATAGATCTTTCGTGGCTATCAGATGATGGCTGATCGACGGCAGGTGCCATCATGCTATGGAGAAGTTGCACGGGATTTACAATAGCAAGTTGGCACCTAGTGGACATGTGTCCTCATGGGACCAGGTCTCACCAAGGAGTGTACACATGATGGCCAGGTGTCGTTCAAGCATGGTACGGTTGCTGAGACATTGCTAGGTATGAGGGGCCTAGGGTAAGAAGCAAGTATGATACATGACGAGTCTTCACGATCATCAGATCTACAGAGATCAACGGATGGCGTTGTATTGCTATGAAGAAGCTGCACGATATTTACGATAGCGAGATGGTGCCCTGATGACACATGTCTCACTAGCCCAGTCAAGATTGACAGTTGGCGGCTGGCAGTTAGTGTAACCGTCACAGTTAGCATTAGCAGTTTTGGAGGTGGCGCAATTTTATGAGGAAACACTTGGGCGCTATCTCACTATAGGATATCACCCTCGATATCTCCATAGCAACATAGCACCTAGTCAAACTTAAGGCATGGTCAGTGCGTAAGCGAGTAAAAGTTCCCAGGGTGGCAGAATGGAAGAAAATGATTGGCTTGCATGGCCCAACTAGCATATAGAGTTGAGTTGACTTGTTTGATTCACTATTTCATGAACCAAAAATGATAAAATTAGGAGTCTTTTCCATGGTTTCAATTTCGCAGTTAATTGCCACCAACTCAGAATGAATACCAGGTGCAAAAAGACACTCCATCTATCCAATCAATCTATCTACTATGTCAGGATCATTTATTGGTGCCACTTTTGTCTACTCGAGGCATTTCTTCAGTTGAATACCTGATTTTGTACCTCAAAACCATGCTCGAGTGTGATCTTTGATCGGATATTTTTAATGGGAGCTTGATGGCAGTAGTTGAGCAGTTAATGCAGAGCCAATTTACTCAGTTATGCTTGAACTATAAAGGCAAATTTTGTACATTTCAAAAGGGGGACTCTTTTTGATTTCTCTGCTACTGCTTGCAGATCTGCAGTGTAAAATTCCCTTTGTCTCTGAGCTATATAACATTTTGTATCATCTCCTTCAGCCACCAATGTTCATGTGCATCCATTTTGCCTCTCATTGGTGCATTGTTGAGATCTGTGGCTCGCATGTTGTATCTATTTTGGGCCTATTGGATAATATATAAGTGAAATCCTTTTCCTTGAGTTATTCAGTTTGGTTTCCTGATTTGTATGTGGTTATTGATTGACGTAAATATGGATGTGTATGTCTCTTGAATGTTATCTCAGTTTTGTAGTGCATATATGGGTAGAAATGGGTCTGAATGCTCTATTTTGGTGCATCACCTCCATAGTTTAGGTAGGGTAGAGTTTTTTTCTGCATCTCCTTCTTCCCCTTTTCCTTATGAGAGTAGTTAGGTGCGCCCTAATAGTAAGAGGAAGCCAGCCTTCTTCGGAGACTCAACCTCGCAGTTCAAGTCCCATAGCTTGGAGGTTGTTTCCATGTTTCACTAGGTTGTCCTCGCACATAGGCCTTGGACAAGGGTGCAAACCTAGGTGACAACAGGACCCACTATCATAACAACTTTTGGGGCAAGACCACTAAACTTCACTGTCGAACTAATCTCTCAACTATTCCTTGTAGAATAATTTTTCATACTATGCTTTAAGCTCTTTTCTTTGTCCTATCAATTCGACGAATCACTGTCAGACCTTGTAGACCAAGTCACGAAGCTCAAATCCAAATATCAAACCTTAGATCTTAGAAAAAACCTCGGCAACAAGTTTCTCTCCAACTTTTCTCCACTCTGCTTATTTTCACATATCAACTTGTTTCTCTTCTATTTTTCTCTTTTTAATTTATGGAATCATTCATAAAATCAAAGGAAAATGTCCTTCCTTTATACCAAATTCATAAAAAAATTCCCTAAGTTGGCTATTACACCTTCTCAATTAATTATTATAGGACCTCATTAAGAACATGTTATACTTAGCAATTTCATAAATTAGTCACACTGTAATTTGAATAACTTTTCATATGTGTAATATTATGACAAGTGAGCTTAGCAATGATATCTCCAACATTTCTTCTACACACCTTTAACCTTGCTTCTCAAAATAACAACTTTTCTAAGAGATATAACAAGTTTACTAGAACATGCTTCTATAAAATTTATCTCAGAATAGTTTTTACCAAATCTTTCATATGTTCTTCTAGACATAATATCTTTTGCTTCCAATGTTAGCTTCATATGCTAGACACTTAGTAGTATCTCCCATTAACCTAATTAGTGAAAATGCTCAATGATCTATCCATACCAACTTGATCTTTACCATTGTTCTTCTGTCAATCACCATAGAAATCTTTTATGTTGACATCAATGACAAACATAGTCATGAATGAAAATTATTATCATGATAATGATCTAATCATGTTTCTACAATACTCCCCCATAGGATTATCATTAGCATAAATTTATGCAAAATTTATGGCCATTGTAATACATAGCTTTGTGGTGCTTGACCTGTTATTTTTTAAACATTTAAAAATTATGCATCCATCCTTGAGTTCATATTAAACAAATGGGCCATGATAGAATAAATTGTACATAACTTCCCACCTCTTAAACCATTTTCTAGATCAATTACCATTAGCATAACATTGAGATCTCCATTATGATGAGATTTTTAAACAATGAATCAACACCTTCCCATGTTAATGAGAGACCATTTTGTTGAGTTCACTCAATTCATACCATCATCCAATCAAGATTGTTTACAATATACAAATGAAGTGCATCCCACTCACAAGAAACTGTATAAAAATAAATAGACAAGTTAGAAATAATTTATAATGATGATGGATAATAATTAATTAACTACAATAATATTTTATAATTACCTCTCACTTTCCTCAATCTACCTTTCCCTATCAAGTACTCCTCTTTGAATCTATTCATTGATTTAGGATCCCAAATGCAATCTACAAGGATCTTTGATGCAAACTTGGGAACATATTCACTAATGTACACCATGGTCTAGTAGACCATATATCCCTCGACCATGGAACACTCAGGATGTGATCTCTATCGAACCAAGCCCTTCAAAAATTTCAAGTTCCTCTCAACCATACACATTGACCTAGTTGGTATAGGCCCACATAATTTGATCTCCTCAACTAGATGTATAAGGTAGTGTTCTTGTGCATTGAAAAATTTGACGGTAGACACTTTTGCATCTCACACAAAAGCTAAGGAATTTTTCTCTTCCATTGCTTTATGAAATTTTTATCAATTTCTTTAGATGAAAACCACCTAGAAGATATTCATCACACAAAAATATATTAATGGGACTAATAACAATTATATACAACAAATATTTAAAATAATACTTCTAACCTCATGTATTTCCCAAGATCATATATAACACGTTTGACACTCATGTTGTCAAAGTTTTGTGGGAGAGATAGAGGTAGAACATACTACAGTAATAATAAAATGATCTTTTCAAAATATTATAAAATAAAACAATCGAAAGTACATGACGTTTTACAAATTTGTTATAAATAGAAAATAAAATGACCTACCTTGATGAAGATATGTCAATCATGTGTTTTCAATCCTATCCCAGAATCACTTTTCTTTGATATGAAATTACCAAGAAATGACACTCATATTAATCTAACTTCCATTGCTATTTGATTCGAGAAAAAACTTCAACACATTTGGATTCATCAATGTCATTGCAATTTTTGACCCTTTTTTTTTCATGCCTTGCATCCAATATTTTTCATAATGTCTCTATTAAATTCTTTCCAATATGTATAGCATCAAACAAATGCATGATTGGGAGGTGCTTGTAGTACTAGAACCTACAAAATTGTGTAGGATAGCTAAGAGCTTTTAAGTCCTTTTGGAAGTTGTTCATCGATTGCTTGACGACCTTCATGAACATCAATTATATCATTAGTAAACAAAAGGTAGTATCAAAATTTAAATTTCATATGAATACCTACATTAGAGTGAATGGCATTACCTCGATGATTCATTCTATTGTAATCCAACTTTCACATGTGAGGTGTCATTCTTTGTGGCTTTGATGTTGTCTCTTCTTTCCTATTGAAAAGATGTTTTTTCTACAATTTGATGCTTATTCTTTTTTGGAGAAAGTTTCTATGCTCATTGAATACCTTCTTTCCTAAAATTTTTGAATGACGAGATTTCATCTTCAGACCACAAATTGGATAGAAATTTTTGCCCTTTGTCTGAAGACCTACAAGATTGTGTATAATTGGATGACATGTGTACTATAAGATTCATATTTACAATCATCACATGTAACTTAAACATACAAAACAAATGCATTAGCATTGTTACATACCAAAAATATGTGCTATTAGTTTTACATACCACAAAAATGTATTAGTCTAGGGGCATCATGTATTGTCCTTTCAAGCATTTCACAGAATTGAAATTGCCTTTTACCAATCAGTCTAGAGATGTCATACATAGTGACCCCATTCCATAACTCCAACAATTCATCAATCTTGAAGGGCTCAATATAAACATTGATAACTTTTACTTGGTACTTACCTAGTTGAATGAACATAAACAAAACATAATTATTACAACCATTTTGATACTATGTTTATAAATTAATTTAGATGACTGTTAAATGGAAAAATACATGGTACATTCATTTCCAATATTATTTGCTCCCTTTTTATGGACATCCAAGGAGGAATGCTATTGTGAATAACAAAAACAAGCTAGACCAAGAAAATAAATCTCATCTCTTCAAATGGATTGACATTGTTTGTTACCAATGAAAGCTTCAGATTATTAGGTTCTTCTTTAAATATTGGCCACCTATCTTCTATGTCCTTAAATGCATAACCATCCACATGCATTGACATAATTTAATCTTGACTTCTATTGCATGCATGGTAATCCATAAATTCTATCAATCTAGTACACCTAAATAAGCATTGTAGATGTGGGATAATGGGAATGCACTGAAGAACCTGGCGAGACATCTTTTTCAATATTTGATCTAATAAATATCTACTAATGTGAAAATCAAGCCATTCTATTGTAAATTCATGTTTTTTATGATATATAATATGATCATTGGGACATGTATGTATTGTTTGATACTCCATTCCAATATCTTTCATAATGGTCAATAATTCTTTGTAAGAGTGGAATATAATGCTTGATGGCAGTAAAGAACTCCCTATTGACCTATAGAAAATAATTGTTAATATAAAGAACATTAATGGTACACTAAAATAGAAGATGAATACATGACATTTCTATGTTGGATGTACCATTCATAACTTTGAAGTTTTCCAACAACAATACAATGGAGAGAAGTGTTGTTTGGGAGCTTTGGTATAGGGGCTCATGTGCCTTTTAAATTATACCTATATCAAGGTTCTCTTCATCATCATCAATAAATGCATGACTATCATCATCTTCATCATCTTAATCAGTTGCACTAGTAACATCTTCTTCAATCATGTTCTCTGGCACTTTGTTAGTTGCACCAATTCCAACATCTTCAATTGTATTCTCTTCCTTAGGATCATCTTCTTCCATGGGAGCATTACCTTATGCCTCAATTTTCACACCTCCATGTTCCACCAATTCAAAATCAACATTCACCAAAGGAAAAAAATCATTTTCCCCTTTAATGTAATCATGTTGCCTACAATGTCTCTAAGCTTTTGTGATTAGAATTCTTTGATTGTTTAAGCCCTTGCATTTTTTACTAAGACAATAAAATTTTTCATCACCGTTTCTTTTGAACTGAGACCACAATCTAGCAATTGTCACCTTATTTTGTTCAGGGTTCATATTGCTCAGCGTGGACTTTTCTCACAAGAAAATATTTGAGATATAAAATTATATCAAATATAAACATACAAGCATTAGTAGTATCTTGTATATAATCGATAATAATAAAATAATTAAATATTACTATCTCTTTAGTAAAGATGACATCTAAAGAAATACAATGAATTATACAATATAAATATGCGTCAAAAGTAACATTCAACAACAAATGTCATAAACCATTTAAGGGTAAAAAAACAGATCTGTGTCATCGTTTATGATACCAAAAGCTATTTTGGTCAAATCTCATTTCTCTATCAAAACTCAATTTTTTTCAAAAACTAAAAATACCCTTTTATAGATCTCAGATTCAATATCATCATTATATAAAATTTTGAGTATTTTGATTCGTTATAATATGTTATAATCTCAAAATATTATAAGTCGATATTTTAACATTTTAGAAAATGCTCCCTCAAATAAGGAAAAAAAATAGTGAATCGTATAAAAAAAATAAAAAATTATATTTATCTCTAGAGGAGAGAATCCTCTTCACGAACATGTATTTTTTTTTCAAGAAGGTATAGATTTGATAAGGAAGTTTTGACGGGAGGAAAAAAATGTTGGATTCTGATAACGTCAAACTTGAGTAATTATAACAAAGAAAATATACATAAAAAATAATTATTTCTTTTTTTGTTCACTAGCTATACATGTCATCAATAAAATATTTTCAAATCAAAATAGAAAAAGATGATTTGCATATACTTGTTCGATGGGAACTACACCTTATATTTTTTATAGTTAAAAAAGGGACTTCAAAATAAAATAAAATGAATAAATTCTTACTCAAAAAAATTATAAAAATTATAGGCATAAAATTAATCCAATTTTACACATTTCATCAGTTTACATCATCTTCATATTTTAAACACAAATACCATTTTTTTGTCATTCATGTTGAACTGTCACATTCTAATATCCCATTTCTTTATAAAAGGTGACACAGGTTTGTACTTTTACCCTTAAGGAACTCATATGCCTTTGAATTCTAGATTACATTTCCAAACTACCAATGGAGTTGGAGAAAATTGAGCATCTTGGTTACTACCATGGCCCTTTCATGCAAGCTAGGAGCTTTTATGAGGTAAGATCTACCCTCCTTAGACCATGTCATTTCAATTAACTTCCATTCATTAAGGCATATAATAACATTTTTCATCTATTAAGATTATTGTCGAGAATGGGGTTAGAGATTCTAAGGTTCTTCCTAGAGTAACTTCAGCTTATGATCACATTGAGTGCAACTTAAGGGGGAATGAAAGAACATCAAAAGATAGGTCATTGCTACAAGACCATGTGAGGTAACTATGTATAAAGGAATCTTTCATAAACATCATAAAGGACAAAAACCTATTGGAAAAATTCCCCTGCAAAAGAGAAAGAAGATGAAGAAAACATATGCAAGTGAAAAAGGAAGGAGGAACATGCATCACCAATGTACAATAATTTTTCCCACCCATTAGAGAGAAAAAGAGAAGATATGTAGGTCCACAATGTATAATCGAATAAATTAATGTTGGATGTTCAAAATAATGATGAAAATCAAGAATGTTAAACAATGTTCCTCTTGTTAGGAATAAGAAAAATTGAATATCTGTTCAAGGTTTCTTTGTGTGATAAATATCAAGATATGTGAAGAAAATAATAACGTATGATGTCTTTAAACTCTTCTCAAATAGTACACAAAAGTCTCAAAACATGAAATGAAAACATATAATATTGGAACACTTATAGTGTAAAAGTGGGCCAATATTTTGCAAAATGTCCAAAGTTGGTGCAGGGGCCCAAGGTCCTAAATAAGGTGGTCAAAGACCAATGTTGGATAGAGTATGAGGATAATAAGTTTCCAAGATGACACAAGGCATTAAGGTAATCTCAAAGCATCCCTAGAATGTATTTAGACAATTTTCTTGCCTATTGTAATAAGGCATATAGGCAAGTCAAATGTTGGTCAACATTGATTAACACTATGAGTTTACCAAAAATCTTCATTTTCATGTATTTTAGTATTCTTGTATGATTTATTAAGGTTTTGTAAGCAGTTAAAGTCACTTGTTTTGAAATATTGGAAAATTTCAAAAATTGCAAAAAAAAAGTTGGCATGCAACTTTTCTTGCAAAAATGAAGGATCGATAATAATTAAGGAAGCAACCTTCTCAAAATGGAAGATCAACAATAATTAGGGTTTCCAACATTTTTCTAATTATTCTCCTTGTTCCCACAAGCAATTTTTTGATGACACTATCATGATGCGAATGGATTTTGTCAAAGGAAAAAAAAATGATTTTTCTTTCTTCCTATGCTTATTTCTATGGGCCAACTTATCAATTGGACCAAAAGTTCCATTTTCTTTATCAATAATCTAGAAGAGAGACAAAAAGTAATATCTAAAATCCTTTATTGTAAGATTTTTTTTTTCCTTTTTCCTATCTTTATCTCCCATTAGGGATAAAGCCTTTTAATTCTTTTTGGAATTCCATTATTGACACAATTAATAGCAAGTTGACTAGTTAGAAAGGAACCCTTTTAAATCAAGCTAGGAAAATCCAACTTTTCAAGTCTATTCACAAAAATATGCATGTGTCTGCATTAAGCCTTTTCTCTATTCTTGCTAAGTATGTTAATATAACTAAAAAATCTAGGGGAAGTTTCTTTGGATGGAAATGAAGGAGAAGGTTCATTTTTATTAATATCTTAGGAAAATGTCCACAAACCAATTAAGAAGGTATATAGTATTGCCATCAACTCTACTAGAATGATTAAAAAAATTATTCTCTCTAAAAAAATTTAGAGAATATTTGAAGAGGAAAAAGAATGGAACTCTCTAATTAAGAAAAAGTATGCTTTTTTAGCTCCTAACCTTGAGGATTACCTCTATTTAGATGTTTGGATTAATGGTTACAAGATTTGGAGCAATATGCATAAAGATAAGAACATGTTAAGAAAGGAAAAATATGAAATCTTGGTAATGGAAGGAGGAGATGAAGTTTAATAATGACAGTTGGATTATGGATAATGCTATTTTTGAAGATCATATCTTCTTCCAGCATGTAGAAAAATGAAAGAATTTACTAGGGATTGGAGTTAGAAACTACTAAAGAAATAATGAATGAGTTATACTTAAGGATGTGAATCCTTTTCTTCCTCCTATTTACTAAAATCCAAATTCCTATTTTAATAGATTGAGTCTTAATGATAATACGGTCTACAATCACAATTCTAATGGAAGGTTGGTCAAGGATTAGTCAAAGCTAGTCAAAGGCCCTGAGGGGTATTAAAATATCATGCAAAGTCACAGATGAATTAAACATGTAAGTTGTAAGAATTTTTTACATATATTTATGGTTTCAAATAGGCATGAGTTAGCAAAAGAGGAAAATCATCAAAAATGTCTAAAAAATGTAAAGTTGTCAAAAAAATGTTGTTGTCAACATTTCTTGCAAAATGATAGTTTTGTAAAAGATGGAAGTTCAACCATCTTGGACAGACTCTTTGGGGATTTGAAAGGTCCTCTATTACATCATAATTGAATCTCATGAAGAAAATAGAGAATGAGATATAGAGAAGAAAGGTGAAGGGTACGGTGTGTGTGGTTTTGTATAATAAAAGCCCATTTATTTTTTTGGGAAAATCTACTCGTGTATTGTATTTAGCTATAGTCGTAATATCTTCTCCCGTATCTCATGGTTCTGATGATTCTTAAGTTTCATATATAGGGAAATGGTGGCTATAACTAATTCTAATGTTAAATGGATACCTAGTATCAATGGGGTTATTACCAAGTTTGATCTCAATACTTAGTGTGTATATAGTAAATTCTATACACTTTCAGATAAAAATGCCATAGTGGCTACATGCTTTCTTTGTGTAGAGATTAGGGAAGGTTTAAAGGTTTTTGTTGTTGTGTGAAATTTCCCTCTCATGGGTCTACACCATAACCCTAATTCTTATAAGGAATGGACCAAGAATTAATGAGTATCTATTGTTGCATGGAAAATATAGTGAATCAACATCCAAGAAATGTGATAGGGAATCAAGTATAATCTGTGTCATGTTTGGAGGGTCACAATCATTCATGAGATGCTATAGAACCCTTTGAAAGAGTAGAATAGGAAAGATACTGGAGTTTAGAAGATAATTAATATATTTTTGTTATGTATTTTTGCAAATGAGAAAACTCTAAGTATATGGAGTCAATGATACGAAGATTGAGATATATGATAGCAACGATATTTTATATTTTTGTTTAGACTATATGAGTGTCTGAAAAGAATATGTGAGGTGATCTCGTTTATACTGTAAAATATTTTCAAAGAAGCATTAAGTTCAAACTTTAGATATCAGGAGTATAGTACTTCAGAGAATCATAATTTTGATTTTAAATGCAAGTATACGAGTGTCATTGATAAGAGATAAAACAAAAGGGTCTTATTGTGAAGCAAGGTGGTATAGTAAGGTTGTAGATGCGTTAGAGATTGCAGATATGAACTATGATTTATAGTCAGTTTGTATTGTAAAATTTGAGAGCCTTAATGAGTGATTTTTAAAATTTGAGAATATCATTGTCAATCCTAAATGCGAGTCTATTTTTTTTTATTCCTATCATTCATGTTGTTAAGAGAAATGTTTTGTATTATATCTATGAATTATATTGATGATTTCTTAGGCTTTGTGCCCTACTTGCATCACTAACAGTGTCCTATATATCCATGGGGTGTGCAACATTCCTTCTTCACTAGGGTCCACACCCAAATCTTGTTGTTCTATGAAAGAGCTAACATATTACAAAGAAAAGAAATAAGTGTAGAAGTTGTGAAAACTAGCTTCAGAGATCACCACAACGACTTGCATGAAAATAACCTATTGAAGAGAAACCAAAGAAGGAAAGGTAATACTTGGAGAATCTCAATGGAGTGAGAGAAAATATATTCCAACAATAAAAAATAAAATTGTTGTACAAAAATACAATAGGAGAGCTTGTTTATTAAGGCCTCTAGGAAGCTTCTAGAATGAGCTAGAAAGTGTTAGGAGATAAGTATAACAACAAAGAATATATCCACAAAAGCTGAATTATCCTTCACATAGATGTGAGGATAAGTATGAAAAGGTAGGAAAGTTTATGAAAGTTGAGTGTTAATCGAGCTCGCTTAGTTAATGAATGGAATGTTGGATGAAACAAGTTTTAACCAAGCTCACTCGGTTACGAAAGGGGCTTTGCAGGTATGTATTGTTAACCAAATTCACTCTGTTAACATGGGAAAATTGTTTTTGAGTTAGTGTCTACTGAGTGGGGTCAACTAATGAAGGATTTTCTCATTTTGGCATACTAAGTTCAATTAAATTGTCTATTGGTTCTAGCCAACTAAGGACATGAATATTAATTATTCTAAGTTATATTCTAGCCTACTTGACAATATGAAAGATATAAATACAAGGTCAAGTTGAGAATTAGAAAGATGAATGCATGGAAGATAATTGAAGTTTTAATGATGCTAAAATGAAGTGAATCAGAAGGATAAGCAGAATATCCTTGTGAAACTAAAAAGATACATTTGATTAAGTATACAAGCCAGAATTGAGATCTCTAATCACCAATTCAGTTACATCAGTAATTAAGTCATCTCATTGTTACTCTCTAACCATTGTAGTAGTGATCTAAATCTCTTAATAGAGTTGGCTTAATAGTTATTTGTAAATCCTCTAACAACGTGGCATTTCTATCTAATTTTTGTAAGACCTCTAATAAGGCCACTCCTAAAAGGGTGATTAAATCCTCTAATAGGGTCAAACCTAATAGTGTGTTTTTTAGCCTTTAATAGGGCTGGCTCCTAATAGGGCTAACTTTAGAAGAGTGAAAATCAGTAACTAGTTGGAATTGGTGGTTTTCCCAAATTGGGTTTCCATGTTAAATCTTGGTGTCAAAAGTGTTCATGTTATTTATCTTATATGTTTGCAACTAAGTTAAAGTAACATTAAATCTTAGATAATATCTTGAATTTTTTCATGTTAAGTATTTGTCAAGTATTTTCAGTGTTTACCAAGTTATGTAGCATTTTTATGTGTGTTTGTCAAGCATCAATAGAGTTTAGTTATCCAAGTTTATTTTGCACTAACATCTAAGGGATTTGGGATTTATTTTGGTAGTAACTAATTCACCCCTCCCCTCTCAATTACTCCTCTTATATTTACAAAAATTGGTATCAGAGCTTTTGGTGCTTGTGGAGAAGGTTTCAAGGACCTAAGCTAAAGATCACAATGTTTTACAGAAGAGAGATTTCTAGGTTGAACTAAGACAACTTCGCACCATGACAAGGACTTATGAGATTAAATCTATCAACTATTAGTGATTTAGGGTGTAAGTATCTTGATAATGAATACAAGACTCGTATTGGTAAATTATTAGTTGAAGATATTTCTCAAAAGAAAAATCATAACATCATGATGATTGACATTTCTTTTTCTCTTAATTATGTTGATTTTAATGAAGTCAAAAGTTGTCCTATAGCTTATGATATGTGGATCAAACTAAAAGATGTCTATGGAGGAGATCATAATGCAAGAAGACATAAACTCGAAAGTCTCAGAGGGAAATTTGATTAAATGAAGATGAGAAAATATTAAAATATTGCAAAATATGTTGAGAGAATCAAAGCAAGTGTGAGTGCAATCAAAGCATATGGAGGAGACATTGATGAAAAAATAGTTATAAGAAAGGTACTTTGAACCCTTCTTCCTATCTATGCAATTATAGTGTCTTTTATTCAAGAGATGAGATGTGATCCAAATAGCAAAATAAATTTGGATTCTCTACTTGGAATATGGGCAGCTTTTGTGTTGGATAATTGTGATAACTATGTCCCTAGTTCTAAAGGTATTGCATCTACATTTGAAGCCAGAAAAAGGGTAAGAAATCAAAGGCTAGTTAATTTGAAAGTGATGAAGATGATGAAATTTTAGATAGTGATCATGAAGTTGTTGCAGCCCTACTTGCAAGGAAATATTCCAAAGACAGAGGAAAGTACAAAGATAAGATTCCTCTAATCTACTTTTTTTGTGAAGAAGTTGGTCACATTGTTGCAAGGTGCCCAAATAGAGAAAACAAGGATGAAAAGAAAAGAAATAAGTACAAAGCCAGGAAGGAATTCAAAAACTACAAGGAAAAAGGTAAGGAATCTTGTTTTATGGCTAAATATTCTAATAATAGTGAAGATGAAGTGGTATATATTACTATAAAAGATGAATCTAATGACAAAGGAGATAAACTGGCACTTATCACTCATGTTAGCAAAAATGATGCATAGATTATTGATAGTGGCTATTTACATCATATGACTGCAGACAAAACAAAGTTTGAGAACATGAAATATTGTGTTGGTGGTAGTGTGAGATTTGGAAACAATAAACCCTGTTGCATAAAAGAGAAAGGATGTATCTCATTAATCGATAAACTTAGATGTGACAATGCTTATTGGGTTGAAGGATTAAAAACTAATCTACTGAGTGTGGAACAATTGAACAACATTGGATTCAAGGTAGAATTTATGAATGGGAAGGCCAAACTACTAGACGGAAAAGGAAATCTAGTTGGATCTGGAAAACAAACAAAAGGTAACCTATTCTATCTAGATCTCAGTGAAAGTTCATGTTTTATTGATCAAGTAAAAGAAATTTGGTTATGGCACAAAAGATTATGTCATGTGAACTTTGATAATCTAGTTAAAATAAGAAAAAGAAAAAGAGTAAGAAGTATTCCTAGCTTGAGGAAACCTGGTATGGGTCTATGTAAAAATGGTCAAGTTGGTAAAATGGGAAAGGCTAGTTTCAAAATCAAGATCTATCATTCTGAAGAAGTCTTAGAGCTTGTGCATACAGACTTATGTGGACCTATTGGAATAGACAATTACAATAGATATAGTTCTTCATTCCTTTTTTTTTATGACTATTCTAGAATGATGACTGTAATGTATCTAAAAGAAAAATCTGAAGCTTTTCAAAAATTCAAGTGGTATTTGGAAAGAGTAGAAAAAGAAACTTGAAAGAAGTTGAAATGTTTGAGATCATAAAAAAGGTGGCGAATTCATATCTAATGAATTCAATAAATTCTGCATTGAAAAATGAATTAAAAGACAAGTATCAGCCCCTAGTACACCTTAGTAAAATGGCATAGCTGAAAGAAGGAAGAGATCCATCATGGATTGTGCAAGAACATTAATGATAGAAAAGAATGTTGTAATCAAATACTAGAAGAAACCAATCAGCATTGTAGTACATACCTTGAATAGAGTATAGTTAAGGAAAGACTTAAATCAAGCTCCTTATGAACTATGGTATGGCTACAAACCTAATATAAGTTGCTTGAAAATATTTGGTAGCAAATGTTATATCTTGAAGGAATCTAGGAAAGGTAAATTTGATGTCACAAGTGATGAAGGAATTTTCCTAGGATATTCTTGTAGAAGTAAAGCATACAAATGTTTAAATTTTTCTACTCATAAAATTATAGAAAGTGTGGATGTAAGAATCAGAGAGTTTGTAGAAAGGAGTGAATAAGAAAGCAACAAAGAGCCTAAGGATTACAATACAAACCTGATACCCTGCCAAATCTATTTGGAAGAAAGGACACTTCACATCCCAAGTCCCCAAAATCTCCAATAGCTACTGAGTTGCAAAGAGTGCAACCTGAGTCATAGTCAAAGGACCCAAGTCACAGTCAAAAGCTACAAAGCTACTACAAGAGAAAACTAAGTTTGATGGACATGAGTCACAATCAGTGGGACCCAAGCTTAATACTGAAATTCATGATGAAATTAGTGAAAGAAACTCCAAATCCAAAGAATCTATACAAGCAAAATATGTTAGAAGGCATCATGCACCTAACTAGATCATTGGAGACAAAAATCAAATGTAACAATGGCAAGAGATGAATTGAAAGGTATATGTTTACTTGCTAAATTTGAACCTAGAAATGTTAAAGATGGTTTCGATAATGAAGATAAAGAAGAACAAAACTTGGACTCTTGTTCCTAGAGCCATGGATAAAAATGTAATTGGCACAAAGTGAGTATTTAAAAATAAGCTAAATGAAGATGGAAAAGTTTCCAAAAACTAAGCACGTTTTGCATGTAAAGTTATTCTCAAGAAGAAGGTATTGATTATGGTGAAACTTTTTCTCCTATTGCAAGATTAGAAGGTGTTAGAAATTTACTAACATATGCAGGACATAGAGAATTTAAAGTTTATCAAATGGATGTAAAATTTACATTCTTGAATAGAATTCTTGATGAGGAAGTCTACATAGAACAAACTAAAGGTTTTGTAGATCCTAGCAAAAGAGATATGGTCTATAAATTACACAAAGAAATATATGATCTCAAGAAAACTTCTAAAGCTTAGTATGAAAGGCTTCATAACTACTTGATACAGATTGATTTTTAAAGAACAAATGATAATAGTAGCCTATATATCAAAGAAGGACTAGATAAGAGAATTGTGTTGGCAGAAATATTTTGGATGACACTTTAGTTAGAAGAAATGATAACTTGTGCAAGGCATTTTCAGAAGAAATGATTAAAGAATTTGATATGTCTATGTTTAGAGAGATAAAATTCATTTTTGGATTGCAAATGCAATAGAAGAAAGATGATATCTACATAACTCAATCTAAATATATCAATGAGATAATAAAGAAATTTGAAATGGAAGACTCAAGACTATTTGGAACCCCTATGTCTACTGGACATAAGCTTTCCAAAAATTAGGATTCCAAAGAGGTAGATTAGACCACATATAGGTCAATGATTGGAAAATTGCAGTATGTAGCTCATATAAGGCCTGATATTGCATTAATAATCGACATGGTGTCAATATTCTCAGCAAATCCCAAAGAAAATTGCATGATGACAATTAAAAAAATCATGAGATAGCTGAAAGGTACTGAAGACTATGGTTTATGGTACAAAATAAGAGGTAGTTTGGACTTAAAAGTATTCAGAGATGCTGATTGGGAAGGAAGTATTGATGACAAAAAAAGCACCAATTTTGGAGCATTCTTTCTTGGTAAAAGACTAGTGTCTTGGACAAGCAAGAAACAAAATTGCATCTCTCAGTCCATAGCAGAGGTTGAATATGTGGTAGCAATAGTCAATTATTCTAATATTATTTGGTTCAAAAAACTATTGGTAGGTATAAAGATAGAGATCAAGGATCTAGTAGTCATATACTATGATAACACTAGTGCAATCAATATATCAAAGAATCTAATGATGCATACCAAAACAAAACACGTTGCTATAAAATATCATTTCTTGAGAGAGTTAGCACAAGATAAAGAAGTTAGATTATAATATGTAAATACAAAAGAACAAATGATAGACATATTCACCAAGCCATTAGCTAAGGATGCATTTTTGTATCTAAGAGGTAAGATAGGGGTCATACCCCTATTTGATGCTTATTAAATGAAGTTTAGTGATGCATCAACCAAAGCATGTTGAAGATCAATTAGTTGGTGCAGTATTGACAAGGGCATATTGCAAATGAATTAGTACTTGAGGTACATTGATATTCACTTATTATTATTTTTGGCATGAGATGTCAAAGAGGGAGAAGTTTTTTATCATATCTAATAGAATTTTTTTAAACAGAAAGAGAAAGAGATGTCAAAAGGGGAGAATGAACTTGGTCTAATATCAAAGGCAAAGTTCTGCTATCAGAAAAAGTTTTAGTAGACAAAAGTTTTCTAATAGAGGGAGAAACTTAAGCTAGAAAGAGTTCACACTGATAGAGGGAGTTCTCATGGATAAGAATCTGAATGAAACTAAGTATATGCTCCTTACTTTATTCTTGCTCTAAAATTTCATTGCACTATGACATGTTGTGTTTCCATCAATGCTAAAGAGGGAGATTGTTGAATAGAATTGATCAATTGTGAATTATCTTTGATGTTACACAAAATTTTATATCATTGTCATTTAGTGTATGCCAAGGTCACTTGAGCATTGAAAATAGTTTTTTATGTCTACCAAGCATTGCAAAGTTTGCCTAGTTCAAAAGATAATATCTATCGAGTTCACTTAGGCGTCAAAGGAAAGTTTGTGAAAGTTGAGTGTTAATCAAGCTCACTTAGTTAATGAAGGGAATGTTGGATGGAACCAGTGTTAACCAAGCTCACTTGGTTACCAAAGGAACTTTGTGTATATGCAGTGTTAATTGAGTTCACTTGGTTAACATAGGAAAATTCTTTATGAGTTAGTGTCTATCGAGTAGGATCAGCTAACAAAGGATTTTCTTATTTTGGCCTATTGAGTTCAATTGAATTGTCTATGGGTTCTAGCTAACTGAGGAGATGAATATTATTTATTCTAAGTTATTTTCTAGCCAACTTGACAATATAATTTAGATATAAATACAAGGCAAAGTTGAGAATTAGAAAGATGAATGCATGGAAGATAATTGAAGATTTAATGATGCTAAGAGGAAGAGAATCAGAAGGATAAGTAGAATATCCTTATGAAGCTGAAAAGTTTCAAACAAGAAGTATCAAGTATACAAGCCAAATTTGAGATTTGTAATCAGCAATTTAGTTGCATCAGTAATCAAGTCATCTCATTGTTACTATCTAACCATTGCAGTAGTGATCTAAATCTCTTAACAAAGTTGGCTTAATAGCTATTTGTACATCCTCTAACAAGGTGGCATTTCTATTGAATTTTCCTTAGACCTCTAACAAAGTGACTCTTAACAAGATGATTAAATCCTCTAATAGGGTCAGACCTAACAATATGCTTTGTAGTCTTTAATAGGGTTGACTCCTAACAAGGCTCACTTTGGAAGAGTGAAAATCAGTAACTAGTTGCAGTTGGTGGTTTTTCCCAAATTGGGTTTCCATGTTAAATCTTGGTATCAAGTGTGTTCATGCTATTTCTCTTATATATTTGCAATTAAGTTAAAGTAACATTAAATCTCAGATAATATCTTAAAGTTGTTCATGTTAAGTATTTGCTGAGCATTTTTAGTGTTTACCAAGTTACAACATTTTTCTATGTCTTTGTCAGGCATCAGTAGAGTTCAGTTATCAAAGTTTACTTTGTACTGACATCTAATGGATTTGGGATTTATTTTTGTACTAACTGATTTACCCATCCCCTCTCAATTACTCCTCTTATATTTCTAAGACACTTCTCCTCTACTATCATTGCATTCAAAATCTTAAGGTGATGCTACTATTGGCCTAGCATGTTTCATGATGCCTAGAAGTGGGTAGCCAATTCTGAGAAATGAAAGTTGTTTACTGGGAAACCAATGTTAGCTATGATATCTCTTAGACCAGTAGTGATTGAAGACCCTTTTCAACAATGGGGATTGGATTTAATAGGCCTAATCAATCCATGATCCAACCAAGGTCATGCTTACATTTTCACGGCTATTGACTACTTTAGCAAGTGGGTTGAGCCAAACCAGTGAAGAAGACTACATTTGTAGTTGTGTGTGAATTCCTAAAGAAGCATCTTTTTTTAGGTTTGGAGTACAAGTAAATTTGATCATGGATAATGATACTAACTTTTCTTCTTTAAAAATTGTAGAATTTTGTTATGATAATGGTGTTCAAAATGACCATTCTTCTAATTACTATCTGCAAGGGAACAACTAGGCTGAGTCCAATAACAAGATCTTGGTTAGCACTTTGAAAAAGTTGGTCTCAAATAGTCAAATAAATTGGCATAGGAAATTATATGATGCACTTTGGGTTGATAGGACTACACCCAAATGTACCATTGGAATCTCAAAATTTGAATTAGTCTATAGAGTTGAAGCTAATTTACACTTCCCTCTAGAGCTTGCCACCTACAAATTCAAGACTGTGATTGAAGATGACACAATTAGAGATGGATTAGAGAAAAGGATCCTATATCTCACCCGCCCACAAGAAGAAAGAGAACAAATTGTAGATAGAATTACAAAACATCAAAAGTGAGTAAAGCACATGATTGATAAAAGAGTGAAACCTAGGAGATCTATGGAGGGCAACATGGTTTTTCTATGGGATAAAAGGCTTGAACTAGGAGGTATGCATTCCAAATTTCAACCTCAGTGGAAAGGCCCTTAAAGATTGTTCAAGTCAACCAAAATAATTTATTTAAATCAGCATATCCTTCTGGAGAAGTCCTACCATATTCCTACAATGGCCAAGACCTAAAGTTGTACCAGAGTCAAAATTTAAAGTAGGAAACCCCTACATAGTTAGCTAGTTAGGTAGTCTTCCTTTCCTATTATGTGTGTAGCTTAGATCACCTTGATTTCTTAGTTTAGTTATTTTGTTTCTTTCCTAGGGTAGTTTTCTTTTCTTTGTGTGCTTTAGTTTAGTTTCCTATTTGGTGTTTGTCATCCTTGCCATTCAAAACTAGAGATTACTAGGTCCCTACTCAAGCATTGGCATGCCTTAGTCCCTAATTTTAGCTAGCTATTGTCATACTATTAGTCTATCCCTTTTATGCCTCTAAGTATGAAGTCAAGTCAATGTCAAGAGTCTAAAGTCCTTTTCTAGTTTTCCATTATGGGTGCTTTTCTTCTCATTTATCCCTCTAAGCCTATCTATGCTGGAAATTATGAAATCTATGCCCTATCAGTTATGCTAGGTGAGATAGGTTTGAGGAGGGATAATGTCAAGTGTATTTTTAAGATGAGAAGAAAACCATTTTACCTACAATTCTGATGTATTTTCAAAGTGTGCTCATCTTAAGACACATTGCATTTGAACAAAGTTCAAATAGATATTCAAAGTCAATGCAATAAAGAGCAACAAGATTATGGTCAAGGAATGTATATTTGTGACTAAAATGATCAAAGTCAAGCTCAATGGAATCAAACACAATATGGATGAAGAAAAGAAATGGTGAAAAGCATCTAGTGATGGTGAGTTGTGCAGTCAACCTTGACTTGTGAATGGAAGAGAAAATCAACGGTGTAAATTAACTCTACATTTCTATGTAGAAAAAATAGAAAATCTGAATTGCTCAAAGAAATATTCTTGATCAATAGATGAGAATCGAGATTGAAAAGTCAAAGGTCCCTAGAAGATTCTTGCAACCTTGGATTAATGTTTGATTGGATTGAATGATCCCCACTATCCTATAAGAAAAAGAAGGCTACCAGTTAAATTCCATAAGACAATGAGAGTCGTTGATCTCATTTTTTCATAAAGGATGAACCCAGTCTAACAATGCATCATGATTGTCCACTAAAGGAAAATTAAACATCATTCAATCAACAAAATTGAATGGCCCTAGTTGTGTTTCAGGCCTAAATTTTAAAGGACAAAAGTTTTGCAGAAAGTCTCTGGAATAATGACACTTGTACACACTCAAATCCATTTCGGGCTAAAAATTAGAAGGATCGAAACTAACTTGAAAAGTCATTCGAAGACATGGAAAAGCACCCAAATGTATCTGAAGGTGAACTAAGGAATGATCCAATGGGATAGTTCCCATGATGCCATGAGGAACAATCAACAACTAGTTAAAGGTCATTGGAAAGAAGAGACTAATGATCTCATTGAGAATAAGAAAGTAGGATTCACACACCCCCACCGTTAGATCCTATTAGAGATAGGAAGATCTATGGTGGCTATCCCATCCAAGGGTAAATCATGGACAAATAAAGAAGTGCCACATGTCATTGAATACAAAGGTGGAACCAAACCTAAAGGAAATATAGAAGATTAAAGAGAAGAAGCATCTAATAGCTCCCATATCCTCACATCTAATTGGCCAAATTTTGAAGGGTCTATAAAGGTAATTTCAAAAGTTAATAGAAAGGTCGACAAACTTTTGGTGTGAACTCTTGGTGTAGAAGAAGCTTCTAGTTTTTACATGAACTGATTGTGGCTCTTTGCACATTAGATTAGATTACTCTAGAACTAAAGGACATGTGTTGATGAGGCTACTAATTTCTTGTTAATTAGAGTGTTTGTTTAAGATTAGTAGTGTGAGTAATCTAAGTGTTACTTTCATTTGCAAATTTGCTTCTTTTCCTAGAGATGCATTTGCATTCTTAGACTAGTTGCATTATGTTGTGTTAAATCTAACTTGTAGTGAGTTGGGAGGCCGTTAATTTGCAGTTTTCTCTAGATAAAGTCCCACTTGGGTTCATGAATTATCTGGTCTCATATGACACTCTTTGCATGTATTAGTTTAGTAGTAGGAGTAGAAGTAATTTTAGAAGGAGAAGTTAATAGAAATCCTAAATTTTCCTAGGTTGCTTGTGTTTATGGGCATCCTGGTTAACCTCTAGTGCTCTAAGGTTAAGAGCATCCTTATTAAGATTTATTATCTACTAAAAACATATTCACTACATATGTTGCATATAGGGGAGCTATAACTTTCAATTCAAAGATTAGTGACAACAGATTGCTCTATCCAATCTGTTGGAATTGTTTAGTTCCTCACAACTTTAAGTAATAAAGAGTGGAGGAAAAACCAATTCAAAGAGAGGGACAAACTGTTAACCAGCAACTATAAAACTAATTAGAAGATACAGTAGATTAAAATATCTTCCTCCTCTTTGCTTGTATCCTCCCTTTTCTCACTTTGGCCACAAAGAGAAGAACCCTTAATGCCTACTTTCTGTTTCATATTTATCTTCTTTCTTACGAGTTCCTTTTCAGTTAATACAACCGATTCTTGTAAATCATGTGCCTTTTTAGAAAACTTCATATATATCTACTGATTACAAAGACCTCTTCATAAATTAATACATTTATTATTATTGTGATATGGGTTTTTCTTAGATGATACGTCTATACACTTGACACTTGGACACTTTCAGTTAAATAGCATCATGTATCATGTCAAACTGGAGCGGTTCTCTAGGGATCTTTGCCACCTAGTTCTGCACCTGTCACGGGTAAATTGTTTATTTACTTCATCATGCTTGTTTCTATTTGAATAATACCTTACTTATTCATCAATCGTGCCAGACCCGATCTAATGAGAAGATTACATATTGATTGCGAACAAGTCTTATTGTCGTTGTGACAATCATTTTCAAATGATTTAGGGATTATCATGTTATTGGCGATGGCCGTTCCCTAGTACATTTAACTTCACATTAACCCTTGACAGGTCTCGAATGCATTCAATCTCCATCATAGTGCATCTGTTTAGTATGTACATTTCCTCTAGTTCGGTTCCTCTGTTGTCTATTCGGCAAGATCGGTTACCACATGACCTGATAGCTTAATCTTGAAAGGCAACTTGCACTGCCATGCTTACTTTCGTAACCCGACTCCAGCCCATATTCATCGTCTCCATTGCCAGGATTTTCTATCCTTCACATGTATGTAGTTCCACCTTTATATGCATACACGATGAGTTTTGCGGGTTTGAACTTGAGATGGCGATTATGAACCCATCTTCCATTGTGTCCTTTTTGCCTTTATGCGTATGTGAATAGAAAATTGGATGCATTCCCCACTGGGTATGCTTTATAATGAGCGCGGTTCAATCATTGGATCACTCTATTAGCAAGAATAAGAAACTTTGTATTCATGTGCTTCTCATGAATGGGTATGAAGGATTGGGCCTTCCACCTGTGAACATGATTCTATTGCATGAGTGAATGCTTTACAATAGATCAAGCAGTACCTTCATTCATGATGCAGGAGCATCACCTATTTTGAAGCATTTCACATTTTTATATGAAACCTGCATTATAAATGTTTATCTTTTCACGATGAATGGTAACGGTTTGGTTGGAGTTTTAGTATTTTAATGGTTTTGGGTTACATCTTACTAGTCATAGATATAATAAATAAAAGGTTTATAAAATCATACTCAACGATTCATTAATAGTTTATTTAGTATCTATCAAATTCCAAATCGGGAGTCAATTAGAAGTTCCTAATTAGTTATAGGAGGGAGTTATTCAGTTTTTGCAAAGTTATAAATAATGTAAGGCAAGCTGATAAGGGATATAGTAGAGGGAGACATGTTGAGAATCGGGTGAAGGGAAAGAGAGATGTAAATGGGAATAGAATAATGAAAGGAAATATTAAAATTCCTGATTCTTTACTTTCTCGTTTATGTTGTTACTATTCTCCAATTTGTTGGATTCAAATTCTCTTTTATTGTTAGTTTCAAAGATCTCTATTTTGTTTGATGCAAGTTGGTTTATAGTATCTAGATTTTCATGAAAGGATTTTACAAGTGTTTGGAATCGATGGTGTTTTCCGATCAAGGTATCATGTTTTAATTTTATTTTGTGCTTATTTACCCTTCTGGTGTGCGCTCCACATTAGATTGGTATCAGAGCATAGTAAAAGGTTTGGGAAGAAGATCTAGGATTTGGCAGGTTGAAGGTCCCTTGTTGATGCTTGGAGTTGAACTATCCTCTGAGAGTGTTCCAAGGTGGTGGCTAGATATCTAATGAACCCTAGATTGGTTTGAGAAGATGGTTTTGACAAGGAGTGAAAGAGAAATAATTAAGGCATTGAAGGAGTACATGTATGAGGATAAAAAGGAGAGAGAAGAAAGAAAAAGAAAGAAGAAGGAAGAAGAAGCAAGAAAGAAAGAAATAGAATGGATGAGACAAGAAGAGTTGAGAAGCCTAAGAAGGGTTTTGGAAGGACAAGAAGAAGAAAGTTACAAGAATCTTAGAGAAGAGTTAGATAAGATTACTGTAAAGTGGGAGAGGATAGCATTGCTTTTGGAGCAAGCAGTAGATGAAGATGAAGTTATAGATGAAGACAAGGATCAAGAAGTGGTACACATTCCATTGGAAGGGCATGGACATCAGATGAATGCTAGTGTAGAGAGTGAGAGTGGGAGTAAAGAACAGGAGGTTGTTGTTGAACCTTGTGAGGAAAAGGTTCTTGCAGATGAAGGAGATTTGGTGACAGGTATGGTTGAAGAAATGATATGCCCAGATGATGGAGATGTTGACAAAATTGATCAAGAAGGAAAAGACATAGTCCAAGGATTGCAGGCTAAGGAGAATACTATTGCTGTAATGGATGACGTATTTGTTGATCACTATGATGTTCTAGAGATATACAAATAGGAGGAGGACCAGATTGTGGATCAAGTTGATTGGTATTTTTATGTAGGAGATGTGATGATTATGACAAAGGTATTTATTCAAAGATTCAAAGGAGGAATTCAATTTGGAGATTGGCATCAACACATTGTTTGGAGCAGTATCAATTCAATCATCATTGTGATATCATTATTTTCTTCATATAATTGGAAGACTCAAAAGAAGATTGCAGTAATTCAATGGGACTTGAATTTTTCTGTCCCCAGGAGTATGATGCAGGAGCATCACCTATTTTGAAGCATTTCACATTTTTATATGAAACATGCATTATAAATGTTTATCTTTTCATGATGAATGTAACGATTTGGGTGGAGTTTTAGTATTTTAATGGTTTTGGGTTACATCTTAATAGTCATAGATATAATAAATAAAAGGTTTGTAAAATCATACTGAAGGATTCATTAGTAGTTTATTTAGTATCTATCAAATTCCAAATCAGGAGTTAGTTAGAAGTTCCTAATTAGTTATAGGAGGGAGTTATTCAGTTTTTGCAAAGTTATAAATAATGTAAGGCAAGCCGATAAGGGATATACTAGAGGGAGTAGAGTAGAGGGAGACATGTTGAGAATTGAGTGAAGGGAAAGAGGGATGTAAATGGGAATAGAATAATGAAAGGAAATATTAAAATTCTTGATTCTTTACTTTCTCGTTTATGTTGTCACTATTCTCCAATTTCTTGGATTCAAATTCTCTTGTATTGTTAGTTTCAAAGATCTCTGTTTTGTTTGATGCAAGTTGATTTGTAGTATCTGGATTTTCATGAAAAGATTTTACAAGTGTTTGGAATCGATGGTGTTTTCCAATCAAGGTATCATGTTTTAATTTTATTTTGTGCTTATTTACCCTTCTACTATGTGCTCCACATTAATTCACCACCCTACAATCTCATGGCACTCAGATTTATTGTGTAGGTATTTAGTATCATGTGCCAACAACTGAACCAGGTTCCATACACATTAATTGTGTATTTTCTCTAACTATGGCATCAATTTCATCGAAGGAAGCTTGCAACTTGTTTAATTGGGTTTGTGTGTCACTACTTCTCTTAAGACTTCAAGTTAGCTATGAAATCAAAACAAGGCTTGAGATCTAGATTGTGCTCTCATCTCTACTGAGTGTGAGTTTGAAAAATAGAAAAGTCTCCAATTTATATATACAAGCATGGAACCATAGCCCTCCATATGTTATCTTTGTCTACCGTCGGTGTTAATGGAAAAAATTAAAATTTGTTAAAGTAAATTAATTACTTTTCCATTAGTATGGTTGATAGAGATGTTTCCAGAAACAAGCATTTAACATGCTGTCCAAATAATAAATTTTGTCCAGAACTATCCATAACCACCTGCAATCATATTTTTGACTACTCTCATTAATAATACACCAAAAAAAAGTCTAGATATTTCTGTACATTTATTACAATTGCTGTTATAAATAGAATGCATGAGCCTAGTTTTTTCAGCGCTCAAGTTTGGAGTAATCTTCTCTATGTTTCATTTTTGTGTTCTTTTTCGTGGTATCAAAGCCAAGTTTGAAAGACTGTGATCAGTGTGGAATTTTGCTTTGAAAAATGCTGGTTGATTAAAAGTGTGAAGAAAGGAGATTATGTTGAGTAAGGAAGATTGCTGTTAGAAGGCTGCCCCCAATTACAAAGTTGCATTGGAGATTAGTGAATACCAATTTGCACTGTGAGTTGAGGGAGAATTAAATGAATCAAGGGAAGTGCTGAAGGTATGTTTGATTTCACCTAAACATTTTTTGATGAATAGATATGTGTGTTGGTGCAGTTGGAGAATAGTTTGATTTATGAAATATTGGAGGAATAAGTTGTTGTTTGGGGAAAAATTTATTTATTTGCTAAGCTTCTATATTCTACTAAGATTTTTAACACAGTTTCAGTGTTGTAGGCTTTCGTTATTTTACTAATCTTTTGAGATACTATATGTGGTTGAGACTGTTTGATTTGAAGATACAAATTTTGTGTGTTTAATGGTTGTTTGGTGATTTAGTAATCAAGTACATTTGAAAGATATTATTATAAAGAGCACTTTGAAAGATTTGTGTGGGAAGTTGAAAGTTGTAGTTTTGGAAGTCTTTTGTTTTATAGGTTCTTAAGAAGGCCAATATCAAGGCATGGTCTTTGCTAGATGCTTGATGCTTATGTGATTGTGTGCATGTGTGTTGGTAATTGGTTGGAAATTTAACTATGACTAGTGAGGTGTCTAATCTTGTGGTTAGTGAAAAATTGGATGGTTCAAATTATGTTAAATGGAAATGTGAGATGGAGTTAATTTTACAAATGAAAGATTTATGAGAAGTAGTCACAGAAGAAAAACCTAAGGATCAAGATGAACTTAAGAAATGGAATGAAAAGGATATGAATGCACGTGGTACACTTTTGTGGCAAATTAGTCCAAGGATTGGGCCTCATGTTCAAGGTTTAACAACAACAAAGGCAATATGGGAAACTTTACAAGTAATGTGTGAAAGAACAAGTTAAAAGTAATGGATATTATGAGGAAATTAACTCATTTGAAAATGAAAGTAGGAGATAGCATGACTGATCATATTGTTAGATTGAAAAAACTTAAAAAATCAGCTTGCAATGATGAAGGTTGAGTATGAAGATGATGAGATCATAGAATTTTTAACTGAAAGTCTTCTAGAGGAGTATAATAATTTCATTCATACTTTAGAATTAACTAAAAAATTTGAAAATATAAAACTAGAAGAAGTGTATGGTGCTTTGTTAAATGAAGAAGAAAGGCTTCACAAGTTTACAAGTGAGTCTAACAAGAGTCAAGCATTTGTAGCTAGAGGGAAATACAAGAATTATAATCAAGAAAGAACATCTCAAAATCAATGGCCTAATCAAGGGAATCAATATATAAATAATAAAAGACAATGGTCTCAACAAAGAGATTACAAAAATAGGAAAAATTATCAAAGGCCACAAAATGAAGGTACAAATTACAATAATAATCTCAAAGGAGCAAATACTATCAAATGTTTCAAGTGTGGAAAAGAAGGGCATAAAAGTGATCAATATTTTAAGAAATGGAAAAAGATATTTAATCAAACAATTCAATAAAATTTAATTCAAGAAGAGGGTGATATCATATAATGATAGCTTCTTTGGCTACTCAAGGTGATTCAAGTAACACATGGTATATTGATTCATGATGTAAATAGAATCAATGGAGTATACCAAATGTTGGATACATGCTTATTCCTTAAAAATCCATGAAATAAATTCCATTTTTAAAGACATCTCGTGAGGCAAAACAAAACTCTTTCGAACATTGGTTTACAATACTTTACCATTCACATGGTCTGACTACTATACCTAAGTGCATTACTCATAAATTTCAATCCTAATATTTTCTTTCAAAACCCTTTGTAGGATTTGTTCCAAATTATTAATAATAAAACATATCCAACGCTAAGTGAAAAATAATCAATCCATTACATGTTATAGTCTCTGCATGTAGGCTCATCTTCTCTATCATAAATCAGAAGTAAAACCAGTAATCCTTCCTTGGGAATCTAATAAATTCCTTAAAATGACTCTAAATAAAACCAAACCAATTTACAGTCAACCCTATACAAGTCTAGTTTTTGAATATATAATCCATTAATTTTTCCAATTCATAAATCATTCTACAAGCACAAATTAATGTCTGCAACTTCAATAGAGATCTGTAAAAACCAGTCTTCATTAAAATGAACATAAATAACACATATCTAAATCAAAATGACTCAAACAAATTGGAAATGAAATATAGTTTCTATACCCTTCCAATGAATATAGCTAGAGTTTTTCTTTCATCAAAATATGTTTGTACCAAACATTTAAATCTAACTGTAGCTAAGCATCCCCAAATTTGAAAATAACCACTTTTACGAAAACTAGCTTAAATTCATCAAAACTTAACAAAATTTCTCCAAACTAAAAATAAAAAGAATATTATTCATCATACTCTTAAAATGTATAGAAAATACAAGGGTTCCAAGTTGTATATGGTCGTACAAGACCTAGAACCAACACTAAAATAGTTAAAACCAATCAAAATAAAAAATTCTTAAGAAACCAAATGTCTCAAAATGATCTCTTCTTCTTCTCCTTCATTCCTTTCTTTTTGGAATGACCAATAAAATTATTTTAAATTGGTTGTTGTGGTTTACAACTTCCCAACCACCTTTTTAACCAACGCAACACATTCTTTTAATCCTTGTACATTTTTCAATGCTTCTTTAAGCACTCCCTTTACAATGAAAATGTAATTTTTTCTAGTTTTGAATACATCACAATGCAAAGTTAAGAATTTTAACCATTTCTTCAACATGGTTATGGAAAATTCTAAATGACTTAAATATTACAATATTATGAAATTTAGCATAATGTATGAAGGGTCAAGATGCTCCCACATCATACTCCTAGGCTTAATATATTTCCATGTCCCATGGAAATGTGCAATGGAGAGTTCTACAAGCAAATATTTCACTTCTTTGTCTTTATCACTAGGTCCATGCTTCTACTATGTAATCTATCCTTTTCAAATAACTCAAATCAATGGAGAAAGGACTGGGTACTAGCCATCATGCTTCATGCTACTTGTTCATACAACTTTATTGTCATCTTACCCAACAACAAACTCGGTTCGGTGATGCACTTCCCACTCTTGCTTAGTGGTTGCTCTCAACATCCTACTCTAGACATATCTCTGGTGGAGACAATATGAAGATCCCAACTTTAGATCTTCACATACGCAATTGCAAATGCATCCGTCTTGTAGCTATGATGGATCCACATACCACCAGTTATCTCTACCCACAAAAACACTAGATCTTTCACTGGCTCTGATATCAATCTGGTGTAAATATAATAAATGGAGTATACCAAATGTTTGGATACATGTTTATTCCTTGAAAATTCATGAAATAAATTCCATTTTAAAAGACATCTCATGAGGCAAAACAAAACTCTTTCCAACACTAGTTTACAATACTTTACCGTTCACATGATCTGACTGCTATACAATCTTGACATTTTATTTCAAAACCTTTACTAGGATTTGTTCCAAATTATGAATGCTAAAACATATCCAAAGCTGAGCCAAAAATAATCAATCCATTACATGTTATAGTCTCTGCATGTAAAGCCATTTTCTCTATCATAAATTAGAAGTAAAACCAGTAATCCTTCCTTGGGCATCTAATAAATTTCTTAAAATGACTCCAAATAAAACCAAAATAATTTTTAGTCAACCCTATATGAGTCTAGTTTCTGAATATATAAGCCATTAATTTTTCCAATTCATAAATCATTCTACAAGCACAAATTATTGTGTGCAACTTCAACAGAGATCCGTAAAAACCAGTCTTCCGTAAAATGAACATAACTGACACACATCTAAATTAAAATGACTCAAATGAATTGGAAATGAAATGTAGTTTGTATACCCTTCTAATTAATATAACTATAGTTTCTATTTCATCAAAATCTATTTGTACCAAATATTTAAATCCAACTATAGCTGGGCATCCTCAAATCTAAAAATAACCACTTTTACAAAAACTAGCATAACTTCTTCAAAACTTAACAAAACTGATCAAAACCAAAAAGAAAAAGAATTTTATTCATCCTAATCTTCAAATATATAAAAAATACAAGGTTTGTAAGCTGCGCATGTACAAGACCTGAAACCAACATTAAAATAGTTAAAACCAATCAAAATGATCTCTTCTTCGTCTCCTTCATTAATTTCTATTTGGAATGACAAATACAATTATTTTAAATTGGTTTTGGTGGTTTACAACTTCTCATCCACCTTTTTAACCAACCCAACATATTCTTGTAACCCTTGTACATTTTTCAGTGCTTTTTAGAGCACTCCCATTACAATGCAAATATATTTTTTTCTAGTTTTTTATACATCACAATGAAAAGTTAAGCATTTTAGCCATTTCTTCAACATGGTTATAGAAACTTCTAAATGACTTAAATATTACAATATTATAAAATTCATCATAATGTATGAAGGGTCAAGATGCTCCTGCATCAATTCAGGAGCTAGCCAACATCTAAGTCACAACAAAAATATCTTTAGCTCTTTAGAAGCAACAAGAGGAGCAAAAATATTTATGGGTGATGATAGTTCACATGACATAGAAGGAATAGGTACAATTTCAATGAAAGGTAATGATGGTAAAAATTTTGAAATAACTAATGTGAACTTTGTACTTAGGTTGGCCAAAAATTTTCTATCAATGAGTCAAATAACTCAACATGGATATAAGGTGGAGTTTTATTGAGATAAGTGTTTAATCAAGAATATTAATGATGGATACAAAATAGTGGCTAGAGGAGTTGAGAGTGATGGACTGTATAAATTTCAAGCTAGTGTTGATAAGAAGGCTTATATCACTACAAAATCATCCTTAAGTGAGTTATGGCTTCAAAGATATGGTCATTTAAACTATCAAAGTTTGGCTATGCTTTCAAAGATGAATATGGTTGATGGATTACCTTGAATAAAATTAAATACAAAAGTGTGTGAAGGATGCATGGTTGGTCAAAAAAACATAGACACTTTTGAGAGGTTCACATGGAGAGCAAAGAAAATTCTATAACTTATCCATAGTGATTTGTGTGATCCTATGAGTCCAACATCAAAGGGAGGAGCTAGGTATATCTTGACATTTATTGATGATTTTTCAAGGAAAGTTTAGGTTTATTTCTTGAAACAAAAGGATTAAGTGTTTAAAATTTTTGAAATATTTAAAGCTCTTGTGGAAAATGAAAGAGGAAATAAGATCAAGAGAATTAGAACTGACAATGGTGAAGAATATATAAACAATAGGTTCAAATCATTTTGTGAGCATCATGGGATCAAAAGAGAGATGACTATTAGATATACTCCTCAACAAAATGGTATTGCTAAAAGGAAGAATAGGACTTTAGTGGAAATGGCATGTTGTATGCTACAATGTAAGAATCTTCCTTTGTTTCTATGGGTTGAGGCTATTAGTACCACATATCATGTTTTGAATAGATCTCCCACAAATGTTTTGCAAAACATTACTCCTAAAGAAGCTTGGAGTGGAAGAAAATGTAATGTTAAGTAGTTTAGAGTGTTTGGGTGTGAAGCCTATGCCCATGTACTAGATGAGATTAGAGAAAATAAATTTGATAAGAAAAGAATTAAGTGCATTTTTGTGGGGTATGATGACCAAAGGAAAGAATATAGGTTGTATGATCCTAGTGTCAAAGATGTGTTTACAAGTAGGGATGTCAAGTTTAATGAGGGGTTTGATGATATGCCAATATCCACTCCTATTCCACACGTGGCCATTGAGAATCATAAAGATCCTAATTATTTTGAAGCTGGTGAAAGTTCTAAGGAACCCTTTGACATGGATGGAGAATCTAGTCCTCCTCCAAAGACCAAGAGTATTCAAGAAATTTATTAAAGGACTCATCAAATTAATTATGGTTTAATTACCACCATAATGAAGACTAATGATCCTCAAAAATATGAAGAGGCCAAAGGAAAATGTGAATGGGGAGAAGCTATGAAAAATGAGTATGATTCCTTAATAAAGAACAACACTTGGGAATTGGTAGAGTTACCAAAAGGTAAGAATGTGGTTAACAATAAGTGGGTTTATAAGACCAAGTTCAAGTTGGATGGGAGTATTGAAAAGCATAAGACAAGACTAGTGGCCAAAGGGTATTCACAAAAAGAAGGGATTGATTACACAGAAACTTTTTCCCTAGTCGCAAAGAGTACTACCAAAGCTATTATGGCATTAGCAGCTCATTTTAAGTGGCCTCTACACCAAATGGATGTTAAAAATGCATTCTTGAATGGTGAAATTGATGAAGAGACTTATATGACTTAGCCACAAGGATTTGAAATTCAAGGGAAAGAGAATTTGGTTTGAAAATTAAGGAAGTCTTTATATGGTCTCAAACAAGCTCCAAGGGCTTGGTATGCTAAAATTAATGAATATTTTCAAATTCAAGGCTTCCATAATATTCCTCATGATCCAAATTTGTATGTGAAGGAATTTGATGGTGGTGATATCATAATCATTGTGCTTTATATTGATGATCTTATTATTATAGGATATAGCATGGATAAAATTAGTAACATTAAGTTAGGCATACAAGTTACATTTGAGATGACAGATCTTGGTTTTCTACACTATTTTCTTGGTATACAAGTATGACAAAAGGATGATGGTTTTTAACTTTCTCAAACTAAGTATGCCCTAGACTTATTCAAGAGGTTTCAAATGACAAATTGTAAAAGTGTCTACTCCAATTACTCTAGGATTAAAGTTAAGCAAGGACGTGGAAGGTGAAGATGTTGATCCTACCTTATATAGGCAATTGGTTGTTAGTCTTATATATTTGACACACACTCATCCTGATATTTCTTTTGTAGTTAGTGTGGTTTCTAGATTTTTGAGTTCATTTAAAGTCCCACTTTAGATAGTAGCTAAAGAATACTAAGATATGTGGAAGGGACTTTAACAATGGGCATCTATTATTCATCTCATGGAGATATTTCCCTTATTGGCTATTTAGATTCTAATTGGGTAGGATCTATGGATGATAGTAAGTCCACTATAGGTTATGTTTTCTATCTTGGTGTAGGTCCCATTTCTTGGTGTAGTAAAAAGTAGTCTACCATTGCTCTATCCACTATAGAAGCTGAATATACTACAACAAATGAAGCAGCAAAAGAAATCACTTGGCTATGAGCTATCCTATCAATCCTTGAGTCAAAATATGTACGACCTGCTCTACTTCATTGTAACAATCAAAGTGCCATCTCCTTGTCTAAGAATACAGTGTTTCATTCTCACACCAAACATATCGAGGTCAATCATCACTATATCAAGCATCTCATCCAACAACAGGTGATTCATCTTCAATATTGCAAGATAGAGGACCAGATTGCTGATTTATTCACCAAGGCCTTAAGAGAAGCCAAGTTTGTATCTCTTCAACATCTTTTGGAATTAAGAGTAGTGACATAATTGTCTCATGGATGTCATTTAGGGGGGTATTCTTGTGAATTCCAACCATTGTATTTAGGAGATAACTAATTGTAAATGGGTACCTAACAAGGTTTTAGGTTGAGACCCATCATATGTAGATTATAGGGGTATATTTAGATAGCAAATATTTAGTATAGCTATTGTAATTAATTTATGGGGGATGTTAAAGTAAATTAATTACTTTTCCATTAGTATGGTTGGTAGAAATGTTTCCAAAAACAAGCATTTAACATGTCATCCAAATAAGAAATTTCAAGATAACATCCAAAATTGTCCATAGCCACTTGTAGTCATATTTTTTAATTACTCTCATTAATAATACACCAAACAAAAGTCTAGATATTTTTGTACATTTATTACAATTGTTGTTATAAATAGAACGCATGAGCTTGGTGTTTTCAATGCTCAAGTTTGGAGTAATCTTCTCTATGTTTCACTTCTATGTTCTTTTTCAAAATTGAATAGTTTGATACATTATGTCAAATAGTTGGTTGAAATAGCTGCTTTCTATACCAATTTTAAGCCTTCATTCATGGTCCCCATGTTAGATTGTGGTGACTGATCAGGAAAGTACTATACATAATTCATAAATAGTGGGGTTCAGGGCATCGCCCCGAAAATATTTTTTTTTGGAAGTAGCCGACATGGTAGCCAACATATTATGGCCGACATATGGCCGACATGTTATAACCCTAAAGCGGTTTAATACTTGTATAAAAAGGGCTTAGGGTTGGGTATTTTTATGTGTGGTGATAAGAAATTGGTTCTTGCGATGGTATTGAGCTGTAAGGGATTACGGATTGTAATCAGGTTGTAATCACTGGATTGTAATAAGATCGAACTTGCTGTTTGGTGGACGTAGCCCAGGGATTGGGTGAACCACGTTAAATCTTGGTGCCTTGTGTTCATTTCTGTGTGTTCTATTATTTTTTGTTATTGGTTATATTTACATGTAGTTTTTATTTCTGTCCGTGGTTTATCCTAACAAGTGGTATCAGAGCAAGGTTGTCTTTCAGTTATCCTCTGCAGGAAAGTCTCACGGTTAAGTGGGAGTCTCACAGTTGAGTGGGAGCAATGGCAAATGAGGGTAAGTTGAGGGTTGACAGGTTTAATGGGCAGAACTTCCAGTTATGGAAGATGCAAATGGAAGACTATTTATATCAGAAGGATTTATGGAAGCTGTTGGAAGGAAAAGCCAAGAATCAGGGAACTATGTCAGAGGCTGAATGGGATCTTTTGGATAGAAAGGCACTCGGAAGCATTCAGTTATGCTTGGCACCATCGGTGGTATTTAATATTACAAAAGCAAAGATGAAAAAAGATTTGATGAAAACCCTAGCGACACTGTATGAAAAGCCCTCCGCTTCAAATAAGGTATTTCTCATGAAGCGTTTATTTAATATGAAATTGGCAGAAGGTGGATCTATTGCAGATCATTTAAATGAGTTTAATACTATTACTAGTCAATTATCTTCTGTGGGTATCAATTTTGATGAAGAAATTAGGGTTCTCTTGATTTTGTGTTCTTTGCCTGAAAGCTGGAATGGCTTGGTAATGGCGATGAGTAATTCTATTCCTGGATCTAGTACCCTAAAATATGATGATGTGATCGGTGTTATTTTAAGTGAGGAAACTTGTAGAAAATCCTCAGGTGGATCTACATTAGGAAGTGCTTTAAATGCACAAAGCAGGGGCAGAATGACTGAAAGAGGAAGTAACTCTAGAAATCGTGGGAAATCAAGATGAAAGTCAAAGGGGAGGAGGTCTCAATCGAGAGGACCAAATGATTGCTGGTACTGTGGGAAACTAGGGCACAAAAAGAAAGATTGCTGGACTCGAAAGAAAAATGAAGGAGATAAATCAGATGGAGACAAAGAGGCAAATGTGGTAAGTAATAAATCCGAAGAGGATGCTTTGCTTCTATCTTTAGAGAGTGTTGATGATTCCTAGGTTTTAGATTCTGGTGCTTCTTTTCATGCTACACCTCATAGAGGTTATTTCATTGATTATGTCCAAGGGGATTTTGGGCTTGTTTATTTGGGGGATAATGAACCCTGTCAGATTGTTGGAAAGGGAAAAATTAAGATTAAGTTGCAGAATGGGAATCATTGGCTACTACATGAGGTAAGACATGTTCCAAAGCTGAGTAGGAATTTAATTTCAGCAGGGCAACTCGGTGATGAGGGTTGTGTAGTTACTTTTAATGATAAAAATTGGAAGGTTTCAAAAGGTTCCCTTGTAGTAGAAAAAGGTGTGAAAGTAGGCACCTTATATCTTTGTACAGGTCATATTGTTCCTTCTACTTTGATTGTTTCAGATAAAAATGAATATTCAGGAACAATTACTGCAGTTGAGTAGGGAGAACAAATAGCTGCTGTAGATTCTGATACAGGGTTGTGGCACAATAGACTTGGGCACATGAGTGAGAAAGGTATGAAAGTACTTCATTCAAGGAAAGTTTTACCAGGTCTAAAATGTGTGAATATGGATTTTTGTGAAAGTTGTGTGTATGGAAAACAAAAGAGAGTGAGTTTTGTAAAGACTGGGAAGGAAAACAAAAAGGAGAAATTAGAGCTTGTGCATACAGATGTATGGGGACCGGCTTAGGTATCTTCCCTTGGTGGCTCTCATTATTATGTTACATTTATTGATGATGCAACTAGAAAAGTATGGGTTTATTTCCTTAGACAGAAATCTGATGTATTTCAAACTTTTAAGAAATGGAAATGCTTGGTTGAAAATGAGACTGGTAAGAAATTAAAATGTCTCAGATCTGATAATGGTGGTGAGTATTGCAGTCATGAATTTGAAGATTATTGCTCCACTAATGGTATTTGTAGACAAAAAATTGTTCCAAGGACTCCACAGGAAAATGGAGTGGCTAAACGCATGAACAGGACTATAATGGAGCGCGCAAGGAGCATGAGGTTGCATGCTGGGTTGCCCTTACACATGTGGGTGGAGGCTGTCAATACTGCAGTATATTTGATTAATAGAGGACCCTCTACTCCTTTGGGCTGTGGTATTCCAGAGGAAGCATGGACTGGTAAGAAGGTGAGTTATTCTTTTCTCAAGACCTTTGGTTGTGAAGCTTTTGCTCATAAAGACTCTGAAAATAGAACCAAGCTAGAAGCTAAATCAAAGAAATGTGTCTTTGCTGGATATGGCATTAATGAATTTGGCTATAGGCTTTGGGATTTTGAAAATCATAAAATTATAAGAAGTCGAGATGTCATATTCAATGAAAAAGTGTTGTACAAAGATCTGTTGCAGCAACATGAGAAGAAAGAAGATGATTATGTAGTGCTGGATGATACTCCAAAAGCTGATGTTCCAGCCATTCCTCATGATGTGCAACAACTGCAACAACAAATACCACACACACCAGTGAATGTTAGACGGTCAACAAGGCCAATTAGACCTCCACAAAGGTTTTCTCCCTCTTTGTATTCTATTTTACTTACTGATGCTGGTGAACCTGAAAGTTATGATGAAGCTGTGCAGGTGGATACTAAGATTCAGTGGGAGTCTGCAATGAAAGATGAAATGGACTCTTTGCTGAAAAATAAGACATGGGATTTGTGCAAGTTGCCTGTAGGTAAAAAGGCTTTACAGAATAAATGGGTTTACAGGTTGAAAGAAGAGGAAGGAGGTAAGAAAAGATTTAAGGCCAGGTTAGTTGTAAAAGGATTTGCACAGAAAAAGGGAATTGATTTTGATGAGATATTTTCTCCTGTTGTTAAAATGACTTCTACTCGTACTGTTTTAAGTCTTGTGGCTACTGAAGATTTGCATTTAGAGCAGATGGATGTTAAAACAGCCTTTCTTCATGGTGATTTGGATGAAGAAATATATATGGCTTAGCCACAGGGTTTTGAGGTCAAAGGTAAGGAGAACTTAGTGTGCAAATTGAAGAAAAGTTTATATGGCTTGAAGCAAGCACCTCGGCAATGGTATCTGAAATTTGACAGTTTTATGCATGAGCATGGATATAATAGGTGTCATTCAGATTACTGTTTTTATTTTAAGAGGTTGGATGATGATAGCTACATTATTTTATGTGTATATGTTGATGATATGCTTATAGCTGGGTCTAACATGGATCATATTAAGGGGCTGAAACGCCAATTAGCACATGCATTTGCTATGAAGGATTTGGGGGCAGAAAAACAAATCCTTGGTATGAAGATTTGCAGAGATAGGAAGAACAGAACATTGACGCTATCTCAAGCTGATTATGTTGAGAAGGTGTTGCAACGTTTCTCTATGGAGAATGCTAAAGATGTCAGCACACCTTTACCTGGTCATTTAAAATTGACTAAGGAGATGTGTCCCAAGACACAGGAAGAGGAGGATAAGATGTCCAAGGTACCCTATGCTTCAGCTGTAGGAAGTTTGATGTATGCTATGGTATGCACTAGGCCAGATATTGCACATGCAGTGGGAGTCGTTAGCAGGTATATGAGTCATCCAGGATTTGAGCATTGGAATGTTGTCAAGTGGATTCTCAGATATTTGAGAGGAACATCCAATAAGTGTTTACACTTTGGGGGCTCTACTACTGATTTACAGGGCTATGTTGACTCAGATTTGGCTGGGGATATTGATACCAGGCGGAGTACTACAGGTTATGTCTTTACTGTTGGTGGGGCAGCTATGAGCTGGGTTTCTAGGCTACAAAAGATTAATGCTCTCTCCACTATAGAGGCAGAGTATGTTGCTGCTACAGAGGCAGCCAAAGAGATGATATGGCTTCAGTTCTTCTTGGAATAATTGGGACATCCTCAGATGGATAATTATTTGTTCACAGATAGTCAGAGTGCCATTCATCTTGCTAAGAATTCAGCTCTGCATTCTAAGACCAAACACATACAGTTGCGGTACCATTTCATTCGGTCAGTTTTGGAGGATGGACAGTTAAAGATGGAGAAGATACATACCAATGAAAATCCAGCAGATATGTTTACAAAGGTTGTAACAAGGGAGAAGCTAAACTGCTCTTCAGCTTCAGTTGGTCTTTTAGACTAAATGTGAATAGAAGAACAGCAGAGTCCAGGGTGGTTTGATCCAGTGGGAGCCCCATGCGATAGTTGTATTGCTACAGGATCAGTCTCCAAGTGGGAGATTGTTGTTTAGTGTGGAGCCTGATCAGTCCCCAAGTGAGAGATTGTTAGATTGTGGTGACTGATCAGGAAAGTATTGTACATACTTCATAAATAGTGGGGTTTGGGGCATCGCCCCGAAAAAAATAAATTTGGAAGTAGCTGACATGGTAGCCGACATATTATGGCCGACATGTTATAAGCCTAAAGTGGTTTAATACTTGTGTAAAAAGGGCTTAGGGTTGGGTATTTTTATGTGTGGTGATACGAAATTGGTTCTTGCAGTGGTATTGAACTGTAAGGGATTACAGATTGTAATTAGGTTGTAATCACTGGATTGTAATAAGATTGGACTTGTTGTTTGGTGGACGTAGCCCAGGGATTGGGTGAACCACGTTAAATCTTGGTGCCTTGTGTTCATTTCTGTGTGTTCTATTATTTTCTGTTATTGGTTATATTTGCATGTAGTTTTTATTTATGTCTGTGGTTTATCGTAACACCCCACACTGCTTGCTTCAAGACAGGCTAATCTCCATCCAAAATGCACTCAAGACAAAACAAAGTTAAACTTTTTTTTTCCAAATTCATGCAAATGTAGTGATTTTTTTCTAATTTTTTGTTATTTTTGACTACAAACTATGTAGATCATGAAGATCAAATGCTGAAATTTTCACAAAAACTCCGTGATCTTTTTGATCTTCTGAAAATTGGTCAATTGTACAGTTTGGATGAAGGATAGTAGTATCCAAGGGAATCAACCAAATATAGCTTGGACATCTCTTGTGGCTAATATGAATCACTAAAACTATTAGAAAGGGCATTGGTAAACATAAATTGTGGACTTGTGCAAAACTAATGTATCAGAACACAGGTTGGAATACAAAGGAAGTGGCTCCCAATGCAAATCACTAGCACTCGATTGCTTTTGACCTCAGGGTCACATCAATGTACTTATAGATTAGATATGGGGACAATTTTAGGGATTTTCTTAAATGGAGCTAGCATAAAAAATTTAAAAATTGGGTGCTAAAGGCATGCCAACAATTATAATTACTATTGAAATAAAACAAGAGATAAACATATAATTAGGGTTTAAATTAATAATTTTAGGATCAATATTGATATTATAGGATAACATTTAAGTAAATAATAATTATCTTAAGAGGAAATGCATAAATAGTACTCTCTATATATATGATTTTGTTATCATAGTACTGCGGCGATGAGGAGCGATGAACATGTGTTGGGCTAGGGCTCAATCCCTAGCCCCATGTTTGTTGTTTGTCTTTTAGCTGATATTATTTCCTATTCTTTTTGGATTAATAATTGCTGGAAAAAGTTAGCATGGGTTCCAAATTTTGGACAGCATTTGTAGACATTTTTTGATTGGGGTTTTTCTTGTATGCATGGCAGGGCCTATGATTTCTTTTATGTTGGTGAGGATAGTTGGTTCTTCTACAATTGTGCATGCAATGAGATCTAAATTGTTTTATTTAGGGGAGAGATCCAAGATGAAAACATTTAATGTTTTCTTTCTATGTAGCCATGATTTTCATGTTCTGGTTATTCCTCTACCAATGGTGACATGGAGAAAACTAAATATTGGACTAAGCGTGCTTTGATATGAAAATTTCTTGGAATCTAGATTTCCTAATTTGCTCTTGAGGCATGGATCTATCGCTCATGGCAAGTAGAAGGAGATATGGAGATCATGTTGGCTAGGAATAGTTATTTTTTGTTGTATTCTCATGCACGTCTCATCATGATCATGTTTTTTAAGGAGAATCTTATTTCTAAAACCATGTGGGGTTATTTGTCAAACCCCAGCATTCATGATTTAATTTTACTAAGGACTGCCCTTCAACAGTGCTAGTTTGGGTTCACTTTCCTTGCCTTCCCCTAGAATTTTGGTGAGAAGATATCCTCCATCAAATTGTTTCATTGCTAAGAAAGCCAACTATGATTGCACATCAATCCATTGATAAAAAGGTTATTTCTTTTGCAAGAATTTGTGTTGAAATTAATTTGAATAACCCATTACTATATTCTTTGGAAATTGGTCAACTTCTTCTTGGGTGCACAATAGTTAAATTATGAATCCCTCACTTTTTTATGTCAGATATGTCATGAGTATCGTCATTTATAACATTAGTGTCCTCACAACTTGACTTCCAAAGTAGTGGATGGTTCTTTGGCCGACAATGGTGGTCGTCTTACAATTGTTGTAGGGAGAGGACAAGCTCATGTAGATAATACAACTAAGGGGAAGAGTCAACTAGATACTATAGGAAAGGGAAAGGCTCAAATGTTGGATAATGATGGATTTATCCCTCCTCGCCCACAAGCTAATGGATGTGGTTAGAAAATACCTTTGAAAGATCAACAATCTGATTAAGGTTTTAATCACTTTAAGGTGGTAGATAGTATGGTTTTAGAGGAGGGTATATCTCCTAGTACCTCTTATAACTGAGTTTGTGTAGATGAGGGACTTTCACCTCATGATTCTTGTGGGGCATCCCATGTTGTGGTACACCAAAACTGTGAGGTCCCTATAGCTCCCGATTCAAATGCTCTAGTGACACCTGTGGTGATGGAGGATAATGATATTGTTTTAGCAGACTTGGTTAAGGATATGCTAGCATATGACAAGGCGTCTCCTCTCCCCTTGGGATTGATGCATAGAACCTTTAAGAAATTTTTCTTTACTCCTCCTCTAAGAAGTGGGTGCAAAATAGACCAAGAGTAGATTAAACTCATAGGAGATATATTGATAGAGTTTGGGACAAGGAAACTATTGGAGGCTCATTTTCTCCATTCTACTCAATGATAATTATTCTCTCATAGAATGTTAGGGGGTTGAATAACATCCCTAGACAAAAGGCTATTCAAAATTTGGTGATTGATCATTGTAAGAAATGATAAACTAGAGCAAGGGAATGAAAACAATCCAAGTGAGTTAAGAAAGAAATAATGTTTTTGATTAGGAAAATAGGTTTTACAGGGATCCTGAAACCCAAAGTTTTACAGCAAAAAACAACTTAAAGCAGAAAAGATAGAAAAAAAGCTGCCTCAAAAGGCCAGAAACAAAAAGGCCCGATGCCTAAGAAACAAAGGCAAGGAACAGAGCCTGGTAGGCAGACTAGTGTCCCTTCTTTTCCGTTGCCTGCAGAAAGAAATAATGTTACTATGAGATAAACAAGATCCAAGAGCATACACCAAAGTAGATCAATAATGAAGACAAGGATTTGAAAGGGAAAAGAAAAGAAAACCCCTTGTGAGAATTATGAAGAGAAGTTCCTAGAGGAGGGAGGGAGAGAGAGAATAACAGAAAATTAAAATTGAAACTACCAATTCTAAATAACGAATATGTGTGTAAAATTGAAACTACCAATTCTAAATAATGGATGTGTGTGTGTGCGTGTGTGTGTGTGTGTGTGTGTTTGTGTGTGTGTGTGTGTGTGTGTGTGTGTGTGTGTGTGTGTGTGTGTGTGTGTGTGTGTGTGTGTGTGTGTGTGTGTGTGTGTGAGAGAGAGAGAGAGAGAGAGTGGTGGAGCAAAATAGCTCAATACAATAACATCAAGGTGATGTGTGTTGAAGAAGGATAAAGAAGCATCTCCTATAAAGAGGTGAGAAATGAGTTTCATGTGTTTTCATGTTTAACTCCCATTTATATGAATGCCACATTCATAATAAGTGTATGCAAAGTGTCAATATCCTCTTAAGGAGGACAGACTAAATTTCTTAATAAACAAAATTTTAAAAATTAAGTTGTCCTCACATGTGGACTAAAGGAAAAGTAAATGACATGTCCTCCACATGTACAATATGAAAAACTACATGCAAGGATCCTTGGAATATCCCAAACTAAATAGATCCAAGGAAACATTCATATTTCTAACACCCCCTCTCAATCTTGACTTGTGGAGCTTACATCAAAGGGAGTTAAACCCATTATACAATAGTACAACTTGATTTTCTGAAATGTCTTCAAAAATGCAAGAGGTCTCATATTAGCATGGGCACATCATTGGTGAGCTAAGAGAAGTGGATAGTCCTTCAAGTGTGATACATCCTCAAGAGGTCTTGTATGTGCCACAATGTACTACCTAAAACATAGAAATAAAAAACAAGGCAACTATCAATGAGGAGAATTTTATCTTATATTCAAGTTAGAAAATTTATAAGTAGAAGCAAATGCACATAGAGTAAATTGGAATAGAGTGGTAAACATAAATGTAAAGTAAGATAAATCATATTCTTCAAAGAACAAATATATTATCAAAGATCACAAGAAAGGAATATACAAGGCACAAATGACCATATGCAAGGCCGAATAATGAGCCCAACATGAACAATGCATCAATCAGGTGGATATAGATAGTGCATTAATAAGTCATTTCTTTGGAAGTTAATGGGTGATCAATCCATAACCTACATAACTCATGATTTAAGAAATGAAGTATGAGAAAAATTATACATCATTATTTCAAAGATACCACAGAGAAGGGCTATGAGTATTAACAATAGATTGCCTTCAAATAATAGTAAAATGCCCTCAAGATGGGTCAGATTAACTGAAATTGGAGGGAAACTCCAAGAATACATGGTATAAACCATAAAGTGCCAATATGGTAGTAGAGTGATGCTAGAAAATCATAAACTACACTTATGTGCCAATCAATAGAATAAAATGACCCTTTGTTAACTGTAAGGACATATATGACATACCTTAACATATGTGACATTGTTATGTTTGATAAACCATTCATAACCTTCAAGTTCAACAACAACAATACAGGGATTCACGATATGGAGTCTCTGAGAAGCGTTGGTTGCCGGCTGGGCTAGGGTTTTTCCCCTAGCCTATTCTTGGTGTTTGATCTATACTATTTTTCTGTTCTGTTTGGATTGTTAGCTGCTGGACATAATTTGCATCAGTGTTTTTGGAGATCTTCTGCAGTCAATTTTGGATTGGGGGTTTTATTGTTTGCATGGCAGGGCCTGGGATTTCTTCTTCGTTGGTGAGAACAGATGGTTCTTCTCCAACTATGCATGCAATGCGATCTGAATCGTTTTATTCAGGGGAGAGCTCCAAGCTGAAAAAAGTTAATGGTTGTCTTCCGCGTAGCCATGATCGCCCTGTTCTGGTTATTCCTCCAACGGCTGTAATGGAGGACATTGATTATTGGACCAAGCATGCTTTGATATGCAAATTTCTTGGAATCCAGATTTCCCTATCCGCTCTTGAGGCATGGATCCACCGCTCTTGGCAGGTGGAAGGCGATATGGAGATTATGTTGGCAGGGAATAGTTATTTTTTTGTTGTATTCTCTTGCATGTCTGATCGTGATCGTGTTTTTGAAGGAGGCCCTTATTTCTACAACAATGTGGGGTTATTTGTCAAACCTTGGCATTTAGGTTTTAATTCTGCTGAGGATCTCCCTTCAACAGTGCCAGTTTGGGTTCGCTTGCCTTGTCTTCCCTTGGAATTTTGGCGTGAAGACATCCTTCGACAAATTGCTGCTTTGTTGGGGAAGCCAGCTGCGATCGCACATCAAACCCTCGATAAAAAGGTTATTTCTTTTGCTAGAATTTTTGTTGAAATTAATTTGAATAACCCATTACCAGATTCTTTGGAAATTTTTCTGGGGGATTCTTCTTGGGTGCAGTAGTTAGATTATGAATCCCTCCCTTTCCGTTGCCGGATTTGTCATGAGTATGGTCATTTACTGCGACAGTGTCCCCATAACTCAAGTTTCAAAGGAGTGGATCGGTCTACAGCTAGAAATGCTGGTGGTTTGGCAGATACTACAGGGAAAGGACAATCTCAAATGGTTAATACTACCAAGGGTATGAATCCACAAGATGCTACAAGTAAGGGTAAGGCTCCAATGCAGGATAAGGATGGATTTACCCCTGTTTGTCCTCGAGCTAAGGGACGTGGTCAAAAGAGGCCTTTGAAAGAAAGATTATTCTATTCAGGTTTTAACCATTTTGAGGTGCTGGATAGTATGGTTCTAGAGGAGGGTATTCCTCCTCCTATCTCTTCTGATCCAGCTTGCCCAGATGAGAGATCTGTTCCTAATGATGCTTGTGGAGCATCTCAAGTTGTAGTATATCAAAATTGTGAGGTTCCTGTAGCTCCCGTGACAGCAGCTCTGGTGACTCCTGTAGTGTTGGAAGATGATGATGTTGTTTTGGCTGACTTGGTTAAGGATGTGCTACCATCAAGTAAGGGCAAGGGATCTCCTCTCCCCTTGGGTTTGTTGCCTCGACCCTTTAAGCGGGCTTCTTCTTCTCCCCCTCTAAGGAGTGGGTGCAAAACAGACCAAGAGAAGATTAAACTCACAGGAGATATATTGATTGAGTCTAGTTCAGTAAAACCTTTGGATTCTCATTTTCCCAAATCTACCCAATGATGATTATTCTCTCATGGAATGTAAGGGGGTTGAATAGCATCCCTAGACAAAAGGCTATTCATCACTTGGTGGTTGATCATAGTCCTGATGTTTTTTGTATCCAAGAGACTAAGCTCTCTGTGGAGTCTATGGTCCAACATGACTCTAGTATTTGGTCTCGTGGCCAATGCCAGTGTGTTGGGGCAATAGGCAGTGCTGGTGGTTTAGCTATATTTTGGGATCCTCAAAAAATTTCTCCTCTTGGTTGGATTTCTTCTCGCTCAGCTCTCTCTATGGTAGCTTCTGCTCTAGACTCAGGAGAGGTAATCATGGTTACTAATGTGTATGCACCTGTTGATCTTGTGGTAAAGGAGGAACTTTGGGAACATATTCAATATGTTAGAAATTGTCATCCTTATCATCCTTGGGTGTTAGCAGGGGACTTCAATTCAGTTTTAAGTCTGGAAGAGAAGCATGGTGGTTTGGCTAGATTGGGGCCTTCTTCTGCTCTTCTTCAGCAACACATATCTCTTTTGCATCTCTCTGATGTTAAGCCTTCTAATGGCCTCTATACCTGGAATAATCGCAGGACTGGTGTTGCTGCTATCTCAGAACGCCTAGATAGATTTCTTGTTTCTTGCTTCTGGCTTAGTGGCACCCTTACTATCTCTTCAAAAATCCTTGATTGGAGGGGTTCATATCATTGGCCAATCAAATTTTCTGCTATAGGGGCTTATGTTCTGAAGCATCCTCCTTTTAAGTTCCAGTTGATGTGGCTTCGTGACTCCTCTCTTCATGATTTTGTTTTTTGTTGGTGGAAAGATGGTGCCCCTGCATATGGTACTGCAATGTTCTCATTTTCTAAAAGGCTTCAATATGTTAAAAGGCAGCTCAAGATATGGAATAGGGAATGCTTTGGGAATCTTCACTTTATGAAGAGGCTTGCTCAAGAAAATCTTGATGTCATCACAAGGGAGATTAGAGATCGAGGTTTCTCAGAGGATCTTGGCCAAGCTGAATCCCTTGCTTCTAGAGCTCTAGAAGAATGGGAACTTCAAGAGGAAATTTTTTGGAAGCAAAAGGCTCGAGTTGATTGGCTCCAGGAAGGTGATCGAAACACTACCTTTTTCCATAAAACAATGCAATCTCACCGAAATCAAAGCACTATCTCTTCTTTGGTTAATTCTCAATGTATCCAACTGAATTCCTTGCCAGCTTTGTTCCAGGAGGCTATTTCATACTTCTCTACCCTCTTCTCTGAGGACTCTCCTCCTGCTGATAATGAAGAAAATATTATTTTGTCCTGTATTCCTTCCCTTATCACTCAGGAAATGAATGATTATCTCATGCGTCCTATCTCTTTGGAAGAGCTGGAGGTGGTGGTCTTTGGCATGCCCAAGGGGAAGGCTCCTGGTCCTGATGGTTTTCTAGTTGAATTCTTTCAGGAATTTTCGGACATCATTAATCATGATTTGTTGGAGGTGGTTAAAGAATCCTATGCTAGCAAGCAGATGCTTCGAGCTTTGAACTCTACATTCTTGAATCTTATTCCTAAGAGAGAGGGTGCTAATCAATTGGAGTTTTTTAGACCAATTGCCTTATGTAATGTGGTCTACAAAGTTATTACTAAGCTGATTGTTGAGAGACTGAAAAGGTGGCTTCCCATTATTATCTCAGAAGAACAAGGTGGTTTTGTTGCTGGAAGACAAATTTTGGATGGGGTGGTTATTGCTACTGAGGCTATTCACTCTATGGCTACTTCAAGGGAGAGAGCCATGTTTGTTAAGCTGGATATGGCTAAGGCCTATGATAGAGTTAAATGGAGCTTCCTAAGGAGTATTCTTCTTTCTTTTGGATTTAGCTCTGACTGGGTGAGTTGGATTATGAGTTGCGCTACTTCTGCCTCTTTTTCTATTCTTATTAATGGTCAACCTTCACAACTATTTGGTGCTTCTAGAGGCCTCTGCCAGGGTGACCCTCTCTCCACATATCTATTCATCATCATGGCTGAAGGCTTGGATAGATTCATTAAGCATCAGGTGTCCCAGAATTCTATTCAAGGCTTGCGATGGGGTAATGGCTTACCTTCTCTTTCCCATCTTCAATTTGTTGATGATTCTGCTCTTGCCAGTCTTGCTAGGATAAAGGAAGCTGAAGCCTTTCGACATGCTTTGGACATTTATTTGGAAACTTCAAGCCAGAAAGTTAATGAGCACAAATCTTTCATTTACTTTTTTAACACTCCTGATTCGATTCAGCACAGGATTGTTGGTATCCTACGGTTTCAGATAGGTTCACTTCCTTTGACTTATCTTGGCATTCCTATTACTATTTCCAGGCAGCCATGTCTCTTCTGGCAAAATTTGATTACCAAGCTTCAGGATAAGGTAAATCATTGGACTCATAGATGGCTTTCTACTACTGCCCAGGTTACTCTTCTTCAAGATGTTATCCAAGGTCTTCCTACTTATAGAAGCATGGTTCATGCTGCACCTATTTACTTTCTCAAGGAATTTGATGCTCTTTCTCGACAATTCCTTTGGAGTGGTAATTTGCGTAGTACTAAATGGAGCTTGGGTAATTGGGCAACTGTTTGTAGGCCTAAAAAGGAGGGTGGTCTTGGTCTTCGTTCTGCTCTATTGAGTAGACAAGCTTTGGCTGCTAAACTTTATTGGCGATGGTGCTCTGGACAGCATAAACTTTGGGCTCATATTATCACTCATAAATATTTTCATGGTGCTGATCCTTGCTCTGTTTTTGCACTTCCTCTTGAAGGTCGTGGCTCAATGGTTTGGCATACTTTGAAGACAGGTGCGATGTTGGTGAAGAGGGGTCTGTTCTGGATATGTAAAGGAGGTTCTCAGGCTTTGTTTTGGTCTAATCCTTGGGATGGATTCCCTTCCATTTTATCCATATACCCTCATCTTCAACCTCTTTGTGACTCTTTTCTTGTCGCTGGATGGGATAAAGTGGCTCATTACAAGACTCCTTATCAATTGGGACCTGTTGTTGCTTATAGATGGAAGCATTCCTCTGATTGGCCTCCTGGAGGTACAGACATGGATCGTGAGGAGCTTTCTCAAATTCTAGCCTCTAGAGAGTGTTCCTCTTTGCTTGGTCCAGATGTATTGGCTTGGGGCGTTACCTTGTCTGGTAAATATCATGTCTCTGCTGGGTATCAGGAGATAACTAGACAATTATTTGGGGATGCTGAGGTCCCTTGGTGGAAGCAAGTCTGGAATAAAGTTTCTTGGTCCAAGTGCAATTTTTTCATGTGGCTAGTGGCTCACAACCATTGTCTTACCTGGGATAATCTTTGTAAACATGGATTTCAGGGCACCTCTTATTGTGTTTTGTGTGGTAATGGAGAGGAGTCTGTCTCTCATCTGTTCTTCCATTGCTCCTATTCTACTCAGATATGGCACCTTTGGTGGAGCGCTTGGGGTTTCTCTTGTCAGCATGCTTCCTCTTTGCCTGAGTTCTGGGCTCACTTGGGTAGTGCTCCCTCCAAGTCTTCTTCTCTCCATGCTGCTTGGATTGCTAGCCCATCTTTCATGCTTTGGTATATTTGGTTGGAGAGGAATCGTCGCATATTCCAAGATGTTCGGCTTGGTGTTTTGCATCTTTGGTGGAAAATATCACATTCTCTCCAGCAAACTATTCTTGTGAAGTGTGAGCTTGATGGGGGTATGGATCTGATTGATCTTGCTATCTGTAATCGCCTTAATTTTCATCTGCAGGATGGGGTTGCGGCTCATAGGTTTCCTTCTATGTCCAGGTAGCTTCACCATCAGAGGAAGGGTCGGGTTAACCGGGCTGGGCACTGGACTCCTCCTCCCTGTGGAGTTCTAAAAATTAACACTGATGGTTCTTCTCGTGGGAATCTTGGTCAGGCTGGTATTGGCGGAGTGGCTCATTGTAGTTCTGGGAATGTTAAATTTTTCTTCTCAATTCATAAGGGTGATTATACTAACAATCTCATGGAAGCTTAGGCTATTTTATATGCTGTGGAACAATGTTTCTTGTGTGGATGGAGTAAGATTATTTGTGAGTCTGATTCCCAGGTGGTGGTGAACATGCTTTCTTCGCAAGAGCTTGAGGATGTTAGTTGGCAGCTGGTCAGTGTTGTCAAGCAGATTCTTTTCTTCTCTTCCTCTTTTCAGTTCATTAGGTTCAAGCATATTCCGTGAGAATGGAATAGACCTGCTGATTGTTTAGCCAAATGGGCTTCTAGTCATGATCCGGGTTGGAATATTAGGGATAGGGGGCAACTTTCCTTTGAGATGGTGCAAGAATTTGATGATCTTCTTGCTCAGGATCGAGCTCCTTATTGAGCTCTCCTTGTTGTATTCCTTTCTGTCTTAATAAATTTTTACCCCTCTTTTTGCAATCAATAGAATAAAATAAATGTTGAAGACAATAGTGTATAATAACTCATTATTCCAAGGAATAAGAAAGAGAATTTTTTTTTTTACAATTGTGGAATATATAAGAATGCACTCATAATTGACAAGTCACAAAAGACACGATAGTTTGTATATTTACTAGCATATATATGTGGCCCCCATATATACACACAAATAATTATACTTAAAATATCATGGTATGAAATCATGCAAATATAAATAATATCATAAAGTTAATAGTTAATTTAGAACATAATTTTTGGGCAACATACTAAAGAGAAATGCCAAAGATAATGAATGAGGAACATTAACATCAACTAATATTTGTGGTAATTAATCCTCCTAGGTTGAAGTCCACCCATTCTAGAAATTGATCTCTTTTACTAAGTAATTTTTGAAACCAATTAGTTTTTCTCTTAACAAGTTTATCACTAGAAGAAGAGTCATGATGTATGAATGCATCATTTGTTTCAACATTAGTATTATTACCATTATCTGTAAATGCATCATTATGATTACCACTATAAGAAAGAATATGAGGAATAAAGGTAGATATACGTGGAGTAGGGTTTAGAGAAGGAGGTTGGTCCTCCACTAACACAATTTTTCTTCCCCAAAATTTTTCATTTTGAGTGTTAGAAGAATTATGTGCATCATTCTCTACAATACAAACATTTTGTGCTATTTGCACTTTGTTAGTAATAAGATTATAAACTTGAAAATCTTTGGTGTTTTGCATGTTTTCACTCATGCACCCAGTACTTGCAATCTTAGATAGAGCAATAAGAAGTAATTTTTTTTCAACCATATTAGATGACATACAATAAATATTCAAGTGAGCAAGCCTTTCATGCTCCATATTAAGAACAATATTTTTGTCCAAATAATGTCTTAAAGAAGTACACCCAAAAAATTTAAATAAGTTTTCATGACCTAACTTAACATTAGCAACAACTTAATTAGCGTTAGGATCAATAACAGAGCACATGTCCCTATGAAATTCAACTTTGTAATCTTGACATAATTTAACAACAAAAAGAAGATTGTATTTCAAGTTAGCAACATAAAGGACATCATGAAATTTTCCATTTGGAATACTAACATTACCAAATCCTTTAGCTTCACCACTATGATTATCAATGAATTGAATTGAAATATTAGAAGGATTAGGTTTTCAAGAGTCAAATATTTCTTTATGAAAAGTAACATGTTGAGATGCACCAATATCAATAATCCATTCTAAATTTTTATGAATATTGTAACTAACAGTAAAATCTTGACAAGATGGATAAGAGTTTTGATTATTGTTATTGATAGGCTGCTTATCTTTTTTTCTTTTTAAAACAATTATTATTGACACGACCATCTTTGCCACAATAAGTATAATGAGGTTTGGACTTGAATGATTCCTTTGATTATTATTATTATAGTTGGAATTACTACGGTTGTTATTATGATTATTGCTATTTTTGACATTAGATTTATTATTTGAATGATTAGATTTGTTATTATTATGATTATGATTATTATGATGATTTTTATTATTATTTCCACTAAAGTTATTATTATTTTAATTCCTAGACATAAATGCATGTTCAGTTGATTTAAGAGTACCAAATTGAATTGGCTTAGTTGCTTCCTGTCTCAATAAGTTTTGAAAAATAACATAAGTCACTTGAGCAGTTAAAGTACGAATTGCAAGCTAAGCATGTATATTTTTTATAAACTATTGAAAATATCTAGGAACTAAATGACTTTTAATAACATCAAATTTTAATACAAATTCATCCATGGTTTTGAAGTCTATATACCTGAGATCTTCAAGTTGATCATGCAATTGTATTTTGTGAGATTCATCTCCATTGTCATAAATTGTTTACAAAATTGTCCAGGCTTCATGAGCTTTGGAAGACTTATAATTAATAATATAAATTGGGAATGATTCAAATAACAATTAAATCTAAAGCTTCTTCATTTTAAATTATCCAAGCATCTTTTTCATCTTGGGTAGCTGTTGAACCCGGTTCAACAAAAGGATTAGTGGTGATGTCTAACATGTGTCTAAAACCCAAAAAAGAAAAGAATGAAATATGTGTTTTCCAGGAGTGGTAATTAGAACTATTATTTTTAATTTCTACAATTAAAGTACACATAATTAGAAAAAAAAAATCCCTTTTATTTTTTGTGATTTTTTATTTTTCTTTTTTTTAAAAATATCTTAATAAATAAAAAACTCAATATTATTTAAAGAAACTTATAAACAATGAAACTGTCTTTTATTAAATATAAGTATGATTAAAAATTCATAAGAAACTTTAAGTACTATGATTATTGAAATAGGAAAAAGTTTCAAAATTTTACTTTTTTAATACTTAAAAAGTTTGCAAAAAAAAACACAAATTCTTTTTATTAAGAATCAGGATGTGGAAAAGGGTTAAAAGGAGGAAGTCAAACTTCCTTAAGTTTCTTTACATAACTAACAATGGATACTTCTCTTTGTCTATAATTTATAGACACGTACTTCTCTTAAATTTTTTAATGAAAAATGTGAAGAGCTTTAAACAAAAATGTAAAACTAGTAATAGTAAAAGTAATGCAACAAGGAAAAATAGCAGCAAAGAAACGTTATTTAATCAAAGAAGAAAATGATTAAAAGAGACAAACTTGAAAGAGAAAAGTACAGTGCAGATACAACAAATAATAATTGATATTTCTAAAGGAAATAATAATAATAATAATGAGGCTGGCAAAATACAACATGCAGCAAAGTGATAGACTTATTTAAAATGACAACTAAAATTAGATAGAGAAACATAAATGAAACAGAGAGGTTAGGAAACAAAATGCAAACAATGGTGCATGTAGATTTCAAAGGGAACTAGATGGTGAACCATAAAAAATGAATCACAAAAGCACATGCGACATGGATGGATCTCAATAACATTTCCAATGCATAAAGATTAGGGATGAAATCAAACAGGGATCGAGGGAGGGGAAGCCAAATGGAGAGGGGTAGAAAACAAAGCTGAGCCACTAAACACTCATTTCATAATGTTGAAGGGAAACTCAAATGCATGTGCAAGAGAGGTGAGTACCAAGAAGGAGAGGAGCAACCAAAATGAAAAAAGAATACCCATGATAGGAGGGTGTTGAGAGAATTAGCTAAGTAGCAAAGAGACTCTTCGTAAGACTAGCAATAGAAACAAAAAAGAATAAAGAGTGAGCAAAAACAACAACAAAAATAATGCACACAGGATCACTCAATTAAGGAAAAACTCATGTAGATAGAAGAAGAAAAAAACTATAAAAGCAATAGATCATGCAACCAAAAAATAAGAAAACATAAAGATTAGATATATGAAAGAGAGTAGAGAAAAGATAGGTAGATTAAAGGAACTATTCTGGAAAAAGAACTAGAAGGGTAACCGAGAAAAAAAGATGAAATTTTTCTAAATTTCTAAAAAAAAAATGAAAAAAGAACAAATGAAATATATTATGAGTGAAATTTTAAATTTTCAAAGACAATATGAATATGTTTTGACCTATTAATTGAATTTGAACAAAAATTTAGTCATAAATAAGATTTTTTTTTTTGAAGTACTCCTTGTAGTAAAATGTTAGGGAAAGACTAATTTAATTTTTATTTTAAATATTAAAAAAAAAAATGTAGACTATAAATGATATTGAAATAAGGATAGATAAATGTTGCTTGTTAAAAACAAGAGCATTTTTTTTAAGAGCAAAACACTTTGGCAGCAAGCCTTCCAAAGAGGGTTAGTAAAAAAAATGATAAAAAATAAAAAAGAACATGCACACAGAAGATTTTATGATGAGCTAAAAACCACAACACAAATTTCTTCTCTCAATAACGTCTCCAAATAAGGTGTGCTTCAATGAATGGCAACCTTTAACAATAAAACTCAAAACAAGGATAGTAACTAAGCTTTCATACCATGTAGGAAATGATAAACTAGAGCAAGGGAAAGAAAACAACCCAAGTGAGTTAAGCAAGAAATAATGTTACCATGAGATAAACAAGATCCAAGAGCATACGCTAAAGTAGATCAACAATGGAGACAAGGATTCGAAAGGGGAAAGCAAATAAATCCCCTTGTGAGTATTATGAATGAAGGCAAATGCCTAGAGGAGAGAGACGGAGAGGGAGGGAGGGGGAGAGAGGGGGAGAGAGAGAGAGAGGGGGGGGGTGGTTGTGGAGCAAACTAGCTCAATATAATAACATCAAGGTGATGTGTGTTGAAGAAGGACAAAGAGGCACCTCTTACAAAGAGATGAGAAAGGAGTTACATGTGTTCAAATGTGTAACTCCCACATCTATGAATGCCACATTCATAATAAGTGTGTGCAAAGTGTCAAGATCCTCTTAAGAAGGATAAACTAAATTCCTTAATAAATAGAATTATAAAATGAGTAGTCCTCACATGTGGACTAAAGGACAAGTAAATGAAATGTCCTCCGCATGTGTACAATAGGAAAAACTACATGTAGGGATCCTTGGAGTATCCCAAATTAAATACATCCAAGGAAAGATTAATATTTCTAAAAATCATTCTCCTAATGTTTTTTGTATCCAAGAGACTAATCTCTATGTGGAGTCTATGGTCCGATATGCCTCTAGTATTTGGCCTCATGGCCAATTCTAGTGTGTTGGGGCTATGAGAATTGTTAGTAGTTTAGCTATCTTTTGGGATATATAAAAAATTTCTCCCCTTGGTTGGCTATCTTCTCACTTATCTCTTTATATGTTGGCTTCTGCTTTGGACTAGGAGAGGTAATCATGATTGCTAATGTGTATGTACCTATTGATTTTGTGGGAAAGGAGGAACTTTGGGGGCATATTTAGTATGTTAAAAATTATCACCCTTTTCATCTTTCAGTGTTAGCAAAAGAGTTCAATTTAGTTTTAAGTTTGGAGGAGAAGAAAGGTGGTTTTGCTATATTGGGGCCTTCTTCTGCTCTTCTTCATCAACACATAGGACTTTTGTACCTCTCTGATGTTAAGCCTTTTAATGGTCTTTATACTCAGAATTATCAAGGGATTGGGACTGATGCTATCTCAAAACATCTAGATAGATTTCATGTTTCTTGTTTCTGGGTTAGTGGCACCCCCACTCTCTCTTCAAAAATTCTAGACTGGATGGGTTATGATCATTAGTCAATCAATTTTTTTGCTACTAGGGCTTTTATTTTGAAGCATCCACCTTTTAAGCTCTAGTTGATGTAGCTTCATGACTCCTCTCTTCATGATCTTATATTATGTTGGTGGAGAGATGGCACTCCTACATATGGTGTACTGCTATGCTTTCATTTTCTAAAAGGCTTCAATATGTTAAAAGACAAGTTAGGATATGGAATAGACAATGTTTAAGGAACCTTCACTCTATGAAGAGCCTTTCTGAGGAAGATCTTGATAATAGAACAAGACAAATTAGGGACCAAGGTTTCTCGAAGGATCCTGGAAGGGTTGAATCCCTAGCTTCTAGAGTTCTAGAAGAATAGGAACTTTGAGATGAAATATTTTGGAAGTAAAGGGCTAGAGTTGATTGGCTCTAGGAAGGTGATAGGAACACTACTTTTTTCCATAAAATTGTGCAACCTCATTAGAATTAGAGCAATATCTCTTCATTAGTCAATTCTCAATTTATCCAACTGACTTCCTTGCCAAATTTGTTCTAGGACGCTACTCATTATGTTTCTACCCTCTTCTTTGAGGTCTCTCCTCCTACTAATAATGAAGAAAATATTATTTTGTCTTCTATTCCTTCCCTTATTACCCAAGAAAGGAATGATTATCTCATGTGACCAATCTCTTTGGAAGAACTGGAGAAGGTGGTCTTTGGCATGCCTAAGGCAAAGGCTCTAGGTCCTAATGGCTATCTAGTTTAATTCTTTCAAGAATTCTACGACATCATTTATCATGAATTGTTGGAGGTGGTTAAGGAATCCTATTCTAGCAAGAAAATGCTTCAGGCATTAAATTCTAGTATCTTAACTCTTATTCCAAAAAGAGGGGGCTAATCAACTGGAGTTTTTTAGACCAATTACCTTATGTAATGTGGTTTACAAAGTCATTACTAAGTTGATTACTGAGAGAATTAAAAAGTGGCTCCCCATTATTATCTTAGAGGAACAAGGTGGTTTTGTTTTTGGAAGAAATTTTTTGGATGAGATGGTTATTTCTATTGAGACTATTCACTCTATGGCTAATTCAAGGGAGTGATCTATGTTTGTTAAGTTGGATATGGCTAAGGCCTATGATAGAGTTAAATGGAGTTTCCTGAGGAATATTCTTCTTATCTCTGTCTCCATTCTGACCGAGTGAGTTGGACTATGACTTGTGTTACTTTTCCCTCTTTTTCAATTCTTCTTAATGGTCAACTTCCTAGCTATTTGATGCCTCTAAAGGTCTTTGTCAGGGTGATCCTCTCTCCTCCTATCTTTTTGTCATCATGGCTGAGGGCTTGGGTAGATTCATTAAGTATTAGGTGTCCCTTAATTCTATTCAAAGGTGGCAGTGGGGTAATGGTTTACCTACTCTTTTTCACCTTCAATTTGTTGATGATTCTTCTCTTGTAGCTCTTGCTAGGACAAATCTTCCATTTACTTTTTTAACACTCCTAATTCTATTTAGCAAAGGATTGTTGATACCTTGCAATTTCAGATTGGGTCACTTCCTTTGACTTATTTGGGTAGCCATGACTCTTCTGGAAAAAAATTATTATCAAGTTTCATGAAAATATAAATTATTGGACTCATATATGTCTTTCTACTGCTATTCAATTTACTCTTCTTCAATATGTTTTTCAAGCTCTTCCTATTTATAGAAGAATGGTTCAAGCTACTCCTATTTACTTTCTCAAGGAGTTTGATTCTCTTTCTCAACAATTCCTTTGGAGTGGTAATTTGTGTAGTACTAAATGGAGTTTGATTAGGTGGGAGACTATTTGCGGGCTTAAAGAGAAGGGTAGTCTTGGTCTTCAATAACTCTCTTGACTAGTCAAACATTGGCTACTAAGTTTTATTGGTGATAGTGCTCTGGACAACATCTGCTGGAAATAGAAGAGAAGTAACTAAGAGGGGAGGGGTAAATCAGTTACTACAAAAATATTTCTAAGATCCCTTAGATGTTAGTAAAATATTTCTTTTAAAACTTAATTCTATTGATACTCAAAAAAGAAAGAAATGTTGTAACTCGGTAAACATTGAAAATGCTCGGTAATTATTTAACATGAAAATCTTAAGATGATATCTTTGATTATCATTACTTTAACCTAGTTGCAAACATAGAAAATAAATAGCATGAATACATTTCACACCAAGATTTAACGTGGAAACCTAATTTGAGAAAACCATCAATTGAAACTAGTTACTATTTTCACTCTTCTGAAGTGAGCCCTATTAGGAACCAACCCTATTAAAGGTTACAACACACACTATTAGGTGTGGCGTTGTTAGAGGATTTCACCACCCTATTAGTAGTGGCCTTGTTAGAGGTCCATAGACAATTTAATAGAACTGCCACCTTGTTAAAAGATTTATCAAATAACTGTTAAGCCAACTCTATTAAGAGATTTAGATCACTACTACAATGGTTAGAGAGTAACAATGAGATGACCTAATTTGGATATGTCTGAGTTTTCTTATTATAGATCTCAATTCTGGGTTATAATTAATCCTTCTTGATTGAATGTATCCTTTTAGCTCTATAACGATGTTTTTCTTATCATTCTGATTCACTTCCTCTTAGCATCATCAAATCACATATACAACCCTTGCTTTCATCTATCCAAATTCTCAACTTGACCTTTTATCTATATCTTTCATTTTGTCAAGTCAGTTAATATACGACATAAAAGAACTAATATTCATCTTCTTAGTTAGCTAGAAACAATAGATAAATTAATTGATCTCAATATGCCAAAATAAGAAAATCCTCTGATAGCTAACCCTACTCGGTGGACACTAACTCACAAATGACTTCCCTATGTTAACCAAGTGAAGCTCGGTCAACACTGCATACCAGGAAAGTTCCTTTGGTAACTAAGTGAGCTTGGTTAGCATTGGTTTTGTCCAAGATTTCTTTCATTAATCAAGTGAGCTTGATTAACACTCATCATCTATAAACTTTCCTTTGGCACTTGACTAAACTTGGTAGACACTGCCTTCTAAACTACAAAAACTCTGGATTGCTCGATAGGCATAGAAAATTGTTTGCAATGCCCAAGTGAGCTTGGCATACACTAACGAATAATGTTATGACATTTTTATAACATCAAAGACAATACACAATTAACCAATTGTATCCAATAATATCCCTCTTTGGCATTGATGGCAACACAACAATGTCATAACACACTAAATTTTTTGGAACAAGAATAAAGTAAGGAACATATCCTTCGTTTCATTCTAATTCATATTCATGAGAACTCCCTCTATCAGTGTGAACTCTTTCTATATTTAGTTTGTCCCTCTATCAGAAAACTTTTTTCTACAACAACTTCTTCTGATAGCAAACTTTTTCTTTGATATCAGACCAAGTCCAATTTTTTTATTTGACATCCCTTCATAAAATTTCTACAATAGAAAACTTTCCCTCTTATAGAAAACTTCTCCTAAAAAAAATTTCTATGAGATATGATAGTAAACTTCTCCCTCTTTGACAACACATGCCAAAGACAGTGATCAGTGAATGTAAGTGTACCTTAAGTATTGATTCATTTGCAATATACCCTTATCAATACTGCACCAACTAATTGATTTTCAACCTACACTAATTGAGGCATCACTAATCTTCATTTAGTGAGCTTCAAATAGGGAAATGACCCTTAGCTTACCTTTTAGATACAAAAATGTATCTCTAGGTAATGGCTTGGTGAATATGTTTGTAATATGTTCTTTTGTATTTATATATTCCAATATGACTTCTTTACCTTGCACCAATTCTCTTAATAAGTCATATTTTATAAAAATGTGCTTTATTTTGGTATGCATCATTGGGTTCTTTGATATATCTATTGGACTGGCGTTATCATAGTATATGACTACTAGATCCTTGATCTCTATCTCCATTCCTAACATCATTTGTTTGAACCACAAAATGTTCAAACAATTGACTACTGCTACCACATATTCTGCCTTTGATGTGGATTGAGAGATACAATTTTGTTTCCTGCTTGTCTCAAACACTAGTCTTTTACCAAGAAAAAATGTTCCATCACTAGTGCTCTTCCTGTCATCAATATGTCTTGCCTAATCAACATCAGTACATACTTTTAAGCCCAAATTGCCTCCTATTTTGTACCTAATCTGATGAATGGATCTAGACTAATTGCAGTATTGAATGCTTAAATAAACTCAAATTAGTAGAAGTCTCAATACATTTATCAATGAAATCAAGCATCAAAACTCAAAAAAAACTTGAGGTGAAATAAACAAAATTGAGAGAGAAGAATATAAGAAGATGCAAACAGAATTTGATTTCGGAGTTCGCCACAAATGTGACTACATCTCTGGGTCGGCTCCAATAGAGTACGACCAATCTGATTAATCTCCTGAAATCAATTACAAATTATGCACCAAGACCATTTCTTCTAGCACTTCAATAGCATAAAAGTTCTTTGAAGTATGAAAATGGCTCCAGAAAATCTTCAAGCAAAATCTCTCTATTCCTTTGGAAAACTTCACCAAAAACCCACTCAAAAATTCCTATCTTTTTTTTTTCCTCCCTTGAAAGGGTCCCAAAACCCTCTTTTTATACAAAAATATTAGTCTATAATAGGCTGAAAAAAACTAATGTAAATATATGATCATTAATAAATTGTTTTTTTTTAAAATATCCCCTTAGCCATTTACAAGATTCAACTATAGAAAATTGGGGTTTAGAAATGGGAACTACCCATAACAAATTACCTATTTTCTAAAGAGGGCGGTTTTGAGGATAAAGTTTAAATATCATATCTTGCTTTTACATCTTTAGTTGCAACAATAGCGGAACGATAGGCTCTAATTTTGGTTGGTCGCCGGCCGGGGTTCCAAACTCGCCGACAGCCTCCTTTATGTGGAGTTGCGGCAATATTGAACTTAAATAGAATTTTGTGCAGAGTTATTTTAAAAGCTATTTGTGGTGCAATGGCCATCACCTTGGTTTTGGGAGTCAAAGGTCATGGGTTCAAACCTCATTAGAACCGCCTTTTTTAATTGCTTTTCTTTTTTTTATTTTTTATTTTCGGTCTTTAAACTACCCCATGACATCATGATGATGTCATCAAGATTCAAATGACACTTTTACCTCCAAAATTCAAACTGCCATAACTTCCACATATGAAGTCCATTTTCGATGAAACCAACGCCGTTGGGAAGCTCTCGATAGGATCTTTGATTTGAAATCCATTATTGACCACTTTTGAGATGGTCTAATTTCACCTCTTATCTATCCTTCTAGTCTGTTTGTTGACCAAAACTTTGACCAAGCATAACTTGCATGAACAGACTCCTTTTCACTTCGTTCAAGTTGCATTGGGATCAGGATGCCAAGATCTTTCTAAAGGTACAAAAATCTAGAGATTTGAAGACACTTCAATTTTCACTAAAAATATCCATCGAATCAGGCCTCCCCACTGAAGACCTTTGGACCTCCAAAAGGGACATTTACTCTGACATAAAGTGAGGACTTGGCCTCCCCACTTGTCCTGTATCATCTATACATCTGAATACCTAGCTCACAAGCACAATGAAGACTGCAACAACATTGTTGATCATAAACATTACTCTATCACTTCCATAAGCATCTACATCAGTTGTCGTAGCCACTAACCAACAAACATTGGCTAGCATCAAGCTGAACAATAATGCAAAAATGAAAGAGAATAAATCAACAACATATTGATCCTTCATAACAAGAACATTTTTACCCATGGAACCATCAGTGCTTTCAATCATCATTTCCTCATGTTGTACAGAAAGTGCATCTTGCAACATCTAATCCTGGTTGGCTACTCCAAGTTCAAGTGTAGAACCACCTGTACTAACAGACATAAGAGTTAACTCTTTACTTGCATTAATTACCCTCTTTAACTGCCCTGTGTCTACAAAAGAACGATCAGTCTTAATCCTAAGAGAATGTACAATATACTAAATGCCATCTTTAAACAAGTGATAATGATTCTTCTCCCTGTAGAAAAAAATTTTTCTGTCATAAAGATAAGGGCTACCAAGCACTATACCATAGATATCCAATGGAACAACATCAAACTGTACTTCATCCACAAACTTACTAGTGATTGCGAATCTTAAGGTGCATTCTCTTGTTACTTGCAACTTATCATTTTCACAAATCTAGCCTAGTGGATAAGGTTTCTTATGTAATGTAGTTTTCAATCCCAAGTTTCTTACAATGCTTTCAGAAATCAAGTTCACTTGAGAACCACTATCTATGAGTGCATCAATTTTAGTGTTCTTAGCAATAAACCTTAAATGAAACAACTCATTCCTTTTCTTATCTTCAGGGAAATCATTAACTTTAGATGAAGAAGCGCAACTATGAACAGAAATACTAGAGATTGGATCTTTACCTTTTACACCCATAGCTGTTATCTTAGTCTCATCATCTGAATCTGAACCAAGATCCGTAACAACATTTGTGGCTTTCTCCTTACCTTTTTGCTTCTGATTCTTTCTTTGAGCCCACTTAGGCTTCAGTTCGGGATGCAACTTCCAACAATGTTTTTCATCACGACCCTTCCTATCACAATGAGTGCAAGAAAGTTTCTCATCCTTCTTGACTGTAGCTGCCTTCTTTCCTTTCTCTTTCTTTGCATTCTTAGAAGATTTCTTTATAGAGTTATCATTATCAAACTTATCAATAAAAGATCCTTTACCCCTTGACTCTAAGTGTGTAGCTTGAACTGACACTTCATCCAAATTACAAGGGTTTAATACCAAAATAGAATGTCTAAGGTAGGAATGAAGACCTCCTATGTACTTTAACAAAGTATCCTGGGTGTACAAAGGAATATTCAAAGCAATAGCCCTTTTCCTAAATTCATGGTTGTAGTCTTGGACAGTTTGATCTTTCCCTTGCCTAAACATTTTCCAGTCTATCATTAACTATTGCATATGTCCTAGGGGATAAAACTGCTTCTTAAGAGCATTAACAAACTCTACCCAAGTTAAATTGACTCTACCATGCTGTGAAACTTCTGCCTTAGTCTTACTCTCCCACCAAGTTAAAGTTGTACCTCCTAACCAAAGAGTAGCTAATTGAATCCTATCAACATCATCTAATAGGTTCTGGACTCTACAATAGACTTCTACTTGCTGAATCCAATCATCCAATTTTTTAGCATTAAGTTCACCACAATACTTAGGCAAGTCAAATTTTACATCCAGTTTGATCTTAGGCTTATACCCACTCTTGAAAGGATTAGAAGAAGTAGAATGAGGAGAAGATGGAGAAGAAGGAGAAGAGGGAGGAGAAGAAGAAGAGGGTGGATATGGTTTCTTGTCACCATCTCCATGATTTTTCCCTTTCTTGTCTTCACGTTCTTTCTGCTCTTGTCTCTCCCGAAAAAGAATGTCCACCTTAGCCTTCATCTCAAGGAATGCTCTTCGAAATTCCTGCTCACTAATCTCATCAGGAACCTCCATTCCAGAAATAGACATCTTCAAAAATATTCTTCACTTCCCAATTTTAGGATTAAATTCTTCAAGCTTACCTTTGCCCTTTTGAATCCTAGATCTTGTTAGCATTCAAGACTACAATAATAGTCAACTAGGCTCTGATACCACTTGATCTAATGAATGGATCTAGACTAATTGCAGTATTGAATGCTTAAATAAACTCAAATTAGCAGAAGTCTTAATACATTTATCAATGAAATCAAGCATCAAAACTCAAAAAAAACTTGAGGTGAAATAAACAAAATTGAGAGAGAAGAAGATAAAAAGATGCAAACAGATTTTGATTTTAAAGTTCGCCACAAATGTGACTATGTCTTCGGGTCAGCTCCAATAGAGTACGACTGATCCGATTAATCTCCAGAAATCAATTACAAATTATGCACCAAGACCATTTCTTCTAGCACTTCGACAGCATAACAGTTCTTCGAAGTACAAAAATGGCTCCAGAAAATCTTCAAGCAAAATCTCTCTATTCCTTTGGAAAACTTCACCAAAAACCTGCTCAGAAATTCCTATCTTTTTTTTTTCCTCCCTTGAAAGGGTCCCAAAACCCTCTTTTTATACAAAAATATTACTCTATAATAGGCTAAAACAAACTAATGTAAATATAGGGTCATTAATTTTTTTTTTTTTTTTAATATCCCCTTAGCCATTTACAAGATTTGGCTATAGCAAATTGGGGTTTAAAAATGGGAACTACCCATAACAAATTACCTATTTTCTAAAGAGGGTGATTTTGAGGCTAAAGTTTAAATATCATATCTTGCTTGGAACGGTAGGCTCTAATTTTGGTTGGCCATCGGACGGGGTTCCAAATCCGTCGGTAGCCTCCTTTATTTGGAGTTGTGGCAATATTGAACTTAAATAGAATTTTGTGCAAAGTTATTTTAAAAGCTATTTGTGGTAAAATGGCCATCACCTTGGTTTTGGGAGTCAAACGTCACGGGTTGAAACCTCATTAGAACCGCCTTTTTAAATATCTTTTCTTTTTTTTCTTTTTTCTTTTTGGTCTTTAAACTGCCCCATGACATCATGATGACATCATCAAGATTCAAATAACACTTTTACCTCCAAAATTCAAACTGCCATAACTTTCACATATGAAGTCCATTTTTGATGAAACCAACGCCGTTGGGAAGCTCTTGACATGATCTTTGATTTGAAATCCATTATTGACCACCTTTGAGATGGTCTAATTTCACCTCTTTTCTAGCACTCTGGTCTATCTATTGACCAGAACTTTGACCAAGCATAACTTGCATGAACAGACCCCTTTTCGCTCCGTTCAACTTGCATTGGGATCAGGATGTCGAGATCTTTCTAATGGTACTAAAATCTGGAGATTTGAAGACACTTCAATTTTCACTAAAAATATCCATTGGATTAGTACCATAAGCCATATTCTTTAGTACCTTTCAGATATCTCATGATTCTTTTGATTTCCATCATGTGATTTTCTTTGAGATTTTCTTGGAATCTTGCCACCATATCGAATACTAATGCAATATCAAGCTTTGTATGCACTACATACTACAATTTTCCAATCATTGATCTATATAAAGTGTTATCTACCTCTTTGGAATCATCATTTTTGGAAAGCTTATGTCCAGTTAGCAAAGGGGTTCCAACTAGTCTTGAGTTTTCCATTCCAAATTTCTTTAGTATCTCCTTAATATACTTAGATTTTGCAATGTAGATAACATCTTTCTTCTACTAAATTTGTAATCTAATAAAGAATTCAATCTCTCCAAGCATAGACATCTCAAATTCCTTACTCATTTCTTCTGAAAATACCTTGCACAAATCATCATTTCCTATGAATAATCTGTCATCAACAAATATTTCTACCAACATAATCTTCTTTTCTGGTCATTCTTTGATATATAGACTACTATTATCATTTGTTCTTTGAAAATGAATCTATACCAAGTAATTATGAAGTCTTTCATAATAAGCTCTGGGAGCTTGCTTAAGACCATATGATACCTTGTGTAATTTGTAGAGCATAACTCTTTTGGTAGGATTTAAAAAACCTTCTGGCTATTCAATGTAGAATTCCTCACCAAGAATTCCATTCAAGAATGTAGATTTAACATCCATTTGATAAACTTTAAAACCTTTGTGAGATGCATATGCATGTAAAGTTCTAACACCTTCTAATTTTGCAACAGAGAAGAAAGTTTCACCATAATCAATACCTTCTTCTTGAAAATAACCTTTACATACCAACCTTGCTTTGTTTCTAGATACTTTTCCATCTTCGTTGCTCTTGTTTCTGAACATCCATTTTGTGCCAATTACATTTTTATCCTTGGGTCTAGGAACAATAGACCAAGTTTTTTATTCTCTATCTGTTATGTTTCTTCATTCATTGCTTCAACCCAACTTTCATTATCCAATGCATCTTTAATATTTCTAGATTCAAATTCAACAACTAAACATGTACCTTTTAATTTTCTTCTTGTCATTGTTCCATTAGATTTGTCTCCAATAATCTGATCAGGTGCATGATGTCTTCTGAAATATCTTGCTAACACAGGTTCATTGGATTTGCAATGAGTTTCATTAATTTCATTATGAACTTTAGTATCAAGCTTGGGTCCCACTATTTGTGACTTGGGTCCATCAGACTTGATTTTCTCTTGAAGTATCTCAGTAGCCTCTAACTGGGACTTGGGTCCTTCAGACTATGACTTGGGTTGCAAATCAGTTAATTTTGGAGATTTTGGGGACTCAGAAGGTGAAGCCTGATTTCTTTCAAATAGATTTGGTAGGGTATCAGGTTCATAGTAAACAATTTTTTTTTAACCCTCTAGCTCTTTGTTGCTTTTTTCTTCACTCTTTTCTACAAACTCATCAAAATGTGTACTTTCTATGATTTTATGAGTAGACAAATTCAAACATTTGTATGTTTTACTTTTGCAGGAGTATCCTAGAAATATACCTTCATCTCCTTTGACATCAAATTCTTCTTTTGTAGATTCTTTCAAGATATAACATTTGCTACCAAATAGTTTCAAGTAACTTACATTAGGTTTGTAGCCATACCATAGTTCATAAGGAGTTTGATTTGAGTCTTTCTTTAGTTGTACTCTGTACAAGGTATGAATTGCATTGTTGATAGCTTCCTTTTAGTATTTGATTGCAAAATTCTTTTCTATCCTCATTGTTCTTGCACAATCCATGATGCATTTGTTTCTTCTTTTAGCTATGCTATTTTGCTCTAGTGTACCAAGGGTTGACACTTGTCTTTTGATTCCTTTTTCAATGAAAAATTCATTAAATTCATTTGAGATGAATTCACCACCTTTGTTTGATCTTAAGCATTTTAACTTCTTTCTAATTTCTTTCTCTACTCCTGCCAAGTACCTCTTGAATTTTTGAACAGCTTCAGATCATTCTTTTAGATACATTATAGTCATCATTCTAGAATAATCATCAAGAAAAATAATAAAAAACAATTCTCCACTATAACTCTGTATTCCAATAGGTCCACATAAGTTTGCATGCACAAGCTCTACGACTTCTCCATAATGATAGTTTTTGGTTTGAAACTAGTCTTTCCCATCTTACCAATTTGGCAATTTTTGCATAGACCCATATTAGGTTTCTTCAAACTAGGAATACCTCTTACTCTTTTGTATTTTCTTATCTTAACCAAATTATCAAATTTTACATGACAGAACCTTTTGTTCCATAGCCAACTTTCTTCTATATGAGCAATAAAACATGAACTTTCACTGAGATCAAGATAAAATAAGTTACCTTTTGTTTGCTTGCTAGATCCAACCAAATTTCCTTTTCTATCTAGCAGTTTGGCCTTTCCATCCATGAATTCTACCTTCAATCCAATGTTATTTAGCTATATCATGCTCATTAGATTATGTTTTAGTCCTTCAGCCCAATAAGCATTATCACATATAAGTTCATTGGTTAATGAGATATGACATTTTTCTTTTATGCAACAAGGTTCATTGTTTCTAAATCTTACACTACCTCAATCATAATATTCCATGTGCTCAAATTTTATTTTATCTTGAGTCATATGATGTGACCAACCATTGTCAATAATCCATGTATCACTTTTGCTAACATGAGAGATAAGTGCTATCTTATCTCCTTCATCATTAGATTCATCTTTTATAACAATATACACCATTTCATCTTCACTATTATCAAAATCTTGAGCCATAAAACAAGATTTCTTACCTTTGTCCTTGTAGTTCTTGTAATATTTGAATTCCTTCTTGCCTTTGTACTTATTACTTTTCTTCTCATCTTTGTTTTTTATGTTTGGACACCTAGCAGCAATATGACCAACTTCTTCACAAGAAAAGTAGAGTAGAGGAATCTTTCCTTTGTACTTTCCTCTACCTTTGGAGTATTTCTTTGCAAGTAGGGCTTCAACAATTTCAAGATCACTGTCAGAACTTTCTTTTATTTCTTCTTCACTTCCTAATTTATTGGCCTTTGATTTCTTACTCATTTCCTTGAGTGAGAGTTTGGCTTCAAATGTAGACTTGATATTTTTGGAACTAGAAAGATAGTTATCATAGTTATCCAATTCAAAATCTATCAATCTTCCAACTAGAGAATCCAAGGTTATTTTATTATTTGGATCAAATCTCATCTCTTGAATAGAAAAAACTTAATTGCATCAATAGGAAGAAGAGTTCTATGTACCTTGCTTACAACTATTGTGTCATCAATGTCTCCTCAAGATGCTTTGATTGCACCCACACTACCTTTGATTCTTTCCACATATTTTGCAATATTTTCATCTTCTCCCATTTTGATCTGATCAAATTATTCTCTTGAGACTTTTTGTTTTTTCTCTTCTTACATTGTCATGTCCTCCATAAATGTCTTTCAGTTTTGTCCATATTTCATGAGGAGTTTTACAGTATTTTACCTCATCAAATTCAGCATAACTAAGAGTAGATGCAATATCAATCATCATGATGTTATGATTCTTCTTTTCAACAATATCTTCAACTAATAATGTTCCAATGGAAGTCTTGTATTCAGTATCGAGATATTTACAACCTAAATTATTGATAGAAGCTAAATTTAACCTCATAAGTCCTTGCCATGCTGCAAAATTGTCTCTATTCAACTTGGAAATCTCTCTTATGTAAGACATCCTAATCATTAGCTTATGTCCTTGAAACCTTCTTTGTAAGCAACAAAAGCTCTAATACCACTTGTTGGAAATATAAGAGGAGTAATTGAGAGGATAGGGCTAAATTAGTTAATAAAAGAAAATTAATAGATCCCTTAGATGTCAGTAAACTAATTCCATCAAAACCTAATTCTATCAGTGCCCGAAGAACAAAGAAATATTGTAACTCAGTAAAATGTTTGGTAATTAATTAACATGTAAATCTTAAGATGTTATCTATGATTATGATTACTTTAACTTAGTTGTAAACATAGAAAATAAATAGTATGAACACATTTAACACCAAGATTTAACATGGAAGCCCAATTTGGGAAAAATTACCAATTCCAACTAGTTATCGTTTTCACTTTTATAGTGAGCCTTGTTAGGATTCAACCATGTTAAAGGTTACAAAACACACTATTAGGTGTGACCCTATTAGAGGATTTAATCACCCTATTAGGGGTGGCCTTGTCATAGGTCTTTAGAAAATTCAATAGAGCTACCACCTTGTTAGAGGATTTATAAATAGTTGTTAAGCCAACTCTATTTCAAGATTTAGATCACTACTACAATGGTTAGAGAGTAACAACGAGATGACCTAATTTAGATGCAACTGAATTTGTTGACTACAGATCTCAATTCTGGGTAGTACTTGATCCTTCTTGATCAAATGTATCTTTCTAGATCCACAAGGATATTCTAGTTGTCCTTCTAATTCACTTCCTCTTAGCATCATCAAATCACATATACAATCTTCACTTTTACCTATCCAAATTCTCAACTTCATCTTTTATTTATATCTTTCATTTTGTCAAGTTGGCTTATATACAACTTAGAATAACTAATATTCATCTTCTCAATTAGATAGGACCAATGGATAAATTAATTGATCTCAATATGCCAAAATAAGAAAATCTTTTGATAGCCAACCCTTCTTGGTAGACACTAATTTAGAAATAATTTTTGTTGTTAACCAAGTGAAGCTTGGTCAACATTGCATATTAGAAAAGTTCCTTTGGTAACCAAGTGAGCTCAGTTAGCACTAGTTCAATACAACATTTCTTTCATTAACCAAGTGAGCTCGATTAACACTTATCATCCACAGACTTTCCTTTGGTGCCTGAGTGAACTTAGTAGACACTGCCTTCTAAACTAGGAAAACTCTGGATTGCTCAATAGCCACAAAAAACTATCTTCAATGCCCAAGTGAGCTTGGCATTCACTGACTGATAATGATATGACATTTATGTAACATCAAAGATAATACACAATTAACCAATTGTATCCAACAAGATCAACTTTGGTCTCATATTATCACCCATAAATATTTTAGAGGTGTTGATCCTTTCTCTATTTCTACACTTCCTCTTGAAGGTTGTGGCTCTATGGTTTAGCATAGTTTGAAGACTAGTGCTCTATTACTCAAGATAGGTCTTTTCTAGATATGTAAGGGAGGCTCTGAGCCTTTATTTTGGTCTGATGCTTGGGATGGATTCCCCTCCATTCTATCCATGTACCCTCATCTTAGGACTCTATGATTCTTTTCATGCTGCTAGATGGATAAATTGGCTCATTACAAGACTCCTTATCAATTGGGACCTATTGTTGGTTACAGATGGAAGCACTCTTTTGATTGGCCTCTTAGAGGCACAGAGGTGTATGATCAAGAGCTTTCTCAAAATTTGGCCTCTAGGGAGTTTTCCTCTCTACTAGGACTAGATGTTTTGGCTTAGGGAGGTACCTTGTCTAGTAATTATCATGTCTTTGCTAGGTATCAGGAGATAACTAGAGAATTATTCGGGCATACTAAGGTCCGTTGGTGGAATCAAGTTTGGAATAAATTTTCTTGGTCCAAGCGCAATTTTTTCATGTGGCTAGTGGCTCACAACTATTGTCCTACATGGGATAATCTTTGTAAACATGGATTTTAGGGCCCCTCTTATTGTGTTTTGTGTAGTAACGAGGAGTCTTTCTCCTATTTGTTCTTCCATTGCTCCTTTTCTACTCAATTATGGCACCTTTGGTGGAGTGCTTGGGGTTGCACTTGTAGGCATGCTTCCTCTTTTCCTACAATCTAGGCCCACTTGGGTAGTGCTCCCTCCAAGTCTTCTCCTATACATGCTACTTGGGTTGTTGGCCCATCATTCAATCTTTAGCATATTTGGCTGGAGAGGAATCATTGGATCTTCCAAGATGTTCTAATTAATGTTATGCATCTTTGGTGGAAGATGTCACATTCTCTTCAAGAAAATGTACAAGTGAAGTATGCGCTAGATGGGGGTATGGATCTGGCTAATCTTTCTATATGTAATTGCCTCAATTTTCATCTTTAGGATGGAGTTGTAGCTCAATAGTATCAAAGAGTGCCCAAAAAACCTCAGTAAGAAGAGAAAGGATAGGTGAATTGGGAGGAGCATTGGACTTCTCCTCCTCATGGATTTTGGAAAATTAGCATTGATGGTTCTTCTTGAGAGAATCTAGGCCCTAGTGGTATTGGTAAAGTGGCTCATTGCAATTCTGGTGAAGTTAATTATTTTTCTTAGTGCAGAAGGGTGACCATACTAACAATCTCATAAAGGCTCAGACCAGTTTATACATTGTGGAATAGTGTTGTTTGTGGGGATTGTGCAAGATTATCTATGAGTCTGACTCCCAAGTGGTGGTGAACTTACTTTCCTTGTAGGAGCTTGAGGATGTTAGTTGGCAGTTGGCCACTATTACCAATTGAACTCTTCTCTTATGTACCTCTCTTGAGTTCATTAGGTTTATCTACATCCCTTGTGAATGGAACAAAGGTGCTAATTATTTGGCCAAATGGGCTTCTAGTCATACTCTAGGCTAGAATTATATGGATAGGGAGTAGCTTCCCCTTGAGTTGTTGCAAGAATTTGATGAACTTGTTGCTCAGGAAAGAGCTCCTTGGTTAGCTGTCATTGTTGTAATCTTTTCTATTTTAATAATTTGCTATCCCTCTTTTTCCAAATAATTATTTTCAGATAATTAATTAAAAAATTAAATTTTAACAATCATATTAATAAAAGTATATGAAAAAATAGAAAATTAATTATATATATTTCCTATCTTTTCTCGATTAAAGCACCTCCCATAGGCCTCTCCTCCTAATTCAGACCCCTCATGCAAAATGAGGGGCTAGGAGGTGCACAAATGGGTTTTATAACCCAAGGGATACTCAATCAAGCACCCCTTGCCATGTAAGCAACCTCACAAACTTGGTTGAGTAACCCTTGGCCAACTGGTACCTTGGCCGAGCTTTTCAAAACCTTGTCCACATATGTGACAACCTTTCATACAACTACCCCATGAGGTCTTTTTACTCTCAGTTGTTCATCATGTTGTCTCATAGCCTCTCATGATCTACTCATTCTTTCCATAATTTCTTTCTCATCTCTCAACCTAGCTTTCCATTGATTATTTTTAGATCTAAAATTTGCAATCTCTTCTATCTTCCTATCAATCTCATGATTGGCACTTAATAACTGACTTACCATGTCAAATTGATTGTGAATTAGTATTTGTACTTTATTGATTCTCTCATCAAGACTTGGTGCCATCTACTTTTTATCCTCTTCAACCATTACCTAGTGATTGACTATATTTCATGTTCTCTTTTTTATTCTCCTACTTATTCAATCAATATGTTATGCTTTTCCAACAAATCTTCCATTGTTTTATCCATCTCACTAGATCTATCTTCATGACATAAGTCGTCAACACTTTCTTCTTTGTATTGTGTGTCATTTTATTGAATTTCCATTTCATTCCTTCTAATTGAGATTTCTTTAGTTCCTCCTTTGTAGCATTTACTTGCTCAAATGAAAGTTGCAAATCAATCTTTTGATTTTGAATAACCTTTCCCAACTTGTAGGATTCCATCTCCAATATCTTTGACACTCAAGTAGCTAGACTTCTTGCTTAAAGAACTAAACATTGATACTAATTGTTGGAAATCTAATAGGGAAAGTAAGATTCTATAAGAGTGGGATGAATTAGGATCCATGAAAATATTTAGTGTCACTTCAAACATAAATCACATCCACACTTAATTCACAACACACATCTCCTACCTTAACCTTGAACATTAACATGCAACATCAACATGTAATATATGATCTAACATCTAATATAGTTGAATAAAACATGTAAAAAATAAATCAACACATGGCACAAAGATTTGATAACATAAAAACCCTCCAAAGTGAAGGTAGAACTATAGTGGAGATGACACCCACAAAATTTTCAATACTATAGCAATAAAGTTTGCATGTTAGGGCTACAAAGTTTGATCACTTCTGATGATCTACCATATCTGGGACTCCCTGATGAATATTTTATAGCATAGTTAAGTCTACTTTGATTAAAATATTTCAACTACATAATTAAATGAGCACCCAAACTTAATTCACTACATGCATCTACTTTCTTAACCTTGAACCTTAACATGCAACATCAATATGTAAGATCTAATCTAACATCTAATATAATTGAATAAAACATGTAGGAAATAAATTAACACATGACACAAAGATTTGGTAACATAGAACCCTCCAAGGTGAAGGTAAAACTTTGGTGGGGATGATATCCACAAAATCTTCACTACTGCAGCAATGAAGTATCCATGTTAGGGCTAGAAAGTTTGATCACTTTTGATGATCTACCATATGAGGGGTGTTCCCAAGGAATATTTTACAAGACTATTAAATCTACCTTGATTAAAGGATTTTAAATACACAATTAAGTGAGCAATCTATTAGGAGATTTACATAGGCTTGTTAATACTACTTTGTTAAGAGATTTACCCTTAAACACCTATTAAAATGTATCAGTACCTTGATCCTTAAGTTTTCACTTGACCATTGATAAAAGATTTTCTCTTTATAATCTAATATAACCTCTTTATAATAGATCTTCAATAACTTATCTATGTACTAATTGGTCACCTTCTTACTCCTTAACTCCACTGAATTCACCTTCAGCTTTGCATCCAAACATCTAACTCACAACCAATGCAATTAGGTCTAAAACGCTCCTTAATTATATGTTTGAGATAAAGCTTTGAGATCTCAACCGACAATCCAAGTTCATCCTTTTTCTTGCTTAGTCCTTATAAAGTTTTTATTGGTTGATCTCATTACAAAGGAATTAATGATTTGTAAATAACTCTTTAATTCTCTCCTTGACCATAATGACTTGTTTCTTTACTTGGCAAATCAGGTTAGATCAACATTTGTTCCATGTTCCAAAAATTTATACAAAACTATGTTACTTGGTCCATATACCTTTTTGATGCTCAGCACATACTAACTCTTCATGCCATCACTCAGATTCAACTATGCTAGACTTTAATTGAGATGTTCAACCTCTATATCATTTGACTCATGTGTTTCATCCTAAATAACTTGGCAACCACTAGAATATTCGGCGTCTCCTAGGTAGTAACTATTTCTTTGTAACAACTGATTATATATGTTTCTCCTTTACATGGCTTGACTGGTGTAGAGTGGCTCAATTGTATTTTTGACTGACCAACTATACATAGTAAATGACTAAGTGTTGCACTAATTGACAATGTTGGATTTCCTTAATTATGGTCAACACTATGATATTGATACAAGAAGTTGTAGCCTTTTGTTCATAATGAACATACTAAACATTCTTATTTGAATAAATAATATACTTTTACTATGGGTTTTCAATTATTTAGGTAAGTTTATTATTGTTAATTTTTTAGTTATTTATTTTACCTTAATATTATTTTTTATCTCTTTATTTTATATTGAATGCTAAATATTAAGAATAATATTGAATGATTATTAATATTAATAAATAAATAAAATGTGTTGAATTAAATGTACTATGAACCTGTATCTTTAATATTGTCAAAATTATATTAATGTACATTTTATTGCTTAATTTATAATCTTAATTGAGTTCCATTACAAAGTGGAAATGAAAGTTTGTATTATATCTAATACCTTCTCTAAATAAAAATGCCTAAGTCTCAGGAGGTTATATAATATTCATATATGAACTAAGAAAGAATACAAAGATTTAGGTTAATTCTTGTTGATATAATCAGCCTCAATTGTTTAATGTAGAAAAATTAGAGAAAATGTAAGATAATTTATTGCATTCCTTAGTAATGTTGTGCAACTTACTAGACCAATTATCAAGAATTATATTTTTTTCATATCCATCTTGTATGAGTATATGTTGAAGAGGAATATCTTATGGGAAGGTCAGGTCCTAAACTAATAACCCAACCCTAAATTTCTATAGAAAGATAAAGAAGTAATGAATTTGGGAAAAAAAGTCCTAAGGAAAGATTCCTTTGGTTGAACCGAGATTACTCTTAGTGGCTTAAACTAAACATCATATGTTTAGCTAGTTTTGTTGTTCATGCGTTCTAGATGCACTATTCTATGGAATATTTTTTATGTTTGGTTTATTATGAAATTCTATATTTTATGAGTTGATTTCTAAATGTTGTATAATTTGATATTTTAACTAATTTTTGGATGTCATTACTATGATACTTTTGTTTTAAATAGTAAAAAAATTCAACAAGAAAATATTTTTTGTTAAAGGAAGATTAGTTTTATAGGGACCAAGAATGCAAGTTTGATAATAAAAAAGACTAAAGGAAGTCATCTTAAATAAATACTAACTGAGACTCGAGAGGAAATATATGCTAAAAAGACACAAAAACACAAGAAAATGTGTACCCTTGCAAATCTATTTTTCACCAAACTTTTTTTTTTCTATGACATCTACATTTATATTTTTCAAGTTTTTAATCGTATTACACATAAGGTTCATACACTTTTCCTTTTGCACAATATAGTAGCAAGGTGTGGAATCATGTTCTTCTCCATATCCTTGGTATCACCTTCATTATGCTTGGGTGGAACTATGTCTCGCTTTCCACCATATGTATGCATAGTTTAAGCCTTCTTAATAAACTTGATGTCAATAATAGGCAAAGTGGAATTACCTTTGGAAATGACATGGAGTGCATCAATTTTTTCATCAAGCATTTAAATAACTTCATTGGTATTGTCCATGGTAGTTTTTCTTACAACAAATTTATGTCACTTTTTATCTAGGACCCTTAGAAAGTCAACCCCGAGTGCCTTTATAATTTTTTTATGTCTTCCTTGAAGTTCTTAAACCTATCACCAAAGACAACATATTACCCAATGCATTATCCAAGTTCTCAGTCAAAGGGAAGCTTTTTCTTATAGAGAATTAATTTCCTAGATAAGCCAAGAGAAAGGAAATCTTATTATAAAAAAAAATATCTTAAGTCTAGCATTGATAATTGTTCTATCTGATATTTAAGAGCCAATTTCCCTCAATGTATCCCTACCCACATTAATGGGTTTCTACAAATTATTCATTTTATCCCCGTCCGAGATAAGCCAAGACAACTAGTAACATGGAATGTTTATCCAATAGATATCATTAATTTTAATAATACAAATTTAAATAGTTCTAAATAGATATATTGATAATCAACATAGAGAATTTTTTACTGATAAAAAAATATACTATTTTTTTAAAGGAAAAATTATTATTGTAAATAATTGCACACAGTTGAATTTAAAAGAAATCAAATCTCATTAATGTAGACTGTGGAAACTAAATATGTTGACATGTCAAAAATCATGATTTAAATATATATATATATATATATATATATATATATATATATATATATATATATATATATATATATATATATATATATATATATATATATATATATATATATATATATATATATATATATATATATAAATAATGAAAATTTTCCTACCTTCAATAATACAATTTATAATTAATTTGTAGAACCTAAATTGCATCCATAATTTTTATATTATTCTTTACTTATGAATAACAGTGCAATATATTAGAAATCATAAAGTATGACTCCATTTTTATTTATTTTTTATGTTCTTGGAATCTACCCACTCTTCTAATTATCTCTATCCAATTATGCAGATTGAGGCCCTCTCTCCAAAATTATATAATAATTATAATTTTTAGTTCCTACTACAAGTAGGTAACTTATGCAATTGTGTAGTCCAATTAAAAACTAATAAAAATACTTGCACAACCAATAGAGTTAAAGAATTTAATTTTTTTGAAGTTTGAATTCTTTTACAAAGTTCTATTTTTTCTATATTTATTTAAACAAAAAAATACTAATTATTTAATAACTTATTAGTTGTTATGGAATATAGCAAGGAGAAAAATATTTTTCCTCCACAAAAATTATAGAATTTTTTTGAAACTATACCTTTCCTTAAAAAAAATACTATAATATTAATATTAATATTCAGCTTACATTAGAAGCCTCTGGAATGCTTGAGGTAATCTTAACATTTAGGAGTTAAACTATTGTAGGAAGAACTCCAACTATTGAAAGAGAGAAGACCTCTCTTCAAAGGAAATTGTAGGGACAATAGAAGTATATAGAGTATTCAATTTGGACTGCAGTAGTATACAAAGTATCCATTTTGGAGTATCTGGTGCAAGAAGTTTTAGGCTTAAGAAATTGAGAAAATTCTTGTGACCAAGCTTTTCAAAACCTATGGATTTTCAAGTAGCAAAATAGTTTTTCCTTCATTGCATCAGATTAATAAGTGCAAACTACTTTATACCTACTCATGTTTTCCCCAATTTGTAAGATACCGAATTCGGCAACAATTAGCACAATTGTAAAGTAACAAAAACTAGTGCATCACAAAAGTTCATAAAAACCCAACACATCTATGGACTAGGTAGACTGGACCATAATTCACTAAAAATTCCTAATTTCCCCAAAGGAGGAGACCTAAATCTACTGAGGCTACCAAAGCCCATAAGAAAAATCTTAATCAAAACAAAATTTTAAAAGAATCCATATTTCAGATTACTAAGGAAAGTGCAGCCATGAAAAAACAAGGATTGTGAGCAGACTTGCCATTCAATTTCTTTTTGAATCAGTCAATCAAACATGGATTTACCACTTACAGGAATAAAATATTGAAATTAAATTGTAACAGGGACCATCCCAACATAACCATACTTAATTGTTAAAAGTGTCAGCTTGATATTTTTTGATCAAATTTAAACATAGTCATGTATTTTTTTAAAATTTAAAAGTCAGTGAAACAAGATATCCATGGAATTAACAACCACATTTTCATCCATCTTGTCCACTTCCTTTGGCGGAAAAGGCCCCATGACTCGGCAATGTGCAAGTGCTCCTTCACACTAACACTATCCACCATATTTCCCAGATAACCACATTTGCATGTAGGGGGTGATCGTTGATGATACATCGTGTGACTTGACTAGAGTCCAAGTGCCCCAGGAGCCATCTACACCCACAATGACTCCAGTAGATTTCAGGCCCTTAATCATCCACATTTTTCTTTGCCACAGACTAGATTATTTGTGAGTTGTATGAATGGGGGGAGTAGTAGCCATTGTATTGATTCCTTAGAATAATTTAGCTTCCACAAAAATAATATTAGCATCAATCTCTAAGAAAATTACCTCCATAGTAAATCTTTTCTCTTACTTCTAAGCTTCTAAGAATTCGAAGCAATCCCAAATCTTTGAACAATATTATTAGAGTGGAACACAATTGTTTCAAAAAAGTCAAACAACAGAAGAAGAAAAAAAAGCATGCAAAATTTACCTTGTCCCAGCCATAGTCATTCCAAGACTACAGTCAAATTGTTTGTAATCTTGGAAGGCCCATTCTTATAGTTATATAGCCTCTGTAGATTATGCATTGAGTTCCAAGGATACACAATTAAATAAGGCAACAAGATTTTTGTGGAGGTTGACAGAATGAACACGAAATGTTCTGGTATGTACTGGTGACTACCATTGTAGACATATATGCCAAACATGGCAGCATGCAAAAATCTTGTAAGTTTTGATAAAGCGTAGCATGGATCTTCTAGTCCAATCGCAAAAGGGATTGAAAAAACCATAAACAAGTTCTACGGACACATTACAAAATATCACTTGCATTTAAAGTAGTTAGTTAGAGATATCTATGTTTGGTACATAAGTTAAAATACATGACAATATGATCATAATTATTGTCATGAACTTCAATCAACTATTAAAAATAATAATTTGGTAAGAAACGATGACATAAAGAATTTGACAAATAATTATTTTTCCTTTTATCAAAAATTAATAAAATAAAATTGCCTTTACTTGATCCTTTATTCCAAACTCCAATTATATTCAATTATTGGTGAGATTTGTGTGGAACATTTCCATATAACCCATCTTTCTCTCCTCTAAGTTTCTCCTATAGTATTAGTTATTTTTATGAAGTAATTTTCCATATTTTTTCATGTTTCTAGATCTCTCCATCTTAAATGTTCCATCCGCTCTCTTGTGCTCTATCTTTCTATCTCCATCTCCCTCTTTATATCTTCAAGTAAGTAAATCAATAAAATTGGACAGCATAACTTGACTATTTGTATGTCTTTGACCTTGCTTCCACAATAATTGCAATTGAAGAGGCTTTTTATTGTACAATTCCTATCCATGCTTAAATATTATATACATCAATATCTACTTGTATTGTGTATTTTTCTATACATAAAACAATCAAAACACTAATAGCTTTGATATTTACAATTAAACTAGGCTCAAATTTCTTCACTCTACCAAATGACATCACCATAGAATTTATTTGTAATCATTCCCTCATTCCATCATATCATACTCTAATCACATTATAGACATGCATTCCTTGTTTTCTTTATGCTTTATTTATTTGTAGAACTAAATTGCATCCATAATTATTATTTGTCATTATTTATGAATAACATTGCAATATATTAGAAATCATTACGTATGACCCTATCTTCTTGTTTTATATTCTTGGAATCTACCCTCTCTTCTAATTATCTCTATCCATTTGTACATATTAGGGGAGAGGGCCCAGTAGTCATGCATCCTAACTTTGGACCACTCAAAACCCATCATAATGATGATAATTTATTTATTTTTAAACTATGTTCTTCACCTTGTTAACTACTTATAACTAAGGTTTGGATTCATTACTATCAAAATTAATATCAGTTCTATACGTCATAGTTAAAACTATTCAAATTCACCTTTTTCTAATGTCCTACCTATTGTAGTCAATTACCACCCCCCATCTTTGCTTTATTACATCCCAATAGTTGAAAATTATATCATGTTAAAATCTTAATGTATATGATTTATATAAACACTCAACATTTATTAATTGCACAAAATAAGATTTATATTTAATTGATAATGATTTAGATTAAATGGCATGTCTCTATGTTAACTTGTAGAGTACCTATTTGTTAGACAAATTGTATTCTATCATCAATGTGAAAAAATCTAATAATAAATTGTAAAAAACAAACCACCAAACATATTTTGCCCTGATCCTAGACCTAATATACAAGCATTTTTCTCTCCTTGCTTCTTAACAATGCTTTGTTGTAGTGCCTCTTGCCACCACATGCTCACTGGTCTAGAAGGAGCAAGCTAGATGCCACAATGGGTATCTTTGCTATGGATGCCACGATTCCTCAATCAACACCACAATGGACACCTCTACTGCCAACATCTACTTAGGGCTATGAGATTTCCTATCTTCTATCACCTTTAGCCTTATGACCTATGCTAGGTGCATCAAGATAAAGGAGTATATGTTGTTGCATTTTCTCATTACAAAGATAAGGGAATATACTCTCAAAAAGCTAGAGGAGTGTATGGTGGCATTGGAGAAAGCTTAATTTCTTAGTGGCATTAGGTCATGAATGATAGGTAAGTAACAAATAACCTCACATATCATCTTTCCCTCATCTTATTTTAATTGCTAGTGTCATTGCCACTTTTGAGTTCTCATGTTTGTTTAATATATTCTCTGCACATTTGTTTAATTATGAGAGGATGTTGTTGAAGAATATTGTGAATATGGTTTCTAAAATATTACCAAAGGCTCTCTTACTTTCTCCAAACTAGAGATCTATGTACATCGAGGCCACTCTTTAGGAGCATGTCTAGAGGTAATCGTTACATTACAGGACCTTTTAGTCTACCTAAACAAATTGTTTAGGGCCCTAGTTGGCTTGGTATGTACAACTAGGTAGGTAAGTTTTAGACAATGAGCTAACCTTGCATGCCCTGGGAACTTCTTGACTCACATTTTTGGCAAAAGATAGAAACCCTGATGGACTAGATGACATTCAAATGGAGGCACGAAATGGATGGTGGGTTTCATAGTGAAGGTGGGTATTGATTTTTAGAAAACCCTTTCTAGATTGAATGTGCTTTTACTTGTGATTTTGTTAGCTTGTGATATTCATGTTTGAAAGAGGAAAATTAAAGCAAACTAAATTATAACTTTAGAAGAGAGAAAGAGATAAGTGTGTATTTAGAATACTTATAATGTCTCGAGTAGTTACTAAATTAATTAAACAATTTACTAGTTTATCAGGTTTAAGCTTGAGATTGGTAAAAGCTTGCATGGTTATTTAGGTCAACACAGAAAACATGTCAAGCCATGATTACTCAAGAATATGGTAGTGGGATCGAAGAAGATTAAGCATCTTTCTATCTTTTTCTGTTATTTTTATATTTTGAACTGTTCAAGTTTTGGGTGGAAATACTAGGCCATGCTTAATAATATGCAGATACATGTTGCTAGAGGTGATTAGTCATAGAATCCCAAGGATTATATCAAATTGTAATAGAAATGACCTCAACCCTACATAGGGTCAATTTCCAACAGTCTCATTTGTGTGTAGATGGCATCAATGGCTTTAGTTGGAATTTGTAACACATATTTTCACTGATATATTTTTTGCACATGCAAGTTGGCAAAGGAGAGTTTTAGTTACTTATAAAATGTGTTTATTGACACAAGTATTATGAAGAATTTGAGATTTCTCAAGCACATAAGGTCTCTTTAGACCTTACTCGGCAATGACGTATTTGAACAGAAACCCCAAATGTTTTCATGCTTATACATAATTAGTTCAAAATGCAAGCTACCTTTTTAGCCGCAAATTCAATAAGAGTGGCTTCAGATAATACATTGCCTAGTTTCCTTACTATGTATGCCATTGAAATCTACCCTACTTCTTTGTTTGGAAGCCTATAATAGCCACCAATAATTATTTCAAAAGAAAATCTTTAACAATATTTGAATTCTTGAATTGAACTAAATCTAAAGAGTGAAGATACTATGCAACACTATCATTTCCAATCCAAAAAGTTGAAATGAAATTTCTACCTTAATCTCTTATTCCTGTAATTTTCATGCTATTCACAATGGCTATGCATATATTGGCTAAAAGTTGAATCCAAAAATTCTACAATGTGGCAAAAAAGGGTCCACATCCTAGTTATGATGTTATAATGCTTCCCTTTGTATCATATACTAGATTTTTCAGTTCTATTCTTCATCAGTAATGGAGTACAATGTCAATGATATTGTATTACGAAAACATAGTGAGAACATAACTCTCAGTTATCTAAGAATAACTAAGTTTCTTTACTTCAAACAAAAAAATAATGAGATTCAGTGAGAGAGGGCCATGATTACTGATGTGACAAAATGTTTACTTGAGAAATGTACTTGAATTTGTGGAATATATATTGTTTTTCAAAATGATTAGTTGAGAATTGTGGTTGAATTTGTGGAATATATATTGGTTTTCAAATTTTTAGCATTTTGTTATCATCATATTTTGATTGTTTACTATTTAATATATGCAATATGACAATGAAAATAATAAAAAATTTTGATTTGTATTTAGATTTAGTTCCTTAATAAAAATACTATAGGTTCCATTACAGACGGATTATTTGTACCTACTACATGGGTAATATGGGGAAGATGGTAGTGTCTTAGTAAAATGGTAAGATGGTAATATCGTAGAAAAATGGTGATTTCATCAATAGTATAGAATTTTATCATTTCTATCTTTTTAGCATTAGTAGTTAGATTATAATCATATTTGTTGTGGTTGATGCAAGGAGTTGTGTAGCTGATTATAATTTAATTTGAAAGTAATAGGTAACTATGGGCTAGTGAATTTGATGTCAGATTGGTAGGGCATGAAATGAATCCAAGATTGGCAAGGCATGAATAACAGGTTGGAGAAAGAGGGTTTCAACTATGTCAAAAATGTGTCTATTGACACAACTACATTAAAGAATTTGATATTTTTCAAGCAAGTAAGGTCTTTTTAGACCTTACTAGGCAATGACCCATTGATCCATTTTCTTCCTTTCTATTTTCATAATTTTTTGTGTAATGGATTTTATTTGATATCTTTTATTGAGTTTTGTACATTTTAGTCTACAGTATGAATTTTGTTGTTCTCATTAACTAAATGAAAATAAATAAATTTATATTAGCAAAGGACTCTTGTAGAACATTTTATTTTGTTCAAAAGAGTCTTTGTTTTTATAGTATGGATTTCATTCAAAATTATGATCATATACTTACAAATCTAATCCATAAATTTCCTTTGTAAAATACATTATTCTTCTTAGGTTGGATTATACATTTCATCAAATCCCATATGTTGACATAGGCAAACCTTCAAAGTAAGATTGGCATTTGTGTTCGGGAGAAATTAGATTTATTGGTATAGCTATAATGACAATCAATGGAAGATTACACAATGAAAAACTTGTCATTGAGAAGTCAGCATACCCAATAGAATGACTAGCTTGTATAGAAGAGGTATTATAGAGGGACCAGTCTATAGGATGCATAACCAAATGACCATCTTGTATATAAGAGGTATTTTCGAAGGACCAGTCTATAAGATATAACAAAATGACTAGCTGGAAATAATATATTTTGTGCAAATATTCCTCTGAAACATCAAAATGATATACTCCTCATTGCAATGTTTATCTGTTCAAAATAATCAAGTCTTCATTGTAGCATCAGTCATAATTGTAGCATCAGTCTTCATTGCAGTATCAATCTTCATTGTAGTATCATTAGTTCACCATGAAGCCAGGGAAGGGTTCTAGCTGCTCCTCAACATTATCTATTGTAGGATTTTTTGGACTAGCTAAAACAACCTATGGGGTGATGGGAGTCATTTTACCAAATATATTTTCATCCAACATTCTACCAATTTGGAAATGTTTGATTGGAGAATGAGGGGGGCTTTGGCTACAAGTAGTATGAATTTTATGAAGGGCAGCATAGCTAGGGGATAGAATGTTGTACATATCCCTTAAAATTTGATGATGCTCAAGTAAGGAGATTGTTGGACTACTATGTTGGCCTGCTCTATTTGCATCTGGTTCAAGAGAAGTTGTTAAGGAACTCCCCTCCCCAATATTTGCAATTCCCTTATTGACTTTCTCTTTTGCTAGCTTACCTCTTGTACAATTCATCTTTTCTTTCTTTCTCAACTCCTCCTTTTATTGTTGTACCTTTTCCTCTTGTTTCCTTTGTTTTATTATTTGTCTTTCAAGTTTTTGTTGATCTTTCCTTTTTCTCATCTCAGTTTGATGAATTTTGTTTTCCTCTAGCTATTTTTTCTTCCTTTCTTTCAACTCTATAAGTTTGATCTTCCTTTCTTCTTGTCTCTCTTGCAACATTATGTACTCATTAGATGTAAGTATTTGAGATTTTCTTCCCAATCTAAGAGAAGTATTATCATATAGATTGAGTCTCTTTGTAACCCTTTCAATTGGTAGCTTCAAAAAACTTCTTAATGATCCTTGATTGCATTAAATTTATTCATCTTCTATCTGCAAAGCTACAAATCTCTTTAGTGCATCTAGATTATGTTCAGCCTATCTATCCTCTTCTATTGATGTTTTCAATGCATCTATGTTATGTTCAACTTGTGCATCTTCATCTTCAGTATATTCTAGATTTGAACCATCTAGATTGTGTTCAATATGACTATCTTCATCTTCATTACATTCCAAATATGGAGTCTCCCAATTTTCTGTTTCAGCACAATAATGAACCACTTCTTCTCTTGGTATTGGAGGTGGAGAAGGAATAGATAATAAAATATCTTCATCTGGAAAATCAATTTGCACTCCCAATTCCTTTTCTCCTTCTTTAACCTAATTAGGTGGATCAAACTGTGTTGGAAAACTCATTTCATCATGTAGGTCATTTTCAAATTGTGTTTGGCTAATATGTGTTGGTGAGGACACAACATCTCTTGGTGAACTTGTGTTTTCATTTTCATTGTCTTTCTTTAGTTTTGCCATTTCTACCACACAATTTTTAATGACTAGCTAACTTTAAAATACTTTCAATTCCTATAGAATCATTTTCATCTTCAACAACAAATGCATTACTTGGCTTCATGTCATTACATAGAGCATCTCTATTCAATGGCCAAATTCCAGTCCTTCAGAAGCCAACTATAATATTATTAGGCACAAGGGCAAGTTTGGAAGCTTTGCTTGCAAATTTAGCCAATTCTATTATCTTGATTTCTATGTGTGAATTTTTGGCCATCCATTTTGACCTTTGAGATTTAAAATATGCCTTAAATGGATAAAATACACTTACATCTAAAGGTTGTAGTCAATGACTAGTGTGGACAGGCAATGTAAGAAGATCTATGCCTAGAGATCTTCCCTCTTGAATTGTGGCAAAGGCAACATGGCTTCCATGTCCATCAAAAATGAGTAGATGCATATATTTTGATGAAGCACAACCTGGAACTAAACTAACAAAATGATGCATCCAATTTAGGAACAATTCTTTTGTCATCCAAGCATGTGGTTGTGCTGCCATGCAAGCTCCTACTTCACAGTTAGCAATGTAATTTTGAAGTCTTCTTTTTCTTTGAAAATGTAGAAGCTTATTATGCTTTGACCTACTGCATTGACACAACATAGTACAGTGATCCATTCTCTACTTTTAGATAATATTTGAGGCACACTTTTACTTCCCAACTTTGTAATCATTCACATCCCACAATTTCTACCTACTTGCACTCTTGTTTCACCATAGTTCCATATGTGAGTTGGTTCATAATTATTAGAATCATACAATGTTGTCAAATTATTATAAAATTTTTTTGCAATACTTGGTCGGAACATGAATGCTCTATCCCTGTCTAGACCCTATATAGTCTGTATTGTCAAATCTGGATGGCATTTTTGGAATCCAACACACCATGATCTAATTGGTAAGCCATTTTTGAATGGATTTAGCCTTGTTTAAAAAATGTGGGCCACATGTGACTTAAATTGAATTACCTCCAATCCACAACCAAATTGAGCTAAATCTTTACACCACTCAACAACTTCTAGCTCTTCTTCTAGGGATGGAATTATTGTTGGTCCCTTGGTTTTTGTTGTTGTGAGTCTTGATAGCCAGTAGGATAAGCTACTAACAGGGATTCCCCACTTCTTTGCTGATCCTCTTATTGAAAAACAATTATCTTCAACATCTTCAATAGAATTTTCCATATCCTCTTTTGTCCATTGATTGCCTTGGAACCTTCCATTGTTTTTCTGATGTTTAGAAGATTTAACAACTCCATATAGTCTCTCTGTATTGTTGGCAACAAGATTGTGATTTGTATTATTAGGAGTTAGCTTGGCTGAATTGTCCCCATCATCAGAGTCAAGGTAAAAGCACAAACTTGTGTCACCTTTTATAAACAAACGTGATATCATAATGTGACAATTCAACATTAATGACCAAAAAAATGGTATTTGTGTTTAAAATATGAAAATGATGTAAACTGATGAAATGTGTAGAATTGTATGAATATTATTCCTATAATTTATATAATTTTTTGGACTAAGAATTTATTCATTTTATTTTATTTTGAAGTTCCTTTTTTAACTATAAAAATTATAGGTTGTAGTTCCTGTCAAACAAGTATGTGCAAATCATCTTTTTTTGTCCTGATTTGAAAATATTTTATAGATGACATGTATAGCTAGTGAACAAAAAAAGAAATAATTATTTTTTATGTATATTTTATTTTTTATAAGTACTCAAGTTCAACCTTTTTAGAATCCAACAGTTTTTTCCTCTCGTCAAAAATTCCCTATCAAATCTATACCTTCTTGAAAAAAAATTACATATTCGTGAAGAGGATTCTCTCCTCTAGTGGTAAATTGTATTTTTTTTATTTTTTTGATATGATTTACTATTTTTTTTTCATTTTTTGAGGGAGCATCTTCTAAAATGTTGAAATATCGACTTATAATATTTTTAGATTATAACATATTGTAACTAATCAAAACACTCAAAAATTTATATAATGATGATATTGAATCTAAGATCTATAAAAGGGTATTTTTAGTTTTTGCAAAAAATTGAGTTTTGATAGAGAAATGAGATTTGACCAAAACAGGGTTTTGTATTGCAAACGGTGACACAGATTTGTGCTTTTACCCGTCAATAACATGTAATTTAACACCTCAAGGACAACGAGGTGTCAATTTTTGGGCAGTTCTTTTGATCCTTCTCTTTCCTGCTATCATAATGCCTAAATAAAAAATATTATATATTAACCACCATAAAACATATTGTCTCTCTTAGAAATAAATTTTTTACCTATCTATCATTTTCCATCATATAATGTGCTATTATCTTTTTAAGGATTATTGTGTTTTCTCCCATAAATGACTTCATATTGTATGTTGGTTTATTGTTCAATATCTCTCTTAGAAAAGAAACTTTTGTCACAACATTTTAACAAATAACTTCATGCTATATGATGGATTTCCATCATATAATATTTGTTATATTCCATCATATAATATATGTTATATTCTTTCATATAATATCTATTATATTCCATCATGTGTTATACTTCATCATATAATATCTGTTATATTCCATCATATGGATGAAATGCTATTATTTCTGGCAATGAATTCATACTTACTCTACAAATAACTTGCCAAAAGGAACTGGAAGATTTACTAAACAAATAACAACATACATCATATGGACTATGTGTTGGAAATGATTGAAAAGATCACGAGGGAGATTGTTGGAAATGATTGAAAAAATCATATATGAAAAGTAATGGAATTGGTAAAGAATGTTCTCAATCATTGTTTTGTCATTGATGTCAAACTTGCTACTTGCAGGAATGACAATTTCTTTAGTGATCCAAATACTATCAATTGGTTGATTGACAAGGAGGTGGCAATCAATAAGATGTAACTAGAACATCTAGAGAAAGGTTGAAGTTATGATGTTGTAATAAAGTACAAGGATCAACTAAGCCATTGATGAAATAGTGTATTGATGACATACTCTAAGACACAGAGAATGGGCACACTAAAACACATCAAAGATGCAAGGTTTAGCTAAGTCATTTGTAAAGCCTAACTAAGTTTATAAGAGAGAGAACTGAGCAAGCTAGTTAGTGCCAAACAGATTCTTAGTTCAAGCCGAGCAAAGTTCAACTTCAGCATTTGCCGAGTAAATATCAGATGCCGAGTGAATATTAGATGCTGAGTAAAGATCAGATGCCAAGTAAAAATTAGATGCCAAGTAAATATCAGATGCTGAGTGAATATTAGGTGCCAAGCAGTCCTCAGGTGTCGAGCAAGAAATAGGTGTTGAGTGAAGATATAGGTGTCGAGCATGATTCAAGTGTCGAGTAACACAAAGGTACCGAGCATCAGTAAATCAATAATGTCGAGTTGCTACATTATTTTGAAGATCAAAGATTCACCAGATCTGAGCCAACAAAGTTGTTATCTAGAATTTTGTGAACCAGATAGAAGATAAGAGTGATGGGCTGATGGCATAGAACACTATGTAAAATGTTTTTTGTCGAAGTTTCTAGATAAGAGCAAGATATGGGGTAGATACATTGTATCCTACCTAATCCATTAAAACCCTAAAGTTGGAGACGGAGAAACGAGCGGGAAAGGTATTTTCAGATTTCTATATAAGGAGTCATAAGGTCACGAAGAAAAAGAAGGTGGTCAAGCATGAAAGCATGAAGTGATGAAGAAGCTGCTAAGGAGAAAGAGAGCACAGTTACTCTGTTTCGATAGATGACCATAGGTATGGTTGCATTGGTATGATGAGCAAGAAGACTCAAGGAGATGAAGCTTGAGATGACAAGCTGTCAGTGTTGAAGTGATTAAAGCCAAGCAAAGGATTGAACTGAAATGTGATATGTAATCTGCAAGATATGTTGTAAGTTGTATCAGATCAAAAGCCATTATTGTTACTTTCTAGCAATTGTAACAGTTAGTATAAATCCTATGGACTTAGGTTGGTTTAATAGCCATGTTGTAAATCCTTTAACAGGGTGAAATTCCAAGCGAATGTTCCAAAGTCCTTTGACCAGGCCCATTCCTAATAGTATGGTGAAATCCTCTAACAAGGTCACATTTAATAGTGTGTTATAAGCCTTTAACAGGGCAGACTTTTAACAGGTCATCACTTTAGAAGAGTGAAAATTAAGTAGCATGTTGCTCGTGGTTTTTTCCAAATTGGGTTTCCATGTAAATCACTGTGTCATGTGTTGATCTTGCATGTTTTATTCTTGCATGTTGATTTGTTGTAACTTGCTAAGATGGTTGATTTAAGCTTGGATGGATGAATAGTTTAATGTGATCACTATAATTAGTGAGAAAATATTATTAGGGCATTTAGACCTTGGATAACTAATTCACCCCCACCCCACCCACCACCACCCCCGCCCCCACCCCCCCCCCCCCTCTCAATTATTCTAAAGTATTCTAACACTATGGACAATAATGTCTACAAATAATAGCATATATTATATGGACTATAACATATTTATATAGCAAATAAAAACATACATTATATGATGGAATATAACATATTTATATGATGGATTATGATAGAAATTATATAAAATGGTGTTAGTTTTTGGGAGAAAATTTAATAATTCCTATAAATAACGTATTATATTATCCATTGTGGAGAAGAATTAACAACATAACAACACACATTGGTGAGAAAAATAACAACATGCATTATATGATGGACAATAATAGATTTATATATTGGATTACAGTAGAAAAGTATAGTGTGTTGTTACTTTTTGGAGAAAATTCAATCATTTCTATAAATAACATCATATTTTAATATATCAATGATAAATTATCTAGATAGATCACTGGGCCCTCTGATATCTTGAGTAGTAGATGATATATGTAGTCCCTCTGAGTGCTCAAAGAGAAGTATGATATTCTACAATGTTAGCATAGAGAATATAGAGAGTTAATGCATTCAACTTAAATCATTCTTTTACTATTTTGCAAGGTAAAAAAATAGTGAATTTGAAATAGTGCTTTTACTAATTTGTAGAAAATTTATAACTATATTAGTACAATATATATTATTGGTAAAATGCTTGGTTTGCAGCAGATGTTGTATCCAGTCCCTCTGAATCTTTTAATATTCTGAGCAATAGATGTTGTATGCAGTCCCTCTAATATCCTAAGCAGCAAATATTATATGCACTCTCTCTGAATGCTCACAGAGAAGTCTTCTAATATCCTGAGCAGCAGATGTTGTATGCAGTCCCTCTGATATCCTGAGCAGCATATATTATATGCACTCCCTTTGAATGCTCATAGAAAAGTCTGAAATTCTACAAGGTTAGCATAGCAATGTTGATAGATTATGTGCTAAGGGAGAAATTTAATTCAAAGTAGTCTGAGCTAATAGAGGAGTATTAATAAATGTTTTTTCCCTCCAATAATTTGAATTTGAAATTGACAAATTCTATCATTTGTGGTTTTCCTTTCAAATCAAGGCTTGGTTAATCCGTGGCTTTCAACTTCTATAATTTGATTGTTGACAATTGATTGTGTGGTTTCCAGTAGAGGAATTTGAATTTTTTTGTATTCATTGTTTGATTTTCCAACAACATATTTTGAAATGATGTTGCATTAATTGTCTAATTTGGATGAATTGGGGAGCTCAAACATATATATGTTTACAATGTAGGTACTCTAGCTTGCTTGTTGAAGACTCCAATTCCACCAGTTGGGTTCAAAATTTGTCAGAGATGGGATGAGTTGTTGAAGTAATGTGTATTTATTTATGGTTGGATATGCATTGATGTTGAACAACTATACAACAATAATTATTTGAGAAGAAAGTTGCGAGTTGATGTCTTGTTCATGAGTTTGGACAAATTTCTTTAAGAAGTACTCTACAATTAGAAATACAATATTTTATATATCTTTCTGTTAGAACTTATAATCTTTCCTTGGTTGTATTTATTAAATGGGATAAACCAAGGTATCCCTTAAGTTGTTTGTCCTCTAGTGCACATGTGAGGACAAGTCCTTTTTTGTAATTCCTTTATTAAGGAGAATAGTTTATTCCTCCTTAAGAGGATTATGACACTTGTTATGCACACACTTATGAATGTGGCAATCATTCACTTGGGAGTTACAAATAACTCCTCTTCTCATCTCTTTATAAGAGATGCTTCTCTCTCATTCTACATAGACAATCACTATGTAGTTCTTGTATAAACCAGTGGCTCCATTTTCTCTCTTCTCTCTCCTTCTTTCATTCTTTAGGCATTTGCCTCATTCATATTATTCACAAGGGGTTTTCTTTGCTTTCCCCTTTCAAATATTTGTCTCCTCTTGTTGATTCATTAGTGATTGTTCATTCTTTCACTGTCTCTTTGGATCCAAGTTTATGGTAACTATTTTCATAAACTTTCTTGGACTAATTGATAATTATTTTATCTTAGTTCATTTTGATTTTATTTTTTCTAACATGGTATCAGAGCTTCCTAATCCTTGCTTTTGATTTTGTGTGAAGGTTACCATTTGTTTCAGAGACATTATTGTTTGAAGAAGAAGATATGCTTGAACTTCATTTCTAACACTTTCTTTGTGTTGCAGATTTTTTTTCTCATATCTTAGTTTTGTTTTTCTTTGACAAAAATATATAGGTTTTTTTTTTTTCCTTTTTTTGTTTCTAACTCTCTCTTTGGAAGGTTTACTACCAAAGAACCTTATTTTTTCTCTATTTGTTTTTGTTTGGTTGGTTTGCAGTTAAACTGGAAGGCTTATTGTCAAAGCTTAGAGAAGGATTGGTCTAACAAGTTTTACTTGCAGGATTTCTCTTTCATTTCAATGCAAAACTTTTTCTAGATCTAATCTATTTCCTTTGCAGTTTCAGTGCAAAAAAAAATTTTAAAAAATTGATAGTATCAGTGCAAGATAGTTTCCCATAGTATGAAATGCTTTATTTCAGGGGAGTTTTGAAGGAACCATGGCACGTGAAAATGTGCATGAATTTCATGTGGGCTTTCTAGGCTCACCTTTACATTTAGAAAACTAATGTGGTTTGCTTAATTTTCTTCAAAGATTTTTCATGGGTATTATTGCAAAAATTTATCTTGGCAGTCTAATTTTGCCATAAAAATTAGCTGGGTTTTGCAGATTCAGGGAATTACGTAAATGAAGAGTGGAGGTGGAATTTGTTATTTTATAGATTTTTTTCTCTGCCTCTTCCTTGAGCTTCATAATCAACTTGCCAATTCATGACGGTAGACATTTTCTATTCAGTTATTCGATTGACTAGGGACACCATTTTTGTGATATAAAGTGACAAAAGAGAGCTCTATAATCAATCATCTTTCCATTCCTCATCCACAATTTTTTTCCCAATAGATTTCTCATCATCTTTCTAGAATTTAGTTGGTTTCTAAAAAATTGGAACTAATCTCTCGGACAAACCCTCTCTGTCACTAGGCAAACTTCATCATGATTTATCAAGGTGGCAAACCATTGATTTACATGATTTGCAAACTTTATAAAACCGAATGTTGCATCTAGGAGAACTCTGCACTATAAATTTGAAATTGAAAAAAATAAATAAAAATCTCACGCCGGTGGTGTCGTTGGCGAGAATCAAAACCGTACCAGTGAGAGAGTAAATGGGTGTGCTATTGGCTGTAAAATTACATTATAAAGGTCACTAAAACGAAGTCTAAAAGCCCGCATTATAAAGGTCGCACGACCTTCCCTAAATGGTTTTTTCAGAGTCACTATAAATGTCACATTTGATCCAAAAGAAAATTGGTGTGACAGGGGAGTGTATTTAAGTGATGCCCAGCAAGAACTAATGGCGGTCGATGGGAAGAGCGAGGCCAAGATGAGGCTCAGCGTTAGCAAGGCACAACTGATGTTTCTATTGCTCTATTCCATCCTATGTGCAAAATTACAGTTGTTGAGGAGTGATTATTTCTACTTGGTAACGTCTCCTATTTTAAGGAGCAATCATTTCTTGAAATTTTTTGTAACATAAACTGTTTGTTGTCAGAATCAATCTTTTTTTCCTCTACCACTTCATTTGCCACTCCAACATCCTTTAATAATTAGTCTTTTCAAACTTTTCAATTTATTCTAATTATAAATTTATTACCATTTCTATATACATTATTCTCCTTAAAAAATTAATGACCGAAGACCATCAAATAAATCCTCTATCAAGCATGAGCATTGATTTGGATAGTTCGTGACATATTCCCTACGATATTTGTTTCTCATTTTTGTTTTTGCCTTTTGTTCTTTGTCCATTTGTGCATTTTTTTTTTCATTGGAGCTCCCTCATCCTTTATCTAAGACACTTTTTTTATACTTTAATATGGTTTCTTTATATACTTATTATAATCAACTTTTTCCGTTTTGTAATGTAATGTCTATGTTTTTCATTTCAACTAATCAAACCTAGTTTTCTTTTAAAATCTTTCCTATTCATTTTAAATATGAGTTCATTCTCCTTTGATTATATGCATTCATTTTAGGTAGATATATTAAATTTAAAGTTAAATAAAAGAGTCACATGGTTTTTAAAGTCTATGCTTACGTAGAGTATGTCTTATTTATCTTTCTATTTTAACTTTTAAAAAATAAAAATATATTTGTTTATAAAAGGTTGTTTAAAGAAATTTTATCAACTTATTATGATTTTTAGTTAGAATTTAATTTCTAATATTTATATATCAATTTACTTTAAACTTATAAGTGCTGTCAAGGTTCATTGTTTTAAAGATTTAAATAATATATTTATTAAAATTTATTATAGAATTTTTTTAAAAAAAATCTTTATGGTGTTTGAATTTTGTTGAAGGTTGAAAATTTCTCTTACTTTGTCTTATGTATCTCTTTCTTCTTTCTTCCTTCCTCATTGATTACAACTTTGAGCACCCAATGCATGTTATTGAATTACTCTAGCTCACCTACAACTTTCTATCTTGGTTATATACATTGGTAACTGCTACCTTTGATATTATTGTTTTAACATGTCTACACAAGTATGTATGAAGACAACAATCTCTGTAAATATAACATTTTTTAAATCCAAGCTTTCTCAACTTTGATCATTCCCTAAAATTCAATTTTAAATGTCTTATTGTTAAAGTACTTTATTTGGTTTGGCAAGCCATTCGAATGCCTTTCATAATGATAAATTTCTTTTACAGTGATTAGTTAAATTTTTATTATTTCACTTTATCAAACTTCTATAGATTATTACTATTCCAACTTAAGATTTATTTTTCTTCATACAAATTGATCATTCTACTTCAAATATAGTTTTATAGAATGATCCACTCAATATTATTATCTTTTGTTCAAGGTAAATCATAATTCTTTCAAGTATTGTGAATTATAATTTGCATATATTTATTTAAGTATATATGGGTGCACACATATATACCCAGATAAATATATTAAAAAAATTTATGAATATAATAATTTAGAAATTGATATATGCCTTAAAAAGATGAATTAAGTACTCATGTTTACCCTCAATGGAGTTTTCTACCTGATATCAATATACTATTTATTTCTTATTGATCCTCATTGGATCTCTGCATTTACCTTAATTCTAATTGGATTATGAATTATCTTACACATTTTCCTTCAACCTTTTTGTGATATTTTGATATGCACATAGTTGCACTATTATGCTTTTATAGCATCGTTCTATGCCCATGTTGGCACTTAATGGTTTTATACCATTGATTTACATGGTTTATATGATATTCTTTTTTGAGTTGCATAGGGAGCCAATTTTTCAAGGTTAACTACGTAGGTCCCCTCAGTATAACTGATACATAGTTTCCTTATCTGGCCCATGGAGTTTCCCTCCATTTGATCCTATCTGTTCCACTTTGATAGGATAATTTCTTTATGGAGTTTCCCTCCATTTGGTTCTATTGGTTCCACTTTGAAAGATTAATATGGAGTTTCCCTCCATTTGATTCTATATGCTCTACTTTGAAAGGTTGATATTTATGGAGTTTCTCTCCATGTTGTTCCATTTTGTTCCTCAATGCAAGGATGATATTTTTATGGGGATTTCCCATTCCAATCTCCTTGTCTCCTTGGTGTATGCTCCTAGTTGTGATTTATTCATGGTATGACTTCCTACACCTTGCTCATTTTTTTGATAGGTGACGAGGCTACCATATCTTGGAGCACTCCAATATTGGAGACTCTATTTGAGAAAGTTGTTTTGACCCATGATGATTTTTTTTCCTCGTGGCAATGAAGTTTCTTGTCCATGATGGATTTCCAATTTGAAGGCAATATGTTGTTTCACCCTCATAATCCATTCGTTTGAGTATCCTAACAAATCATGATAATACTAATTTGATCAGCATGTCTCTCTTTTACTTTATTTTTATATATTAATGTGATAATGATCTGCATACTTTATTGCTTAGATCATGAGTCGTGCATGTTATGGATTGATCACCCATTAACTTGTAGTGGGATGATTCATTAAGTGGACTGTCTATATCCACGTGATTGATGCAATGTTGATGCACGTATCATTAGTTGGCCTTCTCTGTGGTCATTAGTACATTAGTATAATATCCTATTCAAGAGAATTCTGATCAAACTTTATGATAATATTTTGAGCATTTACTTCATTTTGATATTAGGTTATCTCCATTGTTTTGTGGTAACATGTTTTATTATTCCTCATTGTTTCTTTGTGAGAGTTTTATTATCCTTATTCAAAAGGATTTCTAATTTGCATATAAGATGAAATACTTCTTGTGGATAGTTGTCTTGTTTCTATAGTTTTCAGGTAATCCATCCAAGCACATACAAGACAATATTATATGACCTATCCACTTCTCTCTTGGCACTATGGAGATCTACCTACACTTACAAGAGACCTTTTGCATAATTGAAGACATTCTCCATAATCAAGTTGCTGCTATTTAGAATTTCATTGTAAAAAGTTGAGTTTAATACCCTTTGATGTAATTTCCCCAAGTAAAGATTAAAGGGGGGTGTTAGAACTTATAATCTTTCCTTGGTTGTATTTATTAAATGGGATAAACCAAGGTATCCCTTAAGTTGTTTGTCCTCTAGTCCACATGTGAGGACAAGTCCTTTTTTGTAATTCCTTTATTAAGGAAAATAGTTTATTCCTCCTTAAGAGGATTATGACACTTGTTATGCACACACTTATGAATGTGGCAATCATTCACTTGGGAGTTACAAATAACTCCTCTTCTCATCTCTTTATAAGAGATGCTTCTCTCTCATTCTAAACAGACAATCACTATGTAGTTCTTGTAATGAGCCAGTGGCTCCATTTTCTCTCTTCTCTCTCCTTCTTTCATTCTTTAGGCATTTGTCTCATTCATATTATTCACAAGGAGTTTTCTTTGCTTTCCCCTTTCAAATCTTTGTCTCCTCTTGTTTATTCATTGGTGATTGTTCATTCTTTCACTCTCTCTTTGGATCCAAGTTTATGGTAACTATTTTCACAAACTTTCTTGGATTAATTGATAATTCTTTTATCTTAGTTCATTTCAATGTTATTGTTTCTAACACTTTCTTTATATTGTGTAAAGAGTAAGGTGGATAATGAAAACTAACATTTTATGTTGGTTAATATGAAACATATAATGAATGTTATTTGTTTACAAATGGTATCAATTTTAGTGAATGAATGATATATAAAGATAAATTTGTAATGATTTAGTTTTAAATAATTATTAGTAAATAAAATCATTAAAATCAGTATCTTATTGTTCAATCAATAGCGTATATTGATATCATAACTAGCTCAGAAAATCTTAACTACACTCACAACAATAGGGACATGTTCAACTACCAAGGCCTCTCCCCTAAAGCCCTTTTTCCGAAATTGTATAATAATTATAATTATTTTCTTTATGCTTTATTCAATAAATAAAATTGTATATTCAAATATTACTCCAATAATAAATATTCATGACGTACGGAAGATAGGAAGGCCATCTAGGTAATTTACGGCGCCACGTGGCACCATATTGACAAACCAATACGACTAAAAGTGAGTCCAATAATTACGAGACATAATTGCCAACCGGCTTAAATGAATTGCGAGTAACGGAATCGTCTCATATCTTTTAGTGGTGGGTGTCTATGGAATCCGCCGGACCGACCAAATATAAGAAATTAAGTATGGTGTCCAAAACAACTCATGGCATATGTGTCGGTGGAATCCGCCGGATCCGACTCACATATGCCATAATAATTTATGACATTCAAAACTTTGTAATTACACTAACGCAATCCAAAGAATGGCGGAGCTCTGTTATACTCCTCGTTCTCTCCTCCTCTCCTCTGTTGTCGCTTCTCTTATTTGTATCACACATGCAAAAACCCTTAGCTTTGCATTCCCTCCGAGCATTGATTTTGTTATCGAAAATGATGCCTACTTTGAAGGAGAGGTCATACAACTCACCAAGAACAAAGCAAGAGGGAACCTTGGAAGTTGCTTGGGCTGGGCGGCTTACAAATAAAGCGGTTCCGCTTTGGGACATTTCCTCTCCAGCTCTGGCGAATTTCTCTACCCATTTCCAATTCATTATCGACAGGGGCAATGATAATCAAGGCCATTTTGGAGACGGGCTTGCTTTCTTTATCGCACCTTTCGAGCTGAATCAGCCCTTGAACGCTTCGGGAGGAGGTCTTGGATTGTTTAACGCCACAACTTTTAATGGATCATACTATCAGATGGTTGCTGTCGAATTTGACACTTACTTCAATGACTGGGATCCAGATGACAACCATGTTGGTGTTGACGTCAATAATATTTTTTCCAATGTAACGGTTTCGCTGACCAGCGTAGCAAAGTCTAGTCTTTGTGATAAGAATCTCAAGAATGGAGAGCAATGGAACGCGTGGGTGGATTATGATGGAGGAGCAAAGAGGCTGCAAGTGTTTCTCTTCTGTAACCCAAATGCGACTAGTTTCTGTAAACCAGAAATCCCAATCTTATCATATGATATTGATCTGCGGGAAGCTTTTCCAGAGAACATCAAGGTTGGCATCTCGGCTTCAACAGGGCTGTCCTCAGAGACGCACACCGTGAACTCTTGGGATTTCTCTTATCAATATTCATGGGAATTACAACGCTCCCAGTGAAAATATTCCTCTTTTTCAAAGTACAGGAAACGGCAAGAAAAACAAGAGCCATTCTCGGGTTATAATAATTGTACTAGCCTTCTTCAGCGGTATGGCCGTCCGCGGTTTCGAATTCATCGGCTAGCGGCAGTGCTTCAGAAAAACCGAAAGTGTTGGTGAAGAAAGTGAAGAGAGCGATGTGGCACTGGACCAATGTTTTTCTCAGGGTCCCCGCAAATTCTGCTAGGCCGAGCTCTGTACTGCGACAGGAAATTGGCTTGGTCAAGGAGGCTTCGGTGGAGTGTATAGCGGCATCCTGCCTGGCACAAAGGAAGAGGTGGCTGTGAAGAAAATATCCCAGGGGTCGAGTCAAGGAAGAAATGAGTATGTTTCTGAGGTTACTATCATCAGCAGGCTGAGACACCGTAACCTTTTGCAGCTTTTAGGATGGTGCCATAGAAAAGGCGAGTTGCTGCTGTTCTACGAGTACCTGCCTAATGGGAGTCTGGACAATAATATCTTTGCGGAAAAGAAGGGTGCTCTGGATTGGGACAGGAGGTATAATATTGCGTGTGATTTGGCTTCTGCTCTTGTTTATCTCCACGAGGAATGAGACCAGCTTGTCGTTCATCGAGACATCAAGGCAAGCAACGTGATGTTGGATTCCAATTTTAATGCCAAGTTAGGGGACTTTGGTTTGGCAAGACTGGTGGAGCGTCACAATGAAGCTTCTCATACGACCGTGGTGCCAGGGGCACTTGGGTATTTGGCGCCCGAGTGTGTAATGACAGGGAAGGCCAGCCCGGAGACGGACGTGTTCAGCTTTGGGGCAGTCACTCTAGAAATTGCCTGCGGAAGGAGACCAGTTGACCGTTCTCTAAACGAACACAATTGTAGACTGGTAGAATGGGTTTGGGATTTACACGGAAACGGAGAGACTTTATGTGCTGCGGATGATGAATGTTTAACGAGAAGGAAATGGAGAGGATGCTGTTGGTGGGGCTGCTGTGCTCTCACCCAGACCCTGCGTCAAGGCCCGAAATGAGGGAGGTGAGAGAGATATTGACAGGGGAGACTGAGCTACCATGTGTTCCTCTGGGTTTTCCTGTGGCCGTGTACAGCCAACGCCTTCGTCCTGACATCATCTCAATCTCGTCAGTTTTCACGTCTTCAAGGGCTTCAAGCTGCCCCGACGAAATGTCGACTTCTAGAACCTTACTTCATTAGAGGTATAAATATACAATGGCACTACTTCTGATCTGTGTCATAAAACTATAGATTGATTCTTTTTCCTAATTCAATCAGAAATAGCGACATTTTATTCTCACTATTAGATTCGAGTGTTTCTTCAGATTTGGATATCTTTGGACAACGTCTTCAATGCTAATGTAAATTAGCAATAGGTGTTTTTTTTCTGGCTAACGGAATACAATCCGCCTTATCCTCCTAATTAAACAAAGTGGGGATGTTTCTAATTGTAACTTCACATTTTATGATTGTAGAACTCAATTTAGGAATAGATTCCTATGATCGATGTACCAAATCAAATAATTTGGATTTATATTTTCCAGAATTGATAGGTGGTCATAACTTCTTTGAGGTCTTCAAAGTTAATCTTAGGGCTATAAGAATTGTTGGACTGCATTGAGATAATCAAGAGCTGGTTCATGTTGAGTATTCTAATAATCACATAGATTCTTATGCTAATCACATTTTAATAATTAGGTCTTGTAAATTGAAATAGAAGAAAGTTATTGTTTAGATGGACTTTATAGGCTTGACAACTCTTTAAATATTTTTTAAAAAAATTACATATATATACACATGTATGCACAACTCGATTTAAGAAAAATAAAAATTTATAAATATTATGAATACTAATGTTGAACAAAAGTTCAATAAATAAGTTAGAACATTGAGAGATGAGATTAAAGAAAAACATAAAGAAAATACAAGCAAGAATATTCAAAATAATTCAAAAAAGAAAATGCCAAGCAAGGATATTCAAATATCTTGAAGTGTTCTTATAAATAAGGACATATTAAGTGGAAATTAAAGTAGTGTGATGATTGAATAATATAAATTATTTTTTATATTTGATTACTTTGATACTTCTACACACGACAACTGAAATGTAAAAGATAATTAAAATGCAAGGAAGAATCATGCCAACACTCAAGAAACCACACCATTCAAGAAAATTCAGGCATCTCTTAACCTTTTTAAGTATATATACAACTATTTAAGGAGATTGGTTAAAGTATGTAGTGCATACAAAATTATGTATTAAGATTTTTAGTCAAACTAGTTACATTTGATAAATGGACTATAAAAGATATAATTAAAAGGAAATAATATTATGTCAACCCTTCCAAAAGAAGGTATCCCAATCAAGAATATATATTGGAGCACTTTTAAGAATTATGATAGCACAGTTGATAGTTGTGAGGGTAAATGAAAAAGATAAGTTAAAATGAAACTAGTTTAGAACATCTATAGCTGATAATGGTAAACACTGGTAGATCACCACATTCAAACTATGTACTAATTGGAAAAGGCATTAATTAGATCACAAAATGTAGACTCTTTTTAGATGAAAATCATATTAGCACTACATAAATAGATGTAAGGACAATAATTAAGACACAAAAAAGAGAAAATGTATATTATAAGATCTATTTTCCTCCTTTTCCATTTAAACATGATACAAATGCAAAGAAAGTAGAATAAATAATTGTGTCATGATAAACAAAAAGATATCCAACCTAGTGTACCAAAATAAGTGTTATAGATGAGAGAGAAATAATAAGAACTCGCCTTGAAAGCTAATAGAGGTTGTACTCTCAGATCTAGAATCTCTTTTCAAACTATATAAGAAACATAACTGAAGCTAAGATCTAGAATCTAAAGAACTTTAACTCTTAGGTGCATAGATATCAAAGCTCTAGGAAGATATCACCTTAGGGTGTTGTAACTTCGTATGGGTCACTTTTGGGAAACCTATGCCCAAGATCATAATAAATGGAGGTTTCAAATATGTGAAAGAAACTATACACTTTTTATGATCTATAACTTTCTAAACCTAAACTTGCACACAAGAAAAATGAGAAATTTTGGGCTGAAGATATTTTCTTTGGCAAAGTCCCCTTTCAGGAATAAACATTAAAATGAATAAACTAAAACAAGATAAATGTTAATATTTACTTTTCTTGTCAAACCTTCATGGATGGATTAAAATTTAAATCAAAAATTTTATCTACTAGCTCGTGCGTATGTTGAAATATAGAAGTAGAATATAGTATGTCTTCAAATTCATCCAATAGATCAAATCTTGTCATAAATCATGAATTATAGAAGAATGAAGTAGAAATGAACAATGTAGATGTTCTCCCTTGAAGGAAAATTCCTTTTCTTTGTATACATAAATGAACTAGATCAATGGACATAAATGATATAATGCTTGATGGATGACAATGCTTTCTTTCTTGAACTCCCTGCATGCACTATGCATTGAAGGCTTGAGAGGTTGTGGATTCTTGAGAATATAGGCAATGGATGTCAAAATAAAATAAGAAGAATCTCTTTTATACTAGTTTTGGCTTTGATTTTTATAGAGATGACTATAGAACAATGGAAGGGATAAATAAATGATGCATTAGGCCAACAACTCAAAAAAGGGGTCATCTAGAGTATAGACCCCCCTTAGATAACCCATTCTAGGAGGATGCAAATTTTGAAGTGCTAGTCTAGGGAACAATTAAGTCTAAAGGGGTAAAAGGATATTTAGAAATATGTGTGATCAAAATGATTAGCATGCATCCAAATATGGAATTAACAAAGATAATACCTAAGGGAAGAGTGATTTAAAAAAAAAAAAAATTATTGTAGAAATAAATAGAGGAGAACACATAGATATTAGATCATGTGTTGATTTTTGCACATGTTGTAAAGGAAAAGTAACTTGGAGAATGTACTAACTTTAATCCCACCTTGACTTATATTTTTTTAAATTGGTGTATCTTACATTATTTATATATTTTAAGAACTTTATATTCACTAAGATTGAGAAGGTGGCTTTAGTTCACCAATTTTAAAAATATCATCACTGCATTCAAAGTTATATTCTTGAGCAATATATTCTATTGTAATTTATAACCAAATGATGAATCCCTGGCATCATGTACATTTACTAATGCTATCATTCCTCAAGAGGTGTGATTGAGCAATTACTGGTAATATTAAAAATGAATTAGATTTGTTTCTTATAAAGTTGGGGCAAAATTTGATCATCTATGGCATATTCTATTAGATGGTGCTTTTGTATTTTGAACCTTTATCATGTGGGTAATTACATGCAAAAATATCAATCATGATCACTAGATTTGCAAAATCCTTATGTTCCATATGCATTTAGATTGATCAATATAGGTTTGAATTACTTTGTTCTTCATTAACAAAAGATCCATACTAGATTGTCCTTTTGATTTCTGCTCTAATTTCATGGAACACCTTGAGTGCTTTCCATCCTCCATGGTGTAAATTGTTAGAAAAAACAGATCTTCAAAAGAAATAGAAATCAATAAATATATGTATGAGAGATATGTGTATCACATAAATAAAAAATTAGGAATATAATTGCTACAAAAAATACCAAAACTCTTTCCATGCTACTACAAAAGAATAAAATTTAAAAAAATTATTCATTACATATTTGAAAGAGTTTACATTGATTTATATAAAATTTCTCTTTGAAAGAGAAGCTTCTAGCTTTCCAAATCTAGCATTGAGATCTCTAGTCCTAACTATCAATTATTATCACTTTATTGTAGATGGAATAATATTACTTCTCTTTTATTAAATGGTTAACAAAAGGTTATAATTTAGTTTTATTAGTGAAGACTAATTTGGGAATAACCATAAATCCTAGCTAACTAGTGAAGTGCAATTTGGAAATAGTTAACTTTACACATGATGAAATATCATAAATCAGATCTCTCAGTCAAGTTTGTGTGCATGAAAGAGTAGCCTCTTTCTTATTTCTAAACATGATTTAATATAGTAATTAGCAGAGAAGAATAAATTAGCTCGTATTAACCTTCCATCGTAATTTCTTCAGCTTTAATCACTCCAAAATTTTCTCTTAGATATTCAAAAATTTCTTTAGGAAATGCTTTGGTGGAGATATCATCAAGCTAATCTTCATATCTATAGTAATCAATATGAACTTTTTCCATTGGTAACTAGTTCTCTAATGAAATATAATCTTATATGAGGGTAGAAACACAAACCTGTGTCACCATTTTTTAAAGTAAAAGGCTAACAAAAGCATAACTCTTCACCTTGAATCATATAAAATAGATATTATTATTTTGAATTTGAAAACGAAGTAAACTAATGAAATGTGTAGAAATGAATGAAGTTTAGGATTATAATTTTTAATAATTATTATAAATTAAAATTGATATATTTTTCTAATTTTTATAGATAATTTTTTAGTTGCTGAAATACGCTGAAAATTTGGGGTCTAGTTCCCACCACAAAACTATATGGAAATAAACTTAGTTCCCTTTGATCTAGACTATGTTATAGATAACATATATAGCTAGAAAAATGAAAAATAAAAATTGGCTTTAGACCTATATTTTCTCCTTTACAATGATTCAAATTTCAACTCACCTGAAATTGATAGTTTTCATCTCTCACCACATTTTTAAAACAAATCTATTCTAACCATAAGTAAAATCATGCATTCTAAACGAGGACTCTCTCCTATAGAACATCATATAATATTTAATTTTTTTAATATGATATAATATTTTTTTCTTTCTCAAAATCGACATCTTTTCAAGTGTTAAAATGTGTGCTTGTATAATTTTTAAATTACAAAATACCATATCTAATTAAAACACTATAAACTCTATAGGAGAATATTCTTGACTTTGAGCTCTATAATATGGCATTTATATGTTATTAAAAAATTATCATAAAAAATAGTCAGAGTTATTGAAACACAACTTTTCTTAAATAAATTTATTTCTTTAGCAATTGGATATAAACTAGCATAAACCATGCATTTATTGGACATTTCCAATTGGAAAAGTGTGAGACCTTATATAACTTTGCTAGAATGAATTTATCTAGATCATATATTTGAAAAAAATTGAATTTTAGATAGAAATACTCAAATTCAATCATTCTAATAAGTTAACCTAAAAGGCGACACAACATTGTAGTTTTAGCCATCAATGTGCTTGCTTCTTTTGTGAAAAGTATGGTTCTTTGCACTTCTTATCTTTAGGTAGATCTACAAGCTCCTATGCATCATTTATTTCAATGGAATCAATTTCTTCACACATGGCTTTGATCCAATGTTCCTCCTTAAGTGCTTCTTTAAAACACAATGGATAACAAGAGAAAAATTCAAAATTTGAACAAAAATCCACACTTTCATCCCCTTGATCATAAATAGCTTTCAAACTTCTCATATTTTAACCTTTTCTTGTGGAAGGTGTATTAATTACACTTGGGGTGTGTTGATTTTCATAATTTTATGGTTAACCTTCTACGTAATTTCTTTGTTGAGTGTTTGGCCTTGCTTGATTTGACTAACCCACTTGGTCTTCATGCTCTTCTTCATTAGGTATTGGTGCTCCAATTGTGATTAATTTGTCCATGTTTCCATCCCATGCTTCTTCCTCCTTAAATATGACATTCCTACTTGTAATAATCTTCTTTGAAATAGGGTTACATAATTTGTAAGCCTTTGAATCCTCACTATAACCAATGAAAATACATTTTTTACTCATGTCATCCAATTTTCTTCTTAATTTAGTTGCAACTAGAACATATATGCAACAAAACCAAAAATTCTAGAATAAGATAGAAAATGTTTCATACTACTCCATGTTTCTTGTGGAATTTTATCTTTCACAATCTTCATATGATTTCTATTAAGGATATAAATTGTACATGCAACAACTTCAACCCAAAATTTATTCGATAAAGACTTTTCCTTCAACATACTCCCTACTATGTCCATTATGGGTCTATTTTTTTCCCTCTTTGCTACAACATTTTGTTGTGATGTTTATCTAGTTGTAAACTATTTCTTGATCCAATTATATTTGCAAAATCTAAGAATTCATTAGAACTATATTCTCCACCTCTATCATATCTGATTACCTTGGTGAATAATCCACTTTTTTTTTTTTTAGCATTGTTTGAACACCTTAAACTTATTGAAAACATCATATTTCTATTTCAAAATATAGATCCAAGTTTTCTTGCTGAAATCATCGATGAATGTTAAAAAATTATAAACATCTTGCCACAAGTGGGGCTTGCATAGGACCTCATATGCTAGTATGAACCAACTCCAAAAGATCTCTTACTCTTATTTAACTTCATATTGGAAAACTTTCTCTATGTTGTTTTTCCATTATAAAAATTTCACAAGAATTAGTAGGGACTGTAATAGGTGGAAAGCCTTTTACCACATTCTTCTTCTGCAACTCAAGCCATCAAAATGAAGATGCCCATACCTAAAATTCCATAACTATGTCTAATCTAGGGATTTTTCCTTGAAATTAGCATCCATCATTTCTTGAATAAAATGGATTTGAAGAGAATACATCATATTCCTACTCTTCTCAACTTTAGAAATCAACCTATATCTAGAATTTCCATCCAATGTTGTGTAAGGATTATTCTTAAAAATAACTTTATACCCATTTTTAGCTAATTTCCCAGCACTCATTATATTATTTTTAAACTTGGCACATATTAAACATCCAGAATAAACATCTTATGTCCAATTTTAACTGATACATGACTAAACACCTTTCCCATTTAAAGGGTTCATACTATAATTTTCTAATTTTATTTCAGATTTCACATAATCATCCAAGTTAGAAAGTAATTCTCTATTTCCAGTCATGTGGTTACTATAACCACTATCTAAAAGCCATACATCCTTAGAGATTTCATGTCCCACATTGCATCTTATAAGCAAACTACCTGAATTACTATCAGATACATCTAAATAATTTGTTCCATGATCTCTTAGATCTACTTCTTTCTTCCTCCATTCATTAGATGAATGACCATAAATCTTACAATAATAGCATAGGATATTAGATTTATCAAACTTTGAATACTGTTGGTTTCTACCACATCCTATGTTATTGAAAGTTTGATTTGGCTTATTTGTCCTTCCTCCAAGTGATTTATATTTACATGTCCAACACTGCCTCTTCCTCTTCCTTTGAAATTTGATCTTCCTCTTCCTCTTGATTAAGTCTAAGCTCTAAAAGAATTGTCAAAGATGAATCATTATTTTTGTTAATTCTAGACTCATGAGATAATAAGGAACCCATTAATTCATCCACAAACAATATCGATAAGCCCTTTTGAATAGAAAAAAAAGCCTTTGAATCCTTCTTCGCCTTACCCTTTAATAGAACTTTTTCTTTATGTGGTAATACAAGGTAGCCTGCCTAATCATGTGGTTCTACAAAACTCTTCTCAATGAAATCCCAAATATCTTGAGAGAAAAATTAAGTATTTTTTTTTGGACCAAACATCATAACTCTTACAATTAAATATCAAAATTTGATGTTGTCTTTGGACATAATTCTCCAATTTTAGCTTTAACATCTTCTATCAATGCAATCCATTCAACTCCTCAAAAAAAATCTAGCTTTGATACGACTTTGTTAGAAAAATAAATCTTAAAAATGAATAGAAATCAATAAATCTCTATATGAGAGATACATCTATCACAAAAATTAAAAATTAAAAATACAATTGCTACAACAAATACAGCTAGAACTCTTGGCACACTGCTACAGTAGAATGAAACTCAGAATTTGTATTCATTGCAGAGAACCTTCTAGTTTTCCAAATCTAGTGTTGAGATCTGTAGTCCTAACCGTCAATTATTATCACTTTATTATAGATGGAATAATATAAATTTTCCTTTATTACATGCGTTAATAGAGGGTTATAATTTAGCTTTATTAGTGAAGACTAATTTGGTAATAGCCATAAATCCGAGCTTATTAGTGAAGTGCAATTTAGAAATAGTTAACTGCTTGCATGATGAAATATAATAAATCTGATCTCCAAATCAAGTTTGTGTGCATGAAAGAGAACCTATTTCTTATTTGTAAACATGAGTTTAATATGGTAATTGGTGGAGAAGAAGAAATTATCTCTTGTTAACATAATTATGGTGCCTCAAGCTATGACCAATGCCTTTAAAAAATGGATGACGGATTCATTTAGTTTTCACCAAGATCGAGTCCTTCATGCTTGAGAATCCCACTTGTCTTCCTGTGTTTTACATCACTGACAATAATGAAACAGTGAGTAATTTTTAGGACAACTATACATTTTTTTTGTTCACGCCACTAATATGAACTATTATAAATCAATAATCCTGAGCAACAACCTAATTCTCATTTCACACCAGTGCGAGAGCAACGCTCCCAACTATTGGGCTGAAATCTTGTGTTAGAAGAGTGTTATTAGTATGTAGATCACAATGAACATAACAACCAGTAACACACTCCCCATGCATATAGTAGCATATATAGACCATTCTAGAGTTTTTTAATTTTGACTATATAAACGTGTATTTGGTAACCATTACAAATATACTCATAAGAAAGGAGCCTTTTCTTATTTTCAATGTAATATCTAATCAACATCACATCATTTCCATGTTTAGCACAACGCAAAAATTCCACCTCTAAACAAAATTGCAAATCTCCTTAAGAACTTGTGGGCTTATGTTGTTTAATGGCTACAGTATAGCCACCTAGATAAACATGGAAGCATCTATACAAACCAATATGAACCTATCTGAACTAACTACACCAATTCTACCAGAATGGACCACTCAAGTATCATCAACTTAAGAACTTGAATGTATCTTTGAACCAAGATCCGCACCTCTGAACTTTAAACTTTCGAATCCTCTTCAAATAAATTTGAACTTCATGCACTAATATGAAATGGTTTAAGGAGTTCAATTTCTGTAGTTCCAAAAATTAGAACTTAAATTGCAAGTCGAGAAATAAGAAACTTGCCAAAGAACAACATACGAGTAGGCAAATTCAGTTTTGAAGATTTTTTTAATTAGGAGCATATGCAGGCCACTAGATTAGACGTATGAGATTTTTTTTTGTTTTTTTTTGAAATATAAGAGACCAGAGAAAACTATGTAATATGATGTTGACTAATTGTATATCTAAAGAGGAAGTTTATTTAGGTTAGATTGCTGATGGTGTATATATAAGAAAAATTTCTAGCATAACTGATACTATTCTATTTATTGTAAGTAAATCGTTAACAAGGTAATTTCTTATATCGAGTAATTATTAGTGGGTCTTATTTTCACACCAAGATTACACAAAATAATCATAGTATCACAAATTTGTGGATATTTACTTTCTAATATTTGTTGTCAATATGTATTTGTTGATTTAATTAGTTTATGGTTTTGCAATTAGTTAAAGAAGGCTAACAAGTTTCAAACACTGATTCACCCACCCCATTCTCAATGTTCCTCAATACTAACAATGCCAACATGAGAAGAGGTACATTGATTTCTTTTAATAGCCACTTGTAATTTTTTATCTCTTTGGTTATGTTTGGCCTCTTTTACTCCATATCAACCTATAGTATTTTGAAAGAGTGGTTAGTCTTCTTCATAATTTTTTGATGAATGCAACCAATTTCTCTAACATTTTATAGATTTGAGACTAGTTAAACATTCACATTTTTCATAGCATTGATCATCTCATATGTTTCCTCTTCTATGTTCTCCTAGTTGTCTAGCTTGTGCAAAATCCTCAGCCAATCTCAACATAATATCAACCCCTTTTTCGTGGGTCAAGGCCCCTACCTTATTTTTATCCTTCCCAATTATTTCAAGTTTGTTGATCTTTATCCTTGTGGCGTGAAGTTGAGAAATTAACCAATTGGTAGCATTTTTCCATTGTAAAGGATACATGACTAATCTTCCTTCCTTCTAATACTAATACAACTTGTGTTGTCAATAGAAGGGGTGAAATTTTAAATTTTTAGAGGGAAAATATTGTGAGGGTTCATAGGGTCACCTAAGGGATCGAGAAATGGGAAGACTAGTTGTGAAACAAAAAGAGTGATTTAACAAGCTTTTGAATTTTTTGTTGTGACCAACCTTCTATGGAAGATTATTCTTCTTGATTTTTTATTTGACATTTCAATTGAATTCTCAAACCTTATTTCTAAGTTATTTTGTTTTTTATTAAGTAAAGAAACAATAGGGTGTTGACTCATTGTACAAACAACAAACACTGGACACTGTTAAACAACATATTAACAATACCTAATGCCAAACTACCAAAAATACAATGAAGGAACTACATCATACACCTACCTCTGTCAAAGACAAAGTTCCAAAATAGACTAAAACTAGATTCAATATTGACAAAGGTCAAATTGTAACAAGCCCCCTCAAAAGTTGTAAACTTTAACCAAAATTGTAACAAAGGACCAGGGTGAGTCCTTTAAAACTTCTAGCATACACCTAGTCATAGGAAGATGAAAACCATGAAGAAGGAGACACTTTCACTACCATAATATTTGATAAGAAAACTCAAGAAGAAAACTGCTAGTGTATTCTTCTTTGATAGGAACAAAGATTCATAACCATCCAGGTCCCTTATCCAGGACAACATTCTCAAAGATCTTCCAACCCACATCAATCTCCTTTCCCACCTCAATAAAACTAGGGGGCAGGAAGATCAAAATTCCAAGGTTGAGGTGGTGATACCATCAACCAACAACCCCCATACAAGTGGTACCCTAGTAAGACTCCTCCTCAATAAGAGTCTTCTTCACATCCATAAATGTGCACTTGATCTCCATCTCGATAGGAGATAGCTTCACCTCCATAGAAGTCATGTAAGAAGTAGACAAAATATATAACCAAGCCCACTTCCTATATAATAAGATAGTTCCCTTAGCCAAAGGATATTGGATAACCCTCCCAATAGGGAACCAGCCACATGATAAAGGGGGGGGAACCAAACCAAAAAACAAGACCTCCAACCAGAGATCTCACCTACCAGAAGAACAAGGGCAACAAAGAAATTAGAAACTAAAAGATGACATAATACTTGGCAACCAAGTAGCCTCTACATTTGCAACAAAGGGTACACAACGTTCACCATATGGATAGGGGGAGGAACAACCCCAGTCAGATCATTTCTCTTAGAAAACCATGAAATACCCAAAAAAGAAACCCAAGGAGGGTCCTTGAAAAATTCTATCATCCACCTAGTAAAGGACAACAAGCACATTCTTAAGAATCTAATAAAAACATTTCCAAACTCTCAAAGTGATGGAACAACTAAGTATTAGTGGAGATATAACGCTAGAAAAACACCAAATCCTCACTAAAAGAAGACCCATGACCCACCCAAAGTAGGGGAGCAACCCCACAACTCATATGAATGAAGATTGTTCAAAGGTGTGATAAAAAAATGGATGGGAGAGAAAGTGATGAAAATTAGAGGAAAAATAATAATAATAATAAATAGAAAATGGAGGGAGAAGGCCTTTTCATTTACTAGGGTGCATGAGTGACATAAAAAGAAAAATAAGAAAAATGGTTGTCATTTCATTTATCAAGGTGTGTAGCTGGCATCTTAGGATTTTGTGGAAAGTTCCTTAAATCATGCATTTAATATTTGTTGTAATCCACAAAACAATGTAATTTTCTAATTGGCCACATGGTGGTGCTTAGTTGTATTTGGGTGGGAATTAAATATTTGTTACATAAGGTAGTTTTATGTACCTTTTGTCCCACAATAGTTATGCTTGTAACATCTTGGGTGGGAAATGCCTATTTAAGCAAGGCATATGAGCCTTTGTAATCAAGCTCATTTGATCTAGTTGGTGATTACTAAGAGTGTGGATTTGTTGCATGGGATTTGTGAAGATCTTGGAAGATACCTCTAAGAAGAATGGACCCAAGGATGATTGTAAATCTCTATGATGTGGTGGAGAAGATGATTTCAAAGATGTTTGCTCAATTTAAAGCTACTTTGTTTAATCAAGTTAAGGAAGGCATAGTTGAGTTTCAAAGAGAATTATGGAGCTAGAGTCTACCAATCTAGAAGAGAGTGGTTGAGCTGGTTAAGAATATTGTGCAGAGAAGAAGACAATTTTTTGTTAAGGAAGAGGTAAAGGATGACTTCGCTAAAGATAAAGAGGCATGTATGGTTGGTTTTGTTGATCAATTTGTGGAATCTAATATGAAACTTGTAGAGAAACTTGCAATTGCTTCTCAGATACCTGAGCTTAGATAAGAGATTCTTAACCTTGTTGAGATCTGAATGGAGATTTTTTTTCATGATCACTTGGTTGGATCTAACATT